>VWZP01001896.1:1211533-1225807 GCA_013396995.1 Dicaeum eximium
AAAAAAAGGAGGGAGAGAGAAAGAAAGGAATGCACATCTGGGCTAAATATTTGTTAGAAAGTATTCCCAGGATAGTGGGAGTTCTGGTGCCAGAGAGGAATTCCTGCGGGTTTGATCCATTGCATTATGTACTTGTTCCAAAAGCTGTTTTCAGTAAAATAGATGAGTAAGAAGTCTTAGCCAAGAACAGAATGTCTTTTTTGGCAACTGAAAGGAAGATAGGATTATTTTATTTCAGGTTATGTAAAAAAAAAAAAAAAAAAAGAGAAGGAGAAGGTGGTAAAATCCTGCACTCAGTGGTGCCTGCAGAGATTTGCAATGGGAAACTCAGATATAGATATTTATTTTTTTCCATGCTACTGTGGACATTTTTGAGACCTGCTTCTAAGACACTGCTGTGGGTTTATGGCAATTAAAAGATCCTCATTGTATCTGAATAGGTCTCTGGACTTTTTTGGCTGAGTGGCCAGTGGCCTTGGTGTCATGGCTTTAAAGGCAGCATCCAAATTGCTGGTGGGAATTCTGTCTCCACATGCCAGGGTGAGGAGGGGAGCAGAGGATCATCCTGGCTTTGACAGTAAAATGCCCATCTGGAGGATTTTTTGGGGTAGAGTACAAGCAGACACCGATGGATGAAGCTCCACTATGTCTCTCCTGAGAAGGATTTGAAAACTCGGATTGGAAAACGTCACAGACATAAATCAGCAATGAGGGGGAAGGTGTAGCAGGAGAAAATTACTATATTTTGGCTGGTGGGCAGCAGGTTCACCAGCTTTTTCCCATTAGCTGGGAATCCTGTTTGCACAACGCCTCCTTTGCATTAACAAAACAATAGGTGTCTTGGAGAAGACATCCTGCCAAGAGTGTTTTTTTTTTCCCCTATCCATTTGGCTCTTTCTCATAGATGGGGAGCTGCACACACCTCCCTTCATCCTCCTGGCTGGTGATATATTTAAAAAATAAATAAATAGAATTGCACCATCTTATGCACAGCTTGCCTTGGCTCTGGCTTGGTGTTTGTGTTAGTTGGGTTCTCTGGCTGGAGGAGAGTGCTCTGGTTTCCCTGTGGGCTGGGTTTGGGGGGATGTGGTGCAGCCCCTGATGGGCTGTTGGGTTGGCAGGTGACCTGAGCATCAGGGCTGCTGCATCTTTGGTCCAGACCTGGGAGTTATTCCTGTCTCAGCAGCACGACCTTGGCTGCTCCAGCACCCTCTGTTGTCTCCCATGGGACTTGGATTTGGTCAGCATCTCATCTCTGAGGGTGTTTGCTGGTGGATATGTGTCCTACAGGCATTTGAGGGAGCTGGTTCTGCCCTCCCTTGGCTATAGTGGCATCCTTCACTGTCCTTTGGAGCAGGAACTGATGCTCTTTCAAGCCACATGTGGGATTTTTTTTTTTTTTGCAAAGTTTTTGCCCGTTCCGGGTGGGCAGTGGGGTCTGCAAACTTCTGGCTGCAGCCCAGGCTTTGATTTGGACCCTTGCTATGGATTTAGAGGGTTTCTTTGTTCCTGGTTGTTTCTTAGAGCAAACTTGAGACAGAGCAGGAGGCACATACACAAAAATAATACAAATAAGAGATTTGTTATTCGCTGTTTTGTGGCCGCCTGCGAGCCCAGCTTTGCCATGGAGCAGGCAGGAAAGGGTTAATCCAGGTGTTGCATAGGACATGTGCTGCTGGGGCTGGAGGGTGGCCAAATCCACCTTCTCTGCATCTATTTTGGATTCAGGCCAAAAGAACAACAACCCCTCTGTGGCAAAACCACCTGCAGCTCCAGGTCTGTTGAGGAGGAGGAGGGACGGAGGGATCGCTTCTCCCCGGGTTCAGGGGGACGTGCTGGCCCTGCAAGCACGCCTTGCAGCAAATGATTAACTTCTCCAGACCAGGGAAGTGCTTCATTCAGGGACTTTTTTGACCTTTTAGGTGACTATTGTCTCCTGGGAAGCTGGTGGTAAACATAATTAGGGAGGGTTGGTGCAGGGCTTGGAAGGAACTGTGTGTGCTCCTGCCCTGCAACGTGACACTGCTTGGTGCTGTCAGGACACTGAAAATCCCATCTTGGGGAGGTTCTGAAACCAGTGTGGTGTCTGTGCTGCCTCCTCAGGTCTGTCAGAAGGGCAGGTTTAGTGGTTTGGTTTTGTTTTGTTTTTGTTTTTTCTTTTCCAGAGACTTAAATTAACTTCAGACATGCAAAGTGGAGTGAGAAAGTGTTTGGGTTGCAAAGAATGAATCTGGCCGGTGGAGGAGTTTCGTGTGGTGGGAGGAGATGTGGACTGGGTGTCTGGCACCTCTGTATCTGCCCTGTCACCATCCCAGGGCTGTCTACTGTCCCAGCATTATCCAAATTCTAGGGATGCATTAGCTTTTGTGTATTATGGGGTGGCTGGTAGCATCCCACCTTGCTGGGGCTCCCTCCTCCTTGCTGGAAGGAGTTTCTGGGCTGGGCTCTCCCCTTCTCCCACCAGTTTTGCCTTACAGCCTGGTGGGATGGGGTCAGAACAGGTCACCCCTCAGGCAGCAGCGTGGCTTCCAGCTCTGGGGATGGCCCACTGGCTCCCAAATAACCTGGCAGTGGCTTCTGCAGGAGCAGGGGGAGCTGGGATGGTGTTGCCAGAGTTTAAAATGTGGAGTGATCCATCATCAGTGCAGGAGCATCCCAGGTTGGGTGGGTGCTGATGTCCATTACAATCATAGAATATCCTGAGTTGAAGGAACCTACAAAGATCACCAAATCCCAGCTCCTGGCTGTGCATAGGACCACCCCAAGAATCCTACCCTGTACCTGAGAGCATTGCCCAAATGTACTGTAGGCAAAGTCTGGAGCTTTTGTGGGTTTTTTTTTTTCGTCTCCCGGATTTGCACAAACTTTATAAAAGCAAAGTTTAGAAGATGCAACACAGTTATTTTTGGCTTTCTTTTATTTTTTTTCCTTTAAGATGAGCAGGGGCAAAGCATGCAGGAAATTTAGGAATCTAGGCAAATACAGAGCTCCTTTGTTTTTAATTAGCTGTGTTGTTTTTAATTGCCTCTATGCTTGATACATAACCCAGCCTAAACAAGAATAGCGTATTGAATGGGGGACTGACTATGAAAGGCACCGTGAGGAGAAGGGCTGTTCTTCACAGTTGATATATTTGTATTTCAGTGCTTCATTTAATAAGTCTGTTTCCCCGGGGGGCTGTAGCAAGTAAATCATGCAAACAGATTGTTTTCTGCAAACTGGCTTATTTTTGTAATTAGCAAGACGTTAAAGCTATAACTGCATAGAAAGCGATCTGGGTGAGGAGTGAACATAAAAGAATTAGTAAGCAAAATGTAATACTTACTGTTTGATGACATTTGTGTTGATTGGATTGGTTTCTGGACAGTTTGTTGTCTGGGATAGTTTCTTCTGCAGTGTTGTAAAATGGGAGAGAAATTCACAGGTGAGCACAGCGAGTGTACTAAGATGAGGTGTTTTAGGGGCAGCACTTTTTGGGAGTCACATCTGCATGGCCAAGTGGATCTGGTGGGGAAGCCTTGCTGGGGGTTACAGCTGTCCTGCTCATCACCAGAAACTGCCAAGATTTCCCTGGCTTCATGTTGCTTTTTTCCTTTGTTTTCCAGTTATATGACAAAAACGGCATCACCATGAGCGGAGTATTGAAAAGGAAGTACGAAGAGCTGGGGGATGACAGCACCTACTGCTCCTCCTCCTCCTGCTCCCCCCTCTCCTCCTCAGCATCCTCAGGCTGGGACACTGATGAGGAGAATTCCCGTGGAGAGCCCAAGCCCAGCTCTGCCTTAATGCCCAGCTTCACCCGTGAGTACCTCTGGCTTTCCCAGGATCAGCCATGCCTCCTCATGGGTTTTTTGTAGGGTGGTGGTGGGCCATCACCACACAGAGACCCCCTTGGGGCACACCTTTATGGGTAGAAGTGGCTGTGGCAGCAGCTACCTGTCATGACACTGATTTATAATCATCCAGCCTCCTCACAGTGGTCTTCCTCAACCCTTCCTTCCAGTATTTATTACTATTCCTTTGGAATAGTTTTGCTGAAGTCCAGGTTTCCAGGAACAGAAACCCAAGGATGGGTGTGCAGAGGCATGTGGGTTCCTCCAAGCCTGTGCTGCAAGACCATCCCACCAACCCTCAATTCCCTGTCAAGCTGTTTCACAGGCAAAACCTAATCAGACAGTGAAGGCCTGTAATGCTGTTTTTTAAAATGATTAACCAGTAGCGTAATTACCATTTCAGAACTTGTTTCCTACGTAAATTGGGTACTATGCCAAAGAACATGACACGTTTGACATTGCCTGTGCTGCTAGTACAGATAAAAGCTATTTTGTTTTCCCAGCAATGTAAGTTTTGAGAGCTTTTAGGGAAACACACAGAAGGCAGAGTTGTAAAGCCCTTTATCTGCCGTGTGAAGGGAAAAATAAAAAGTACAATAGAAGAACATCTTCATGGAGGAGAAATAGTCCAACCTAGTAAATTATACTGAACACCCACTGTATATAGCAGTTAAGGTCCACTTAGCAGACATACACAAACATGCAGTGGTCTGAAAAGGCTTTAGAAGTCTTGTAATAATAAAGAGTCTCATTCTTGCTTGTCTTCCCAGGTTTTGTGACAAAACAATGAACTTTTTGTATTCTCTGGCTCAATTGGAAAAGGGTCAGGAATGGGAAAACAATTTCAGAGGAGGGGTGCAGGGAGAGAGAAGCAAATGCCAAAGTGCAGCAGCTCGGCCGAAAGATGATCGTGGTGGTTAACTTGCCTTCTGATAAGAGCTCATGTTTTAGGAGATTGAGTCAAGGTTATTGTGAAAATGCAACGCACAGTGCAAAGATATGATCAGAGTGATTGCAGGGCCCAGTGTGAACCCCCAGCTATTGAGCAGAAGCTGCTGACACAGCTGGATGAACACTTCTTTTTTCTCTGGTTTTTTTTTTTCCCACATGAAACTGAAACACTATATTTTGGCAAGTGAGATCTGTGAAATGTGGGTGCAGTTAACTGTCCAGTCTTGCACTTTCACAGCCTTTGGGGCCCACCAAACCAGCTGAGCCCCTCAGGTTTTGCAGCCTTTTCCTTGGGTCTCACTGTAGGGCTGCTTGTGGCTCTGCCTTCCAAAGAGCAGGGCTTGATCCCAGCCCTGCAGCAGTCACCCATCCTTTCTGGGTTATTTTTTTCCATGGAGGCAACCAAAGCACCCATGCAGTAGCAGAGAATGGGACCAGGAATACCTCCCCACCACAAATTTGGGTGTAGCTGGCTCTTGTTCCTGCCACACTCACGCGGCTGTGCCTCGCTTTACCTTCCTGGCCAGCCACACTCGTGGGAACTCACTGGCTCTGAGCCTGCCCTGATTAATTAGTCCCCCTCCATCTCCTGTGTTTGCAGCTGTGCAGGGCCAGGTATCTCTGGAGAGGCCCTGCTGTAAGTGATGTGTAGCATGTTTCAGCAGTTTAAGATAAACCAGAGTCATGTATTGCCATGTTTACCCGGGGATCACCTGCACAAAGATTAACATCTTTGCAGCTGCTCTCAAATGAGTCTCTGGAGAATAAACCATAGATTCAGAGTTCCTCCCAGTGGATGGTGAAAGGAAGTACCAGAAAAAGCAGCCGTTTGGGCTACTTTCTGCCCTGCCACAAAAGCTGGGGCCA
Source organism: Dicaeum eximium (assembly GCA_013396995.1). NCBI lineage: Eukaryota > Metazoa > Chordata > Aves > Passeriformes > Dicaeidae > Dicaeum > Dicaeum eximium. Next base: position 1,217,185 of record VWZP01001896.1, read on the forward strand.
TGAAACACTGGGAATGCCAATGCCCTGGCATCCCAGGAGCAGACCAGGGGCTCCTGAGCGTGGGGCAGAGAGGATTTAGAGAGACAGATGTGTAGGATGGCTGGTTGCTTGTTCGTTATGCTCTGCCACACATGAAGAATAAGCAAATGGATGTTCCTGGAGGAAGTCAAGCAGGAAGGAGAAGCAGCAGCCACCTTGTAGGGTGAATCTCATTGGTGACTCTGATGCAGTGGGACTTGGCTTAGCTTCCTCTCCATCCTCATCCCACCTCTGAAGTGTTAGCTCCTAAAACACCACCAAGCAATGTCGTAGCCTTGTCCCATTGTGTCCCTATTGAGAGAGCAATTGCAAGTCCTGCCTGTTCCTAATATTTCTATTCCATCTGCAGCATGGCAGCACTGACTTAGTGCTTTTTCTGTTTTTGATTCTCCCCTTTTTAGCCACGTCAATCCTGAAGAAATCCAAGCGACTAAAGAAGAACAATGTGGAGTTTGACCGGGTCACTGTGTTTTACTTCCCACGCTGCCAGGGCTTCACGAGCGTGCCCAGCCGTGGGGGCTGCACCCTGGGGATGGTGAGCAAACACAGCTCCTCCCGGCAGTTCACGCTGGCAGAGTTCTCAAAGGAGCAGGAAAACGTCCGTCGGGGGAAACTCGAAGAGAAATTAAAAGAGGAGAAGTTGGAAGCGTTGAAATGGAAAGTGAGTTAGGAGTGTGGGGCTGGGTTGATGCTGTTAGTTAATTGGCCAGTTTTTAGCAAGAGCCTCTGAGATCTGGGGACATCAATCCTTAGCTCTCAGTTTGGGTCTCCAAAAAACAGGCTCCAGTGGGGAATTTTCATTTAGTTCTCCACCTTTGAAAAGTGAAAAGACACAGAAGACATTCTTGCTCTTCTGGTAGTATCTCTCTGTCCTGGGATCCACTCGAGACTCTTCTTGGCATCTCCCAGACTCTTTTCATTTCTGATTTAGATACTTGATCCCAGGACACATCCCCGGTCAGGTGTCAGGTCGTTGTGGGCTCTGACTTAGATGTTGATCCTGAGGTTGGCCACCATGGGGGAGAGGTCGTTCCTTTCTTGTTTCCCCTCAGCTGGGGGTTCCATTGGCTCTGAGTCCCAAACAAGCCCCCAACGCTTTGTCCACGTTTTGCCCTCAGCTAACCATGAACGGCACGAAGGAGTCCGAAGAGGCCAACCAGCTCACCATCGAGGACATCTCCGACGATGACATCGACGTCAGCAGCATGGACCTGGAGGACGGCTTCTTCCTGCAGCCCTACCCCGCCAAGAAGAGGCGCGCGCTGCTGAAGGCCGTGGGGGTGAAGAAGATCGACAAGGAGGAGAAGCGGGAGCTGCACAGCATCCGCCTGTCCCGGGAGGACTGCGGCTGCGACTGCCGCGAGGTCTGCGACCCCGAGACCTGCAGCTGCAGCTTGGCAGGCATTAAATGTCAGGTACAGCCTCACCCCTGGGCATGGGGGGATGCCACGGCTCCAGCTGTGCGTTAGAGCAGGAGGGTGTGAGCAGCTTGGACGGGGTTGGGGCAGCCTGTAAATCCATCTGCTCCCACCTGCGCTTGGAGGTGAGGAAAGCTCTTGGAGCAGCCCTCAGGCTGCAAGGCAGGCACTGCTCAGAAGTGTCCTCTTCCCAAATCACACGTGCAGCCATCCCCACACTGCCAGTGCTGCAGTGAGAATGTCCCCGCTGTACGTCCCCACGAGACCCATACCTGCTTGATCTCCTGTTGGAGGTGGGCCACGTGGGAATGTCTGCATGGAAGAGCTCTTTGCTCCTCACACGAGGCTGCGCTTTCTCCCCCTCCCCCAGGTTTTATTTTTAATTCCTTTTTCTTTTGGTGTGTGTCACAAATCCCAGTGCGCTCAGGCGAACGTGGGAGTGTCAGCTGAGCGTCAGCCCACAGCGAGCTGTGCAGGCCACCTGCACAGTGGGATAATCCCCTGTATTCAATTAGTAAGTTATATTTTCCAGGGTATGTTTTGCAGGTGCCTGCCCAGCTGTATTTGGGGAGCCTCATTCCCTATTCTGGGCGCTGCTTTCTCCCTCGGTGCCGTGTTTGGAGGCTGGGGGTGGTGGAGGTGGGTGCACATGGGTGCTCCATGTGTGTGTCACAGCCCCCCTCTAGTGGCTGCTGCAGATCAGATAGTGAGATCATTAAATAGCAATAAAGAAGAAACTCACTTTTGTTCCCTTATGTCTCCTTTTGGACCATTATATTTTGCCTTTTTTTTTTTTAATCTTTTTTCTTCACTTGTACTGAAATCCAACTTTTTATGACACCTCTTCAAAAGAGTGGGGTGTCTTTTTGTTTTTCTTCCTGCTTTTAAACCCCTCAGGTGTTACTTGGTTTCTCAGGGTAGACATGTCACGGGCAGTTTTGGCTTTATACCACTGGGTTCAGTCCTAACCCTCCCCTCTGCTTCTCCCTGGCTTCAGATGGATCACACCTCCTTCCCCTGCGGCTGCACCAAGGACGGCTGCGGCAACACCGAGGGCAGGATCGAGTTCAACCAGGCTCGCGTGCAGACACATTTCATCCACACCATCATGAAGCTGGAGCTGGAGAAGCAGCAGCAGAGCAGCGAGAAGGTGGTGGAAGCTGAGCCCCCTTTCCGGGAGCGGCTCCCGCCGCTGGGATGCGCGGCAGGGAAGGGCTCGCTGGAGGAGTGCGCGGTGCCGCTGGCACCTGCCTTCCAGTTCAGCCCCGAGCTGGAGGCCCTGGGGGAGAACAGCTGCAGCAGCGACATGACAGACTCCTCCATCTCCTCCCACCCCAGCGAGGACCTGGAGGAGCCCTACGAGAGCCTCCCCTCCGACAAATCCCAGTCGGACGTGGACGACGACGGCTTGGCGCGCATCCTCCACTTCAACGACTCGGATGCTGAGGAAGAGAGCAGGCGTGGCCAGGATGACCTCGGCTGCTTCCACCCCACTGACTTCTTCATCGAGGACCACGGCAGCGAGGCCAAGCCTGTCCCTGGCCACTTGTCCCACCTCTCGGAGTGCCTGGATGAGAATGCCAACCAGGACAGCGGGGGTTTGCTGGAGGATGCAGCCCACGTGAGGTGTGATGGGCTCTCCTGCTGCACCTCATCCTCCACTGAGCCTTGCTCCAAGAGCTACGCTGACCTCAGCCTTTCCTCCGATTCCTTGGATTTCTTCCAGTCCTTCTCAGACTATAACTTGGGACCCCTTTACAACTCCTTAAAGGAGTATGAGAACCTGGATAACTTCTCAGCGTTACAGTTTCAGTTGCCTAATTTCCCTGGCTTCCCGCAAGCCGGAGATCAGGGCTCCTGTTTCTTGGAGTCTCTCATTGGTTTGTCTGAATCCGTCCCTGAAACCCCGGCCCCTTTCACAGACAATCAACTTTTGGAGGATGCCATCAAGTCATCGCTGATGGAGACAGTGAAAGTGTGAAACACCCATTGGGCTTGGGCAAGAACTGATGCTGGAAGAAAAACAGAGGAATAGTTGGACAGGCAAACTTTCACTGAAAGGATGGTGTGCTACTCAAATATAAGGAGGAAAAAACAGCAACAGCAGAAGACTTTCTAAGCAAATTAACTATTTTTGGTCTTTATAGAACATGGACGTTTTGACATACTGCAGCTACAATCAGTTCTCTCACTGTTTGTGCAAAAATTTCTAAACTTTCATGACGGGGTGGGGAAGGGAGGGAGGGAGAAAGACTTTCACATGAGAATTTCCTTGTGTTTTGTACGAAAAGACCTGTTGAGAAAAACTCCTCGCTAACGTTGCCAGTCGTCCATACAGCTCCTTCTAGAAACGTTTCAGTGTTGCAGGAACTTTTTAAGGCAACTTTTTGACGCTGTGTTTATTGTGAAAATTTGTGGTTTGCGTAAGAGTCGGCCCACCACACTCTTAGGTTTAATCTGATGAGGTTTACAGAAGAGATCCATACACTATATACATAATCATTCTTCATCTATTTATTGCAAATTCCAGAATTTAACTCGCCACTGAAGCTTGAACTAGCATGAAACCTTATTTAAATTGGTAATACCTCAGATGTATTATGTGTACAATCATATTTTTTTGCATAATATATCTGTATTTATTTATTTTCTACCTGTAGTACGTGAATAGCACTGTGGTTTGTCGATGACCTGGGAGGGCAACAAGGTCTTCAAGAGGAAGATGACCCTGGTTTTTCTGAGTCTGAATGATGTTGGCTGTTTGGTCTTCACTTCTTTTTGCTAAAAACGCTGAACAGAAGTGGTGTGGGAGGGGAGGGACGAGGGAAGAGTTCATGCAACATCCCTTGGTTTCTCCCAGCCTTGTCGTAGACATGAGAATGGTGTCGGGTCTCCATAATGTCACTGTGGAGAGCAAAGCAAGCAAAACCTTCAACTATTTAAGAAGTAACATTAATACTAGCTTGAAAGAAAACCCAACCCTTTTTTTGTAAATTATTTTATAATTTATTTCATTTCCTAAGGATTTGGCCATGAGATCTTTCCCCCATCAGTTATGGTGCCTGAATATGCAGAGGAACTGTCAGCAGCGGTGGGGAGGTGTAACCATCAGGACCTTGGCAGCCCTCATGGGGGCTTTGGGAGAGCAAAGCCAAAACAGCAACAGTGCTCAAGCTCCTCAGCAAGTGCTCCTTAGGACTCCCAGCACCGAGGATGTTGCAGCTCCAAAATACAGTGGGTCACACTGATTGTACTATATTTTTATATAGGTTGAATCAAGTAAGTCAAGCAAAACAGATGGATATGAAGTTTATTGGGTTATTTATCCTGTGAGTACAGTTTTTGAAGACCTGAAGACCAAGCTGAAAAACTGAAGGTTTTTGGTTTTTAAAATGAGATAAATCTTTGTGTTTAGGAAGGATATTGGAGGCTGCCTTGGCCTTTTGCTGTTTAAGTCAGTCTGAGAGCATGACACTGTTTGGCCACGAGATGTAACTGGACAAAAAAATCTGTGCATCAGTGATACACTAAGTGCCTACACCAGTGGTATGGAAAAAGCAAAACAGATCTAAAACCTACCGGCTTTAAATTCCCCCTTGGAAAATTTGGTGATACTGGGAGTGATTCCTGGCATTCCCAGCACAGGAGGAGGAGACAGTTCTGGTGTCCCCAGCCCTGCTGCCCTGGGAGCAGCTGGAGGGAACTTCTAGGGATGGAGAGACACACAGACAAGGGAAACAACCCTGAAATAATGGATTTGAGGATTTTTCTACTGGCTGAACTGTTTCTATCCCCGACCACAGGGATGGTGCTCTTGGATCCCCACTCTTCGACAGGTGCCCCACTGCAAACCTGCCGGCGATTTAGGAAACTTCTGGCGTACAAAACGTGGGTTGCTTGGGGTTTTTTTTAAATCCTCATTATTGCTATTTAATTGTACATCTTCTCTGGTGTTGAGCCAGTCAACGTGGAAGTGGAGCTGACCCCCCACGGCCACCAGCGGGTCCTGAGCCCGCGCTCGCCGCCGCTTCCTCCCGCAAGGCATCGCCCCGGGGCAGGAGGGCGACTGTAGGAATACTACTGGCAGATGGAGGATTTCCTGGATATATCTATTATTATTATTATAATTATTATTATTGTTATTATTATTATTGTTATTATTATTATTGTTATTTTTATTTTTATTATTATTTTTCATCGTCGTTTCTTCAGACTGAAAAAAAATCCCCTTTTCAGTTATCTCCGAGGTGGTAGTTCCTTATCCTTCAGACTGCATCAAAAATACTGACAGTTGAAAGTCTGGTAGCATTCTGTATTTATTGGCACTAATATATTTTGTAACATTCCTAGGTTTCTCTGCATATGTATATTTATATATATAAAATATATGCCTGTATTTTATATATATATATACACACACTTTTTTTTAAAAATGAATGATTGGGATTGACTCCTGCCTTTGTGGATTTTTTTTTTCAATAATTTATTATTTTTATTTGTGTTGGTGCCAAAAAAGAAAAAAAAATTTTTTTTTCTCTTTTTTTTTCCCCAGGGCACTGAATTGTAAATATATAATTTTTTTTTCCTTCTCGGTATCTGTGTAAAAAGTTGCCTGTTAAACAGTTTAAAAACTGGGTATTTATTGACACAATCTGTAATTATCTAATGTATTGGTTGAAACGCTTTGGTTTCAACATAGCTTTATTTTAGCTTTCTTTGTGTATATATTGTGATTATGTTGCTTAAAGGTACAAGTTTAAAAAATGCTTTATTTTTACCTTATCCATTTGCATTTTGTTTATAAAAAAAAGCATATTTGTCTACAGCTGCTGTCTCTCATTTCATCAAAGCAATATGAAGAAATTTCCATTACACTTTCAATAAAATAATTTTGTTTGAATACGGCAGTGCCTTCACTAATGTCCTTCGCGTAACACAATAACCTTTTCTCTTTTCCCTAAATAAAGTAAAAAAATTCAGTGCATGGTATGTGCTTTTCCCAAACTTTTTGGGCTTGTGGATGGTGGCTGCTTGTCTCTAAGGGATGATGGAATAGACAATAATCATGGTGGCATTCACATCTCCACATCACCAAGGAGAAATGTTGGAAAACCCTGGAAACCACTTTCCCTCCTGGGTTACAAACCATTTCTCATTGCCCCATGGGACCTGGAAGGATGCAGCTGGACAGAAGCATCACCATGATCCTGTGCCACTGGGGAAAAACAGAAAAAGTGCTCTCGGTCATGGCAACAGCATATGAAGAGGAGAGTAGCCTGTGAAGCAGCCCGTGGTACAAAGGAAAAAAGATGAATAAATCCCAGGAATGTAGATGGGGAAAAGCACACCTCTCCCATGGGTCTGTGGCTGTCAGCACAGGCATAAATCATAACCACTGCCATTGACCTGAAAGCAAGGGAAATTGGCCAAAGAATGCCATTGTCTAGTTTTCCATTGGGAATCCATTTTTAAAGGTTGCCATCTGCCCCCAGAGCAGAGAAGCTCAATTAATTGAATAAACTATTTGTTACAAATTATTTGCTGAGCTGTAAAAGCAGAAATACTGAAAAGAGGCTCATCTGTGGAGGCTCTGCAACACACAGTGAAGCTCAGCCTCTTTACTCACCCAGAGGGATGTGTTTGGTTGTGGGTTTTTTCTTCTTTTTTTCTTTTATGGGGTTTATATCTGTGATTCCCTCTTACATTACCTGTTTTCTGACTGGGAGTGGAATAGTCCCCACCATACAGCTCCAGCTGCAGCACTGGTGGGTTTTGGCTCACGGTGATGACTTTGTGTTGTGCCCTGGCACAAGACATCATTACCAGGGGACCTGTCACCCCCAGGGGACAGTGCTGAAACAGCCCCAGGGTGCTGCATCCTATCAACCAGCCTCTGGCATGGGCATCCCCATGGAGAATCACAGAATCCTAGAATGCTTTGGGTTGGAAGGGATTGTATAAAAGACCCCCTGGTTCAACCCCTCTCCTGATGCCTTTCACGTCACCACCTTGCTCTAAGCCTCATCCAGCGCGGCTTTGAGCACTTCCAGGGATGGGGCATTCTCTGGGAAACCTGTGCCAGGGCATCACCACCCTCAGAGTAATTAATTTCCTCCTCATATCTAATGTAAACTTGCCCTCTGCCAGTTTAAAGCCAGCTTCCCTGTCCTATCACTCTGTGCCCTTGTCCAAAGTCCATCCCCAGCTCCTTTGGGCACGCTGCTTTGGATGCAGCCCAGAACGTGGCTGGGGCTTCCTGGACTGCCAGTGCACGTTGCCAGGTTGTGTCCAGCCTTTCATCAATCAATACCCCCAAGTCCTTCTCCCCAGGGCTGCTCTCGATCCATTCTCACCACACAAACCTGTGTTTGTGTTTGGGATTGCCCTGACCCATGTGCAGGATCCTGAGGATTTTTCCCCATCCCATACCAGTGACAGACTAAAACTCAAATGGGAACACGCCAATAACTGGTGATTCTGCAGTGCCCTTTCCCTGGGAAAGCCAAGCTGACCTCCAGGTCTGAGTTAAAGCCTCAGCTCTGGCAAACTTCTGCTGGATTCCATGGAAAATGCTCTTGGATGGGCAGAGGAAGTGGAAGGTCTCGAAGCCCCAGGAATTCATCACCTGGGATGCTGAAAGAGACTTTTATTGCCTCTGCAGAAAATCTAAGACACCCTTACCCACTGCAGTGTCACGCTGCCCCGACACTTTTTACAAACCTGCCTTTTTCCTTATGTCAGCCAAACAAGATTTTTTCCCCTAATCTCCTGCCTCCAAGGCAAGCACAAGACCCTATGGATGCCCTCAGTGCTGCAGAGCAACACCCCTGCCCTCACCTTGCCCTGCAGCTCCTGGGTTGTTTGGTTTGGTTTTGGTCTTTTTGTTTGTTTTGTTTTGTTTCGTTTTCCTCTGACGGAATCAAAGTCCTTCCTATCCGTCATTTTATAGCTGCTCCTGACGAGAAAAGACCTCGGGACTGTCACTGCCGCCCGGCGCCAGCTCTGGAGTCACCGGGGCTGGCGTCACAGCCCGTTCCCGTCCCCGGGAGTCACTCGCCAAGTGACTCATCCGTCCCTTTCCGGAGCACAAAACGCTTCGAGTCTGGTGGCTCAGCCCGAGCCGTGCTGGCACCTGGGGACAGAACGATGAGTAACGCTGAGAAGGA
>VWZP01001896.1:1225827-1253872 GCA_013396995.1 Dicaeum eximium
GGAGGGGGGGGGGGGGGGGACTGTGTGCGGGGGGAGAACAAGAAAATAAATGGAATTAAAGAGGGTGGCGAAGCCCTAAGCGAGGGAAGCACCGCTTGCCGGGGATGGGAAGGAGCAGCGCTGCCTGGTGCCAAATGGGGCGGGAGGGCCAGCTGGGTGTCACCGGGCTGGGACAGGTCCGGGTGCAGGCAGCCGGATGGTTTCAGCCCTGCCGAGGACGGGGAAGTTGTGGGTTGTAGCTGGTTTAACCCCTTCCAAGCTGCAGCTCTGTAAAAGCGGAGTGGGCACGGCTTTAACAGCAGCACCTTGCAGAGGGGCCATGTCCAGGGCTCCTCCAGGGCTTCTCTGGCCTCACACTTCAAGGGAAATGTAAACTCCTCTTGGCAGAGAAGCTGTGAGAAACTGCTGCTTCCAGGCCATGAGGATGCTCTGAGAGCTGGAGCCCCTCTGCTCTGGAGGGAGAGCTGGAGGTGCTCACCTGGAGAAGAGAAGGCTCCAGGGAGAGCTCAGAGCCCCTTCCAGAGCCTAAAGGTGTTACAGGAGAGCTGGAGAGGGACTTGGGACAAGAGCATGGAGTGATTGGTCAATGGCCTTAAAATGAAAAGGGAGAATGGCTTTCAACTGAAAGAGGGAAGGTCTGGATTAGATATCGGGAAGAAATTCCTCCTGTGAGAGTGGGGAGATGCTGCCCAGAGCAGTTCTGGATTCTCCATCCCTGGAAGTGTCCAAGGCCAGGCTGGACAAGGATCTGAGCAACCTAGTCTAGTGGAAGGTGTCCCTGCTCATGGCAGGGGGTGGCAACTGGATGATCTTTAATGTCCCTTTCAACCCAAACCAGGAGATGATTCTGTGATTCTCCTCCACAGCTACAGCCATTAGGAATTTTCAGGGCTGCTTAATCCACACACTCCCATCAGCTTGTTTCACCCCTCGCAGCCTGCTTCTGAATAAATGGCAGCATTGCCATCTACTGGGCAGCTGCCTCCTTCTCCCAGCCTCTCAGCTGGCCAAACTGCTCCTGGGCCATGCTTGTCCTCCTCTCTGGGACCACACACACCACAAATCTCACTGAGGTATCATAGTAAAAGAAAACAAGATATGACTTAAATGGCCCACTGGGTTTGGAGGTGTCCTGGGGTGTCCTGAGATGTCCTGGGGTGTTCTGGGGTGTCCTGGGACTTGGCTGGCCTGGCACACACTTCCTCAGCTGGGTGAAACCATCTCCAGAAGGCAAATGCCCAACCCCCTCTATGGATGTACCTCTATTTTACCAGGGAAGCTGAGTGAGGACAAAATGTGCTGGACATGCCTGACTCCATTACATCAGTAGGTGCGAGAAACCCACCAAAATTGGAATCTCTGCAGCCACAGAGCTGAAATATTCTGTCACAAGCACAGAGGTTTTTAGTCAGCCCAGCTGAGAAGGCTGAAAGACTTCAGATTCCCTGTGGACCACATGAGCCACACACTGGGCTAAAACATTACAGAATTAATAACATACAAGGGTCTCCCTCCAAAATAAACCTGCTCCCCTGAGATCCTCTGCAAAGGAAACTATTATCTATTACATTTCCCTGGAAATAAATACTTGGCTACTACTTTGGAGTAAATAGAGATGGAAACTTAATGGTACCTAAGTGCTTTTCATAGTCAAAGCATCCCAAAGTGCTTTCTGGTAATTAATGCTGAATGGCTGTCAGGAGGCAACAGGGCCCCTTGTAGCCACACTCCCAAATATCCATCACTTTTCCTGTGAGTGAGCAAGAATTGATTGGTGAAGGAGTGCTACAATTCCAGCTGCAGAGGTTTTGGGGTGATCCTGATAAAGGACAGCAGTGCCAGGGTAGGATTTGGATGAGGAGATGTCTGTAACATGAATATTTTTTGCAGCCATGGTGTGGCTGAGGGCCCTATTGCTGAGCTGAGCTCTGTGTGACCTGAAAGCTCCCAGCTCTGCTGTATTTTGGGCCAGCTGAGGTGCTCCAGGACATGAAGATGTGCCCATGGGGGTGGTGAGATGACAAGGGAGCTCAGGAGAGCTGTGCCCCTTTCACACAGAAGGATAGGATGGGTTGGGATGGGATATAACAGGACAGAATGTTCCCAGACATTTCTAATGGCACTGACTCCTATATTTGATCTGTGCATCCCCTGTTTCACAGCATCTGCAGCCTCCTAAAATATCCCAGTGCTGCAGACAGCCTTACACCTCACCACAGCACCCTACACCTGGTAGAGCCAGCCCCCAGGAGCTAATGCTCTTGTTGCCACAGTTGTCTCCTTTTTCTGCTCTCCATAAACAGGTGGACAGCACCAGTTTTCCAAAATCTAGTTAATTCCCTGCTTCAGCTGCACCCTCCCCACTCAGTTTTGGGGAAAAGGATGTGGACATTCCCTATGAGCATTATAATACCATGCCCAGCTGTGTTTTCCCAGTGCCACTGGATATTATCTTGCTGTTAAAGCTATCATCTCCACCCAGTAAATCCTGTGGAGCACTGCATTTCCCCCTTCCCTGCATTCCCCAGGCTTTCCAAGGCGTGCTCCTGGGCTCAGAGTTTTGCCCAGCAGTGCTGAGGAACACACAGCTCTAGCCAGGCCCTTGGATGGTGAGAGGGAAAGGAGGCACAGGGGAGGCACACATGCCCTGCTGTGTGCTGCCAGCTCCTGCCTCCCTCTTATCCTACACAATAAATCACGGCTGAGCAGCACAAGCTGTTCCTGTCAGCAAAACACAGAAAGAAAATGCTGTTCTTGGCACTGAGGATGTGATAATGACCCTGAATTAGAGCTGTATGTCTCCAGCACCTGATTCTCCTGCTCCCGTGGGTACAGCCTGAGGTTTCTCCTCCTGGCAGTTGCAGGAACAGGTCCAGGACTTGTTTATGTGGAGGAAGGATTTAAAGGAGCAATGTCCAGCCTGGATTTAAGGGCAGCTTGTGACCAGAGGTTTCAAGCAGCTGATGTCCTGTGGAGACCACGGGGGTGGTTGCACAACTGTGGGCAGGGGGCTGGCATCCCTGTCACTGCTGTCACATCAGGGGACAAAGAGGGGGTGGCTGTGGTGTTTTGGGTTGTGGCAAGGCACGTGCACACTCACTAAATCCCCAGTGATTCCCAGCTCTGCTTAGCCCTGGACCAGGGATGGAGGCTGATGAGAAATTGGGACCCCTTGGGACATCCCCAAATCCCCCCTTCCACCAAGCACACAGAGCTAGACCCTCAGCCCAGGCATCAGGCACGGTGATACTTCACTTCTCAGCATCTGAGTAATTTTTGGAAGTAGTTTGAGAGGCTCCCTTTGTAAGCTGCCATTTCTCAAAGCCTTTGATCTTGTGTCTTTTTAATTCCTTCTGCAACTGGAAGGAAGAACTTGAACAGAGTCAGGCAGGATCTCAGGTGCCAGTGAGCTCCTGGCTGCTGAGTGCTCTTGGATGGACATTCCCGGGACAGAGCACACCCAGGCTCTTCCAGAAGTGTCCCTGCCCATGGCAGGGGGGCTGGCATCAGATGATAACTTTAAGATCCTTTCCAAGCCAAACCATGTTGGGATTCTGTGACGTAGCAGCAGAAATCACACACACTGTCCTGAAAGGAGCAAGAACCATTCAGCACTATTAAGGGGTGGAAAAACTGGGATCCAGGGTTTTTAATTTGTCAGGAGAACTGCCAAACTACTGAGTACCCAGGAGACACTGCCAAGGGCAGCATAATAAAGTTGAGAGCCAAGAATGCAGCCAGGACTTTGCTCCTTCACAAGCCTTACAGAAAACACCTCTGCTTTCATTTTCGTTTGCCATAATAAGGAAGATTTAACTGTTTGCAGAGCAGAGCTCTGGGAAACAGAGGTGAAAAGCAGCTGCTGCTTATCTGTGGGTCTGCAAGCAAACACGGAGGGCAGAGTGCAAGGCTGAGACACGGCTCCTTATCAGTCTTGGCCCAAAAAACTCCTTCAGCAGTCGGTGATAACCACGTGTGACATTCCCCTGGTTGGCCAATGCCCTCTAGTGGCTTCTGGAAAGGACATTCGTGCACTCCCCAAAGAGAGAGGATTTTGCTAAAATTGTGCTATGCCCCAGGTGTGTGCAGGTTTTAGGAGAGATAGGACATAGGTGGTTTAAAACTATTAAAGAGCTAAATCGAAATCTTTTATCCATAAATGTGCATCTCACACACAGCACAAGGGAGAGAGGGGGGTTGTGGGATTCCCTGTGTTTTCCAAGAGGATGGTTTTGTAGCTTATAGAATCATAAAATGATTTGGGTTTGAAAACACCTTAAAAGTCACCTTGTTCCAACCTCCCTGCCATGGGCAGGGACACCTTCCACTATCTCAGGTTGCTCCAAGCCCCATTGAAACTGGCCTTGAACTCTTCCAGGGGTGGAAGAAGGGATGGTTTTGCAAATCATCAAAAGACAAACCTTGCTTTACTGTTCACATACATATTTTCCTCCATCTTCCCCCTCCCCTCCCTTTACCACCTCTGCTGTGTGTCTGATATTTGGAAATATTATTCACTGCAGACAAGCTTGCCCAGCTGACTGAGGGCCCTGCACACCTAAGAGCACAGGGGATTGTTTTACATGGAATTTATTGTTCCTGCCCAGAACAGCACACACCAGAAATGCCCTTTTCTATGTTGGCAGTCTTAAAAAATCATCCTGCACAGAGTGAATTTAAGAACAGGCTGGATGGATTGTGCTTTCTGTGGGTTGAGTTTGCCAATACACTTGAGGCAAATGCTCTCTCTAGGAGCATCTCTATGATTGAAGCTGTTTAAATGTGAAGGATATGAACAGAACCCAGTTCTGCAAGGAAAACTCTGCTGTGGGAGCAGATCAGGACAGGAGCATTCCTACTGGTGCCCAGCAGCATCCCACACTGCTCTGCTCCCACCACCCTGGAAGCACCAGCTGACCACCTCTGCCTCTGGGGGTTATCCCCAAGGAACCCCTCATCAGGAAAAATCCATCAGGACCATTTTCTGCAGGTTTGGTGCCAAAATGCCAGCCCTGCCCAGCCCCAGGTTAAGGGACATTCCCTGAGCCTCCTTCCCTCCTCCTTCCTTCCTTCCCACTGGGGTTGGCCCCAGTGCCTCAGGCAGAGCAAACACACAACAAGTCACTGGCTGCACTCACTGAGACTTTATTACACCAATTTTAGCCAAATCTTGCTGTTAATAACCCAGAGAGGTGCAGAAGGGATGAGAGGAGGGTTAAAGGACACAGGTACTTAATTTTATCTCCAATATTCATGCAGCAAGAGATCCTTCTCTAGAAACCTCCATTATACTCCATAGTCTGGAATACAAAGAAAAGCAGATTAATTCAGCAGAGAGGCAGAATAATGCATGTTTCCATCCCAGGGAATGGTCTGAAGAAGGGTTTGTTCCCAGCTGAGCCAGGACACTGCTCTCACAACCTATTCCCACCCAAAAATGTTTATGGACCATAGTGGCCTCCCTTTATCCCACACTGATTTAAAATACCTCTCTCCACCATTCTTTCCAGCAGAATCCACAATTTACAGAGGCTTTTCCACAAAACCATCCTCTGTGCCTGGGAAAAGGCTGCTCCTTGTGCCAGTCATTATTTATGGAGAAGAGAACTCGTTCTTCATTCCCAAATGAAAAGCTGAGGGTGGAAAGTGCAGCACTGCAGGGTTTGCACTTTTAGAGATGCTTTATGTTTGCTGCATTTCCCATCCAGCTAATTCCTCCCATGGTTTCCTGCAGCAAGGTTTTGTCTGGGTGAATGGTGATGATAATTTTTTGGACACAGAGCCCAGCTCCTGCCTGGCTTGAATTTTGTCTGTGGCCCTCAGCAGAGCATTTCAGCTCTGAGGCAGCAGCTGCTTCCTTACAATTGTTTGACTACACCAAAAGTAGCATCAAATATTGTGATTTTAGACCTTCCCAGATCTCCCTGTTCCACTCCTAATTGTTTAATAAACAAAAAAAAAAAAAAAAAACCTACTCTGAATGAAAAATAAATGAAAATTTCCTCTGGCCAACCCCTTGCTTTCAGGGGAGATGCACAGACATGAAGCAACTTACTCTGTGGATCCAGTCCATGTGGGCTGACACACATGTGAGGACTGTGGGCTTTTGGTAGGTGTTACAGGAGGGAATTAACCCAAAACTCCCTGAAAATCCTGGATGAGGCATGAACCCCACATCCTCACTCCCGTTTCATCACCCACATGAGGCTGCAGCCTCTGCCTGATGATGGACCAGCACCTTGCAAATAGAATTAATTATTCCTTACAGCTATCACAGGTGACAGGAAAACAAGAGGCCAAGGTACACACTAATAAAGGGATAACACTCTCCAAATTCTTGTACAGGTTTGGGGTGAATTTTGGTGGACATGCACATCTCTGAGGGGGGTTTGAGACAGTCTGTCAGCTTTTTCCTGTTGGCTTTCCTTCAGGAGATGCACACAGGGCTGTGACTGCAGGCAAGCCCCTGAATCTTCTGCACATCCTGGATCCATCTGGTTTGTTTTTGTTTTATTTTTTCCCAAGATAGGGAAAACAGGCCCATCTTTTCCCCAGTTTGGGTAAAACAAGAACTGAGATCATCCATGTGGACACCATGGAACACCTCTGTCCTGGATTGTTAAAATAAGATATTCTATTTGCCATCTGATAAAGATGGGGTTGTTATCTGGGCAGGTTTCCCTTATCTCTTCACAAACAATACCTCCCCTGGGAAGACATTTTCTGTTAATGGGCCATTGAGTGCCTCCACATGACTGATAAGATTACATTATTCCCATTGTGAGGTGCTCTGCCCAGGGGGAGGGGCCAAGCATTTCTACTGGAATAAAAAGAGACACTTTTAAAAACAAAGACAGCCTGGATTCTCCGCTGGATTTCAAGAGGAAAACCAGACCCATCTGCCTACACTCTTCTCTGCTGGACTGTTGTTTTGACAGAGCCGTGGCTCCCACTCTAAGAGAACTGCAGCCACTGCTCAACTGGACTGTTATCCACACCCTGCCCCAGGGTGGCAGGTCATATCTTGACTCTGTCAGGGTTTTTGTTTGTTTGTTTGTTTGTTTGTTTATTTTGTTGTTTGCTGGTACTAGTACCTTTGTTTCCTTTAGTTTTTCCTAGTAAAGAACTGTTATTCCTATCCCCATATTTTTTTTGCCTGAGAGCGTTTTAATTTCAAAAAAATTGTGGTGATTTGGAGGGAGGGGGTTTGTGTTTTTCTTCCTTAGCAGACACCTGTCTTTTTAAACCAAGACAACCTCCAAGAGAGGAAGCCATTGGGGAAATCTCCTTTGCAGCATCTTCCAGTGCTTCCCACAAATCCATCCTTGCTGGGAGCTGGCTGAACAGACACATAAATACTGGTGAGAGAGGATGCTCAGTATTGTTCAGCTCTCTGACAGTAAAAATAATTACCCATTGGCAATGTCACTGGGATGAAGCCACCATGGATGAAGTTTGCATCCACACCAACGCAGCACTCGGTGCCATCCACCTCCAGGAGGTTGTGCTCTCCCACAGCCACCTGGTAGGATGCTCCTGGGGACCTGGAAATGAATCACAGAGTAACGGGTGCAAAATCTACTCCTCACTGAGTGCTTTGCAGTGCAATTCCTGCACAACACAGACCTTCCACCAGTGCCATCCTTTCCAAAGCACCTTCCACCAAAGGGTTTTCAGTACCCTGTAGCCAAATTTGCCATGGGTGGGTCTGGAGAATGGCAAGGAAGATGGTGAATTAGCAGCTGAGGGAGCTGGGGGTGTTTAGCCTGGAAAAAAGGAGGCTCAGAGGGGACCTTGTTGCTGTCTGCAGCTACCTGAAAAGAGAGTTCTAGCAAGGTGGGAGTTGGTCTCTTCTACCAGGTAACAAGTACAGAATGAGAGGAAATGGCCAAGGGATATTGGGAAAAATTTCTTCACTGAAAGGGTGGTCAGGCCTTGGAACAGGGAGGAGTCACCATCGTGGAGGTGTTTAAAAGATGAGTAGATGTGGCACTTGGGGACAGGGTTTGGCAGTGGCTGTGGCAGTGCTGGGTTAATGACTGGACTCGATGATTTTAGAGGACTTTTTAACCTAAATTTTGTTTCTAAGTGGCCTTATGAGTCCGGCACTGCTGCCTGCAGTTTGCTGGTGAAGAAACAGAAGGAGCAGCATCAGCTACTGCAGTGCTGAGCTTGGTCTTGGACAAGAAGGTTCATTTTCCATTTCTGCACCTTTCTGGAGCAGAATGTGAAGGACCAGCTGGTTGCACTTTATTTTAAGTGCAATCACTAAAGGCAGGAGCAATTAAAGGGGAGTGTTGGCTTGCTGGTGTCCTGTGGCATTGACACACTGTACAGCACTGCCTGAGAAGGAGCAAACCCCCTTTTGTTCCCTCTTTCCATCTCTGTGCAGGTCTCTCAGGATGCAAACCCAGGAGGAAAGCTCACACTCATGCAAATGCACCTCCTCTTATGCAAATCAGCAATCAGCTTGATTTCCACTCCCAGGAAGCCAGCGATTAATATGTAAAATCAAGGCTGAAGCCAGCAGAGTTTTCCAGCTCTCCTGATTAGGTGAGCAGGGAGATGTCCAGCTGTGCCATGCAAGGCACCAGTGGGGAGCTCTGAGAAGGAAAAGGGTCTGGCTCCCATCTGCAGCAGGAATGAGGAGCAGAACAGGAGTTCTGACAGATTTTATCCTCCTCACACGCTGAGGCAGTGTGCTCCACCACAAAGGTGGGTGTAGTACCCCAGGTCGTTGGGGTAGGAAATCTGAAGTGATACCTGGATCAAACAACAACACACTTTACACCCAAGCCATGCCATGCCTCTGCAGAAACAGTGTCTGTGGCTTTGGAAAGGGAAAGCTTTTATTCTCTCACCTTTTTTTTTTTTTTTTTTTTTTTTTCCCAAGTGTAAGACTCCAGCATTACCTTGCCACTTCCAGCTGTTTGCCTGGCCTTCATAACCTCAAATCACTCACCCTGCCAGCACATCCTTCTGAAGAGCATCCCTCAGAGGAGTCCCAGAGACTGCCCCCACACAAAAAAGGAAGGAGAGCAGTTTGTTGTGTAGATCCCTAAAGAACAATAGTCCCCACAGCCAGCCAGGCCTGCAAGGTGGAGTGGTGGGAGCTTGCACGGTGACACTGTGGTTACCCTCCCTCCTGGAGTGAGGTTTTCATCCTCCAGGAGTGAAGAAGACCATAAACAGGCTTCAAGACACAAACCTCTTGTATAAATGGACTCATTTGCCACACTCCAACCCCACCTTTATGCACCAACCTGCATCCCCTTTCTTTTGGGTTGCAGGTTTTTGCTCCCCCAGAGAACTCCTAAATATTTCCCATGGAGATAATGCTCCCACAATAGAGGAAAGCCCTTCCACATCAGGTTTTGGCCTAGCATGGAAACTGCAGAGAGAAAAAAAATCGATATGCTCTAATCTGCACCACTTAGAGGTTGAGAGCTTCTCTTTCCCAGCTCAAATAAATTGCACCTTACCCAGGGAACTGAGAAGAACGAGAAACTGAAACAACTTTAATGAAATGCTTGCACTTTTTTCCAAGAAAATGTCTTTTTATACTATAATATCTGCCAAGAAGCTGTGTCTAAATCTGGGATCAATGCAGCTTATCTATACCCATAACTCAAACTGATACCCAAACTGATCAAAAATGTGGGGAATGTGGAAAAAACCCAACTGCTCAGTGTAGAGCCCAAGGCTACACAAACACCTCCACACTGTATGGCTCCCACTGAGCCACGAGGCAGAAAAAATCATTAGAAATTTGGAGTTCTCTCAGATCAAGTGAAAACCAAGGCAGGGCAGATCCAGGCTCGAGGGGCCAGCGTGGGTGCATGTGTATTGTGCACATGTTGTGTTATCTCTCCCTTGTAAGAGATTTATTTGCCAGTCCAGCTTTCTGCTGCTCCATCTGACATGAACTGATCTTTGTCAAATCCATAAACAAAACCACAGCTTTTTTTACATCCCCATTAACTACAGTACTTTTTGTTTTGTGCTGGTGGAACATCATAATTTGTATATGTGTAATGGTTAAAGGTGCAATCAGGGAGCATAGGAGATGCATTGCTTCTTCAGTAAAATATAGATATTGATATATAGATATATATGTAGATATATAGATAGATATAGATATAGATATAGATAGATAGATATAGATATAGATATATAGGTATATTAGATATAGATATAGATAGATAGATATAGATATAGATATATAGATATATTAGATATCAATATAGATATAGATATAGATATAGATTAAATATATAGATATAGATATAGATATAGATATAGATATAGATATAGATATATAGATATAGATATAGATAACATAAATATAAATATATAACTATAAACACAGCCTTGCTTTTTGTTGCCAGATAGGAAGGAAACAAGCAATGCCTGCAGCTGATGGGAATCCAGAGTCTGGCTTTCATGGCCAGGGGAAATCCCCCTGGGACACACAGGCCATCACTGAGTGGGAAGTAAAGCTCACCTTGAACTGCAGTCAGTGAGCAGCTGTCAAGTAAAAAAAGGGAGAGTTAAGGAAATGAACTGGAGAAGACAGCAAGGGTCACCAAGCCAGGTGTGCTAATGGGATCCACTCTCCATGGAATGCATGATCCAGGACCTTTCCCATATAATCCCTACAGTCCTCTTTCACAAATCATTTTTATTTTAGTGTGAGCTATACGAAGTTCAGTGTGATATTTCAGCACTGAGACCCCTTTTTAATCCTTGAGCACATTTTCCCCCTTACATCACAGGTAATTTTTAGCTCCCAGTTAGTTCTGGTGGGAGGTCAGAAAGTGGCCTCCTACCCAAGCAGTCTCTTCCCTCACCTTCACTGCATTCATCATCCCTGTTAGGCCTGGCCAACTCACTCATTTCCTACCACTCATTTATTTTTCCAAAGGCTTTATGTGTTCCCTACTTCCAGCCATGTTTAAGAATGCAGTTGTTTATTCTCCTTTTGGACATCAGGCATTTATCTTGAGCAGTTGTTTGTCCATGATCTGTCCTCCACAGCCATGCACACGCCATCACCGCTGGGGCTTTGATGCTGGGCTGTGCTGTAATGCCCAAAGGAGAAAGAAATTATGCTGGGGATGATGAATCACAGCTGTTTTCAGAATTCCTCCACTCCAGGCTTTGTTTCAGTGCAGAGCTCTTGAGGGATGTCTGCATTTCCCCCTGGGACCCACAACGATCATCGTGTCCAACTCCAACACCACAAAACCAACTCAAGCAGCCCTCTTTGTGTCCATATGGCAAAATCCTTTTATCTCTGAAACAGAAAGGTCTCATGCATGTTGCCTGTGGCCCTTGTCCATACTGGCTTTCCAAACCATGTGTAAAATTCACTATGAGGAGCATGGGCTGGTTTTATGCCAGAGAGTGTTACCAGTTTTCTGTCCAGAAAAAGCAGAACATTTGAGTTGGTGCTCTAGCACTGTTTAGTTAATTTGACCTCTGGCATTGTTTCAATAATTAGTGATCTAGCACTCTTTAATTAGTATCCAGCCTTTTGGCCTCGTTCACAGAGGATCAGGATTAAATCTTTTGGTGACAGAAGCATTTTCTAGGTGAGCAGAATATTTTAGGAGTGATAGGAAGCATAAGGGGCTTGTGGGGGATAGGAAGGATCTTGGGGAAAGACTGTAAAAGCAAATAAGGATATTTGGGTGGACTTGATGAGATCCAGTGTGGGTTATTGAGCACAGGAATGAGGATGAAGTCATCTTTCAGGGAGGCCTTAAACCACAAACTGAATTCCAGACACACATATATATGTATAGACTCACTTTAATGTTAAAAGTGTTTATTTTAATTTAAAATTGCTCTCACGAAATACAGACCCTTAATCCATATTTACTGATGTTTCACAAGGTGATGTTTGATGGAGTGGGCAATGGACTGAGTAACATCCCAGTTTAGCTCACCCTGGGATGTACACATTCATGAGAAATGCTGCCTGATAAATTTATAGGGCAGCTGAGGTGCAGGGAAGTTCTAATGCACACAGAAGTTCTAATGCACACAGAAGCTGCTCTGAGAGTGATTTTTTAAACAAGTTTGATGGGCAGACTGTTGAAGGCACATGGAACAGTTACATAAAGTTACAAGATCAAGGGATTTTTAGTTCACAGGGGATAACAAGAAAAAGGGAAAGGGATAAACAAACCACAGGGACACAGGTCTGGCAGACAGGGGATAAACAGGGTGGGGATGAAGAATAAAAGTCCAGACCAGCACTGATGGGCCATTAAGGACCTAACTACAGGCTGAGCTTTGGAGGGAGCTCATTGGGAAGGTGCAGCTGGTAAGAAGGGAAAAAGAAGATGAACTTGAGGATTTGGGGTACTCAGGGGGTTATGCAGGACAAGTGGTTGGACTTGGGGGCCTTAGAGGTCTTTTCCAACCCTAATGATTCCATGATTCTGTGACTTGGAGGCCGGGAGGAGATGACACAGCAGGTGTGAGGGCACACCAGACTGGGTTCCAGCAGCTGGGCAGGAGAAATCCCAGCTTCTGGGGTTTGCTGGAGGTGTCAGGCCTTGTGTAATGTTCTTAACATGGACTACTGCCTATGACAGAGTTACTGGTTTTATTTAAAGCCTTTCTGCACCATCTGGGGAGGTGATGGATCCAGGACTGCTTTGGCACACGTTCTACTCAGAGAGTAAACCAGTGCATGAGGCTCAGTGAGTGGGCAGATGAGTAACAACAACCAACACCCCTCTTTTTTATCATCAGCACCCTCTGACAATGCCCAGCTTACTTTTGCTAATTGTTTGAGCTGAATTCTGGCCTTGGAACTGTGTTTTAAGTACCACACGGACATGGGTCACTGTCAAAATAATTTGAATATTTGCTTTCCAAGAAAAGAGCAGCTTAGAGCACCTTCCAGCACCTAAAGGAGCTACAAGTGAGCTGGAGAGGGACTTCTGACAAGGGCATGGGGTGTTGGGACAAGAGGAAATGGCTCCAAACTGACAGAGGGGAGGTTTGGATTACACATTTAGGAAGAAATTCTTCCCTGTGAGGGTGGTGAGGCAGTGGCACAGCTGTGCACCTGAATTCCTGCAGACAGAATCTCATAAAAACTGAATTTATAGATTAAATATAAAATCTATGTATTAAATCTTTATATTAGGGCAACATATTTTAACAAACTAGATGTAACAGGTGAATCAAACGTTCTTATCATTAAATCCCTGTAAAAGCTTTTCAGCTTGTGTGAGAGCAGAAGATACAAAAAACAAAACCATCTCCCCTGGTTCAGGCAATGATACAATTTTCAGGAATAACATCTTACAGCTGGGTGCTGTATGAAGAATTAGGATGGTTGGGCTCTTAATTATCCAAAACACTGCTCATCAATTCAAGGTCAAAGGGCTCCTTTAAGCAGCCAAACTTGCTACCTGCTTTAATATGTTTAATGATTGATGATTAATTTTGAGCATTCATAAAGCTCCATTAAAATCATTAACTGTTCATTTGCAGCTCGTAATGAAATGTTTTGTTGGGTCAGAGCAAAGTGCTCAGTTAGTTGTAACTTCACACTGTTATTTCTCAATATCGATTTGATTACATTGAAAAATCTAAAGAGAGGAGCAAAACATCAATAATTTGAATTATTTAAGCACCACACAGAACTGAAAGAAAAGTCTTGAGAAATAATGTCTTATTTATTTACTTCTAATAGCAGAGTAGCTTGGACTTGCTCCAAATTCTGCAGAACCTTCAGTCTATAACTCAATCTCCCGTTTCAGTATTTAAGTAACCATTGCACTAGAAAGCAATTTACTGAAATCCACAGTTTTCATAACTCTTAAGAGTTATGGGTGGGATTTTTCTACAAGCAAATAAATTGTATGCTTTAGAAAAATTAGTCTGTGGAACATTATAAACACTCCTAACTCCACTGAAACGAAAGGAAAAGTTTGGTATTTATGACATCAGAATCTCACCCACTGTGCTTACTGGAAAAGTTCACTTTGACTTTAAGTAAAGAGGAAAAAAAGTACAAGATAAACAGCTTACATTCTGTCTCTGAGTCCTTACTCAACATGGAAAAAGTAGTAAAAACATTCGTATATAATATTTCATTATGCTTATTAATTTAATTTCAGTGCTTCTCGTTTAAAATGAAAAAGAAAGTGCTATTCACTGTGAAGAAAAAAAGGTGGAAAGGCAAATCAGGAGCTTATGTGCAATTTGTAAAAGGAAGGAATGTGCATGAAAAGATCTAAAGGCTATTTTAACTAATTTTTTTAAAATTTCTACAAGACTGAGAGCTTTTTTTACATCTTTTCTGTCTGTAGTAGCCATTACATAGTATTCCTATAATGTCTTTAGATTATTTGAGCCCTCTTGCAAACAAGGACAAAACTCCTTTAATCACTTTTCTGCTGCTCTTACACCCTGTTGCCCCTCTTCCTTCTATTTATCTCAATTATGAAAACATTAAATTCTCACTGGCATTTCCCAGTTTCTCAGATAGTGACTAATAAAAAGCAAAATGCAGTTTTTGTCTATAAATCCTGACTTCCCCCCATGTAAACAGGGTGGTTATGCATTTAGTTTTCTAATTATCTCATAAATCACACCTTGCCTCAGACTAGAAATTCATCACCTTAAACTGCTACAACCTGCACACCTGCTCTGTGGCTGATGCCATCCTACTCTTGCAGCAGGGAGGTTTTCAGAAGTTCTGCAATTTCATTTATTTTTTTTAAATGAAGAGATGTTTTAAAAAAAAAGGATGTCTAGAAATTAATATTCTGTAGCTAAGAGGGTTGTCAGTATGTACATTTGTGCTTTTCCTGCATGTGTATTCATGCACTCAAAAGTGACAAATTTTTATCTCAGCTGTATGCTCAGGGAAGAGCATCAAGGCACCTTTCTCTTATCTTCCCTCCTTTGTGACATCACTCATGCTGGTGTAAAAAAGAAAGGCACACCCCCTCCCATACCTGTTCTTCTCAACATCAGAATTTCTGGAAAAAATAAAAAAAGCCAACAACTTGTGGCCTCAAAGCGACGGACGGATGCGGGAATATGCACACAAAAATACATCTGAAAAAACAGGATTTCAGCCAACGTCAGGAAGCTCAGCATAAAGAGCAGAAAAAGGCAGAGTGCTTCCACGTGGGGATGTGTGGATGTGGCTCAGCTGTCTCTGGCTGGTGTAGTTTAGCTGCAGTGTCACTGTGTTTGCAGTGCCACACCAAACCCAGGAGAGCCCTGAGAGCAGCTGAAGAACACTTCAGTGTGCACACCCAGTGTGCCTGGGGCACAGCAAAGGGATGTTTGCCCCAAGAGCAGCATTTCCCTCGCTGGGAAGTTGCAGGTGTGCTCTCACCCAGCAGGAAAACCAACACCAGCACATTAAACAGGGATGGCAGAGCCAGGGATGGCAGAGCCAGGGATGGCAGAGCCAGGGATGGCAGAGCCAGGGCCTGGCCTGAAATGAGTACGAGAAGGGCTGGAAGGAAGGACAGGGCTCTTGCACTCACTGGGTACCTCCAAACCAGGAGGAGATCCTTGGCCAGACTGGGACCAGTTGAATCCCTGCTGGAAAAGCCCACTTGGCAAGGGCTGTGTGTGCCCCAGGGAGTGCTGCAGCCCTGCCCTCCCAGCCCTGGGCACTCAGCTCTCTCTTACAGTGCAGCTCAGAGCTCGGGGCAGACTGCTGTGGAAACTGCTCCAGTGGAGGAAATGCTAAATGAGAAGGAAAAGCACCTGAGAAGCCTCACCTGGGGCTGTACCCCATGAGAGCTGCTCTGATCCTTGCACTTGGTCCTGCTTGAGCTGTGTTTTTTTAGGATGCAGTTCCCCATCCCTTCTTCCCCCACTCCCCATTTCATGGCCAGCACTTTAAATCAGCATTGGTGTGTTTGGAGCTCTTGGAAAATGAGTTCCTTGCTGTTAAACTTGATGGTAAGTGCTTGCTGGCAAAGAAGATGGGAACTTTGCAGTATTTATCTGCTGATGTCACAGCAGTGGGATTACCTGTCACTGTGTGGGGTTGATGGATTTTCTCTATGTAGGCCCTTGGGGTATTCCCAAACATGACAAACTTTGAGCCTTCAGATCACTGGGATGAGCCTTCCAGCCAGGCAAAGAGGCAAACATGACTGTTAAATAGAGTAGCAAAGATAACATGAAAGGCATCCTGATACATCCTTTCTCCATGTTTGCATGGAGAAATAAAGCCCAGGGCTTTGTACAAAGAGGGATATTCATGCTGATGAACTGATGAATGGCTCAGGAGAGCTGGTGCACTGACCAACTCCATGCTCAGCATTTTCAAGATCACCCATCCCAAACCAAAGGTTTAATCCAGAGGTTTAGTTGGCTCCAAGGAAACTTTCCCACACATATCTTCAGACTTAGATCTCTTCCTACACCAAGAACTAAACTGCACCAGAGCCCAAGGCTTGGCATTTCTTTCTGCTGCCCATGTTGTGAAACTGTTTGCACAGTTCCTGGTGTGGTTTTGCCCCATGCCAGTCCCAGACAATACTTGGTCACATTTTAGAGCATAATATGGGCCAGGAATGATTCCAGTGGGCAACTGGGGCTGCACACAGTCTTGTTTAGAGATAAAAGAGTTTAACCACATGGACGTGAGATGTGTCTTGCCAGCTGGACTCAGGGATAAATAATGTGTGCTACCCATTTGGTTACTAATATAATGATTTTTTTAATCAGCTGGAACCCTGTTCAGATGCCTCCTTTGTAAGCCTGGTGCTGATGCAAAGTGTTGCAATTAATCTTTTCACCCTCAAGTGTGTGATGAGTGGTATCACATTTTAAAAAAGTCTGGATGCTGCAAAGCAGTTGAGCAACAGAGTTCTCGACTCATGGTCATGGTTCTGACCCATGGTAAACAGCAAAATTCAACCTGACTGAGACCAGAAGACAGTAAACCAGTATCCTAATGAGGATTTTCACTGGCAAACTTTAATAATAATAGTGTTTGAATTACTGTGTTCCAGTTCCTCAAACCCTCAGAGGTTTCCCAGCCTCCTCTATTCTTTAATAGTAACAGATAAGTATTAGGAACTCTGCCCTTGAAATATTTTTTAATGGGTTTTGGCATTTTAGGGTAAGATGTTAGGGGACTGCTGCCCTGCAGCAGGAGCAGGGCCTGACTGAAATCTCCTTCCTGCCCTAAGAAATCCAAGGAAAAGGACTGAACTGAACAGGAGAACTGAACTGTGCAGCTCCAGGGTGGGATGCTGAACACTCACAGCTCTGGGGTAGCAGAGCTGAACATGTGCTGATGCAGAAAGGTGGGAATGAAAAGGAAGGAGAAAAAGGCTTTCACACCTGGAACACGAACTCAAAATGCTTGTTTTGGTGCTAAAGGCCATGCCAAGGTCCTCAAGCACAAAGCACAGGGTGCTGTCAGTACTGGCAGCTCCTGAAAGGTTCGTGCTGTTCTTGGAGAGCTCACAGTGACTGAAGCAAAGAGAACATTGTGAGTTTAAAGGAGCTGAGGACACAGTGGCACATTGTTCTCTCCCTGGAGAATAACAGGATAACTCCTTGGAAGTGGTGAATCAAATTAGTCCTTTTCAAAGAGTCAGAACTTGGTTCAAGCACTGAAAAAGGACCACACAAATGAGTCCTGTACTTGACAGTTAAATGAAAATGCACAGGAAAACCTCAGGATAGCAGCCAACCTTCCTTATAGACAGCCCTAATGTACAAATGCTGGATTTGATAGAGACAAAGCTTGGGAATGTAGCCTTATCCCAAACAATGGAAGGAGTGGTTAAGTTCACCAGAGCAGAAAAATCACTTCCAGAAGTTATAAACAATCTGTCAGAGAAGTTGTGGTCCTGTGCCACATGAAGAGCCGAAGCCCCAGAGGATCTGGACAAATCTGAAGCACGCTGTTCATAGCTCTCTGTCCTTTCCTAAATTATCCCAGAGCTTGATTAGATTGTTCATGTTCCTATTTGGAAAAAAACAGAAGCTGACAAATCTTCTCAACGTGAAGTTCCCACATTTACCTATATAAAGCACCATGAAATAGAAAAGTTGTTTTACAAAAAATAGAATTTTGAAGTATTTGCAGTAAGCACAGGTCTGTATATAAATTTATGAAGAATAAGTGCATGGTTTTCTTTCAGATAGATGTCTAAATTTTTACAATATATTGACGAATGTGCAGGTTTTCTCATGCATATGCCATCCTTCACATGCCATTTATAGCTTCACAGTTCTTACAGTTTTACAGATCATGTGCTTGCCAGTTCTGACACACAGATTAATGGAAAATCAACCACTTAAAAAAGAGACAGATCAGGCACAAAGCATATAAACTCTGCCCAGGAAGAAGTCAGCCTGGGAGGAAAATTAGTTTGTTTACTTTTCCCCAAGTACCACAACTCTTGCATTGAATCATGACAGCTTAAGTACCTTGTTTCTGATTACACGCTTAGACAAGGAGTGCTTCTGCAATTAATGAAGTACTTCTGTCAGGCACCAAATAAATTTAAACTCTTTCAGTGGCATGTGTTGCTGGAAAGCTGCCAATTCAAATCTCTCCCTGGGACACAGATGCCTGCATTTCTCCAAACCTCTCCCTTAAATCTCCAAGCTGATGCTCCTGCTCTCACCCTGAAATCGCAGCGCACCCCTAAATGCACAAAGCCCCCTTTGTCGAGCAGGAGATTTTATGTTTTATGGGTCGTGCCAGGTGTTAACTGAGCTGTTTAACACCACCCACAAAGAGACACCTGCACGGTGACAAACAAAACCAAGCGTGGATAAAGAGCAGCGTTTCCTTGCTGTGGAAGGAGCAATCCCTGGGAGCAGCTGGGGAGGAGAATTTATTTCTCAGAGGAGCATTAGGGCACTGCCCCGTGGGCTCTCCATGTCCAGGCACTGACACAGCTCAGAGGTGATGCTCAGCTCTCCCAGGGTGATGTTACAGGCACGGCAGAGCTGCAGAAAGAAGTGACTTGTTATCACTCTGCTCCTGGCAAGAGATCCCTCCTTTGCCTTGAGCTCTGGAACCTTTCCTCTCACGGGGTGAAAGGATTTGATTCGCTAGGAAAATGTATTCCTATTTTTGCTGGTTGTTTCCCTGTTGTTTTAGAAAGCTGAATTCTAATGTTAAGAATTGAAGAGGCAGGTGAGACCCTGTGAGGAGAATTAAGGCTGGAGGAGGAGCAGGACCTCCAATTTCAGCACAGCAAGTTCTTGAGGGGCTTTTTAGTTGGACATCAATGTTTACAGAAGTGGGAAAAAAAAAAAAAAAAAAGCACATTTAAATACTGAAAATTTTACTGTGCTTTTCATCCAGTCCCATGCAGGGTAAAAGATCTGGGCCATCCACTCTCACACAAATCCCAGCCTGTAGGGAGCTGCCCTGAGCAAACGTGAGGAAATCCCTAAAGATGGGAACAGATTCCAGTCACAAGCTGAGCCTTAGAGAAGCCACACGGGCTGCACAGAGGTGCTGCTCTGAAAATCCCAAATCCACAAACATTCCCTTGCATGCCTTACCAGCAGTACAGTCCTTTGAAGTAGTTGTAACAAT
Source organism: Dicaeum eximium (assembly GCA_013396995.1). Lineage (NCBI taxonomy): Eukaryota > Metazoa > Chordata > Aves > Passeriformes > Dicaeidae > Dicaeum > Dicaeum eximium. The sequence goes on from VWZP01001896.1 coordinate 1,245,401, forward strand.
CTTCCAAAATTTATTTTTTCTTCAACATTCCAAAGAATTAAAAAAAAAAAATTCTAGTTCAGCAATTTTAATATTTCCAGGGCTGAAAAGTTCCCAAAAAATTATAAGGCATTATATTACATTTTATCGTTACCTTACAATAACTCAGATGATATCAGATCTGGAAAAATTTAAATATTGACTTAAATCATGCAGACTTAATTTTGTTTTGTATTGTGTCTGTACCAATCAGATAGAGCAATACTACTTTTCTCTTGGGAAAAGAGTAAGGTTTTTAAAAGAAATAATGGCAGAGCCACAGAGCCAAGAGGAATTCAGATGCTGCTGACATCTCCAGCTTCCAGAAGTAGAAAGCTCTTCCAAAACTGTCAAATCTATTAATTCTCCATGTCACACTACAGAAACTCCTGTGAAATCCTGGGTTTTACCCAGAAGGGAAAAATTTTGTAGGTGAAATTAAGAAAACAGAGTTTTCATATTTTCAAAAGATGTTTTTTTGAAACTTGGACTGGAAATCTGACTAAAAACACAATCTTCAGGTTTATTTAATGTTATATATTTATGATTTCTAGACAACATTCTGGTAAAGGCTCATTGCCTGTTCATAGTTCTGTTTCTTGAACATGAGATCTCTCCTCACCTAGAATACAAAAGCTAATAGAAATAAAAGGAGATGAACAAATAAAAATCCCTACACATCAATTGGCATTAAACAATATTCCAAATTTGATTACTTTAAATACTATCAGAATAGATAATAAAAGAACTAATATTACCATCCCAAAAAGCATGTAGGACATTTTCCCTTTTTAAGAAGAGCTCCAAACCCATCATTAGGTGTCACACTGTAATGGATGGATGGATCAGTGTCACCACTCTGGTGACAATGACCTGCAAAACCCAAACATTTCTTCTATTTTTAGACATGTGTATTGAGTGAACATTTTTTCTGTCCTACAGAGACAGTATTTTGGGGGTACAGATCTCTCATTTTCATAATTTCATTTCTTTACTCCTTTTCTATGACTTTCTTTGGAAAAAATGTAGTGATGACAACATATCTCATGGAGCAATTTCCTTCTTGGTGCTTTTATGTAAAAACAGTGTGCTGGTGTGTAGACTGGAGAAACAGTTATTGAATCTTGACAATCAGTCACCCAAATTAAAATAAGCCAACTTCATTATTGTCTGAGAAAATAAGAAGTAATTAAAAATGAAGTATTTAGATAACAATTGTAATAAGTATCAAGAGCCTCTTATTTTCTCTCTACTGAGTTCTATCATAAAAGACAGAAACAGAGCAGATCAATTTTTTTTCCAAAACCATTTCAATCTAGTTTTATAATTAAATCAAAGATAGATTTCCCCATTAGCACAACTATTGCAGTATCTGAGTAATTGTGAATAATCAGCCAAGGGTATTCTTTACTGATTTTCCTTGTGCATCATTAATTATCTGAAGTGACAGGCCTAACATAATTTCTATCATGAATAAACAAGCAGAGGAAACACGGAGGAAGTCAAGTACAAATAACGAGGAGATGGCCTCTCTTTGAAAATCAGAGCAATCCTGCAAAATGTTCATGGCTGTTCCATTTAAATGAAGCTGCAAGACATTAAAGCTTGTGATATGTTGCATATCATTAATTCTCAGTAAAAGTGTAGATGGAATTCATACTTAATTCAATGCAATTTTCTGCCAGTTAATGGCCCTGAGAATCAAACATTCACAAATGTAAATGGGAGTTTTTCCATACCAATACTTTATGGGCTTTAAGAACTGGCTTTTACTGAGAGTAGAAAACTATAGCTGAGCAATTTTCCCTTTTCTTGAGTGTGACCTGATTTTTATATTTGTAATATGATGCTCTCTTCTGATGATTTACTGTATTACATATGAATTTTAAACTACTTTTCAGTTTAATACATTTTATTTAATGGATAGATAAATAAATACAAAAATTGATAACGTGGCTGGATTTCCTTTTTAAGTTTGTGTTCTTTTTGGCTGTTATTCCATTTCAGTGCCAGAAACACGATTTAACAATTCCCCCATGATAACTCCCTGGTTTTGAAAAAAATGAAGCAATATTTCCTTTTCTATATTTTTGAGGCTGTGACACCAAAAGAACAACTCCTCTCACCTTGTATAGTGAGATGCTGATTGAGATTTTTAAAAATACTTTTGAGATTTTAAAAATACTTTCTTTTAATCTGTTGGAGTAGAGGTTGATGCATCTTTATAGCTTTCAGCAGCTTGTACATGTCCTGGTGCTGATGGTGCTGGACATTAACCAGTGCTGCCAAATTCTGCTGGGAGGAAATTGGTCCTGGTTGCTTTTGAAGGGTCAGGGCTCTGTGTCCTCTGCTGTGCTTCCAAAACCTGCAGCAACAATGAGGAGTGCAAGAAAATGAAGTAACAACCACAACAAATTCTGGAAGTTTTTCAGAGCAGTTTCATCTGCGTCTGTGTGTCCTCTGGAAGGGAAGGGTGTCACTAAAGAGCGTGACACGAAGAGGCAGAGACAACCACACTGGACTAGGGAAAGGTGGAGAAGAGAGAGTTTTATTTTGAATTCACACATTATATAGAGTTTTGAGAACAGCCAGGGATTGGAGAGAGGAGTCACCACCTCTCCAACCACACTGGTCAATAGAAGAGTTTATCAAACTTTTCTTCTCCTCCTAGGAGAAGAAATGAAAAACAAAAAGACAGTTAGTAAAATATTTGTGTGTTTATAGAAAGAACTTTTATTATAGAAATGAAAACATCAGAAGGCTAAAACTCAGGGCGACAGAAGGGGACCTTGAAATTGCCTTTTCCTGGTCCAAACCAGAGGACTCAATTCAGCGGCTGGCTGGAAGCTTCACCTTCACTCCCGAAGCTCTGAGCTGGCTGATCCCAAAATCCCAGTTGTTCCAGAGTGCTGATGGCTGCATTACCAACTGCTACCACCCAGCTGAGCAGCTCCTGCATCCAGCAGCGCTGCTGAGAGGCTGGGACGTTTCCAAGGGCTCTGTTTGCACAGGAAATACCTTTGCCTACCAACCCGAACAGTGGTACAGTGAAGGAGACAAAAGAATGAGCTGGGGAGTCTCTGCAGGGCTCAGTCACAAGAAAAATCAGGCTGTTAAACCCATATAATGCTGTGTATAACTGTACTGAATGTAGCTGCACTCTGGAGGTTTGGAAGCACCACAACTTCTTTTACCATCAGCATCTTATTTGTACAAAATGGAAATTCTGTTTTGTGAGTACAAGAGGGGGCTTGAAACACATCAGTACAACAAAATCCACAAAGCTGGACAAGGCTGAACCCTTCCCTCTGCCTGGCAACTATTAAATGTAGAATTATCTTCCTTTATGCTTCTCCAAGGTTAAAAAAATCAATGCTTTACAAGTTCTGAAGAGGTGATATTGTTAGCAAGGTGATGATAATTTAAATTGTTTATGTATGATGCATGTGTGAAAATGTTGTCTAATCACTGTTAGAACTCCCATTCATGAGCATCCTGTGCATGCCTTCCAAGAGGTATAAATAAATATGACTGAAGACCGTGACAGATTTATTAATATTTGCCAGTGAAGTGGATAATTCCATCTGATATGTAATTGTTCAGGACTAAATGAAATTGTTCACATGATACAGGTCTTGCAAATCATCTGCACAAGTGGAAGATGAAATGAATCTCCTTAAGAAAATGCAGTTTAAACAGGTTTGATCTACAAGGTGTTCTTCATTTTAATTTTGAATAATGACTTTCTGTAAACTTTATTGTCCTCTGTAATTTTGAGTTCCTACTCCCAATTATTTTGACCAAAACGTTGTTTGGGGTCAACTTCTTTCATAATCCTAAAATTTATTATAGGCATATTACTGCATAAATATTTTGCATTGATAATGAGGGAAGAACTAATATTCTATTAATATTTTTCATCATTCTTAACAAATGAAACTTGTTCACAGAATTTCCTCTGTATTGCAAGCTCACTTCTGAAGCTCACTGATTTTAGACAGTCAATATTTGAAAGCATCAATCCTTTGAGATTCTGAATGTTATTCCCTTATAATTTCTGATGAGTTCAACAGTGGAACAGCTCTGAAAGAAGCCAAAGACCTTTCTACTGCACAATCCTTCTGCCACACTGAAAAATTACTTGTTCAACGAGCTTGAGATATCTTTAACAACAGCTACAGTCAAGAATTGCCTTTTTTTCTCCACTGACTGAAAAAAGAAACCTACAACTAGCTCAGCTGCAGCTTTTTATGCTGTATCTACAGATCTAAATGCAGAGCAGTCAGCACACATTTCACATTTACACAGGAACCTTTAGAAAAGACTGATATTGCAGGCAAGCTGTAAGTGCCAAGCACACAAAGAGCTCGGAAAAATAAGCATTTGAAGTGTACAGTTCTCTGCAGGATCTGCCAGTTCTGTGTGACATTGTTTGAGTTCCATTGCCATGAATGACAAATGACATTTCTTTCAAAATTCAGTATCTGCAAAAGCAAAGTCCTGATGCAGATATCACTGTGTGGAAATGCCAAAACACTGCAGTATTTGTAGGGGCTTAAAGCCCTGTAACAACCACAATGTATTTCTGATCTCCTGCCAGTTGTTTTGGTTTTAACCTTGCATTACCAATTACCTGCCTTTTTTTTTTTTAATCGTGGACTGATTATATTATAAAAGGAAAATCTTCTGTGGACAAACTGTTTCGGAGAATGCCTAAAATATTAATCTTAGCTATTTATTGCCAAGAATACAAGCCTATTTTCACTGTCTAATACACAATGAAACAGAATGGAATTTTAAGAAGTTAAATTTCAAAAAGTGTTTGCTAAGAAATTTCACAACAATTTTCACCCACCATTTAGGAATTTACCAGTTTTTATGACATGAATGTGCCACTTTTGTCCAGTGTCACATGGGACCAAAAATCTCCTTTGCCTGTTTTCAGAAACTCTTTTAAAAGCAAAAACTTGAACTTTTAAATGCAGACTGTTTCCTGTACAACACAACCAATGAGGAAAGAATAATTACACAGAAAAAAAAACCAACAACAACAACCAAAAAACCAACAAAAAAACCCAAACCAACCAAAAAAACCCCAAAAAACACAATGAAGTGGCTGGAATATCTTAAAGTTTTTGTACCTTTTTGTGACTAGGTTAGGATTTGCCTCTTGGTGTGACAGTCAGTAAGACCTGTTCAGAAAGCTCTTTAATTCCAGCTTCCTTGCCTCTGGCATATAATTACATCAAAGTAATTCCAAAGTTACAACCAAATGTAAGCAAACATGATAAAAGAGTGTTACCCCCAACCATTATTTTATTTTCCCCCTGTGGAAACAAATAAACTTTCTTCCCTGTCTGAAAAAGTTTTGGAATCATATAGAAATATTAACTTTAAAAAAAAATTCAATTAATTGTCCCAGATTTTATAGTAAACAAGAAATGTAATCTAGATAATTACAAACTAAGGTACAGTATACATTAGGTTTTGCATATTTATACTTATTCATATTTGGCTAAAACTCTAATGATCTCATTTTACTTTTTAAATTGTGGAGTCTTCTGCCTTGCTATGGCTGAAGTACCATTGGTACACTCCCTCTCAAGATCCAGGAGACATTTTCAGCCCTCAGTCAAGTCTTTCATCATTTTTATCCATTGGCTATAAAAACATTCTTGCATAATATAATTAATCAATCCCTGAATTCTTATTGTTTATTTGATTTTCCAGTGCTAAAGCAGCCTCAAAATCTAAAAACTTAAATAATCAAATTCTAAAGACTAAATAAAAAATGTGCTAAATGTGGAAAATTTTGAAAAGTGGTGTAACAGCAAAAACACTCAAACAAATGAAAAAAAATCCTCCTAGTGCTTGAAACACAGGTGCAGGTCTTCTCAGATTTGGGATGCTGAAAGTAAAATTGTTCATCATTTGCCAGATTGGAAAGTAAAGCAGTAAGTTTTCTCCTTTAGAAAGTGTATTTTTGAAAAACTAAATATTTTTTGCGAAAAGTCACAATGAATATAGAACATATATATTAATGCACCTATTATATATATAATTCTCCACTGACAGGTCTTTGTTTTCCTAAAATTTACTACCTCTAATTGAATAAATGACTTTCTTCTCCAGTGTCTGAAGCACTCTTGTGCTGCTGTTCCAGAACCACCCATGCAACCATTTTAAATAAATCTTTGGTGCAGCTCAGAATCCTCCTCGAGGGAGCCACGTGCAAATAAAGCTTGATTTCTCTCCTTGAGAAGACACAGTGTGTCACTACAAATCCTGCTATGCAATGCTGCTCTTTAATAATTTATTGGAGTCTCTGGGCTCTGGGTGAGCTGACAAATTTCGTATGGAAGCACTGCTCAAGTGTTGAATAAACATGAGTTAAAGTATTTTTCCAAACAAACAAAACTGCTGCAAAAGAGTGGCCTGGGGCAGATCAGATTTTTTTTTCCCAGTGATTCATTGACAGCAGCACTATTTTTGGTGCTGGTTTCTTTAGTAAAGTAGATAAAATACTGCTGAAAACATGCCTACATTTACCAAATCACCCCTAGATCTCTTTTGTTCTCCAGCTCCTCGTTTAACCTGCAGAGGTGGATGAAACCCTGGGCTAATGGATCATCAAGTTTCAGACAGTTGGAACTTGTGACAAGCAAAATGTAAAAGCACATGCTTAAAAAAAAAAAAAAAAAAAAGACCACCTTATCCATAGTTTTACACCTTTTATCATCTCAGAGTGCATATCTCTCTTTCCAGGCTTTTAGATGATGAGGAAAACCAGTGTTTGGGGGTTTTTTTGATGATGCTTTGAATGATCTTTCAGTGATCACTCACTCTCACAATCTATTTATCTTTTAGCCACTCGTTGATGTAAATATAACTCAAAGCATTGCTGCTTAGTTTCTTTAAAAAAAACCCTCAATAAAGTTTTGGTGAGGGAGTTTTTGAAATCCAAGCAAGCAGAACTCTCCTTCCTGTGCATTCCCAGATGTGTGAGACAGGATATTCCTTTATCAGAGCCATGCTGGCTCTTCCCAAGAATATGATACTCAGGTATCCACTAAAATATTATTTATTGTAGTTTCTCTTACTTTACAAAGGCTTGCAGACCTCCCCTTCAGATCTCTGCTAGAATTCCTTGTTAAAAAATCCGATGTTTAATACTTCCCAGTCCCCTGCAGCCAAAGTTTAATACAAAATACAGCTATGAGGTAAGGTTCCCAAATATACACAGCAAAAAAGTCCCACAGTAAACGTTTGGAATAATTTTTTTTTTCTGAATATTTTTATTTCCCATCTGCTCACTGAATGTGATGCACAGATCTGCAGTCACAGCTTAGAGACAACTCCAGGGAAAAGTTTCTTAAAAAGGCTCCTGAGAATATCCTGTGCTTTCTTTGGATAAATATGAACCAAAGTGTGTGGATTTCAGCACAAATAGCTCCTGAAGTGACAGGGAATGTAAGAATTCCACTTGGAAGCAAAGGCAGAGGATGGAAAAAGCAGGTTTTTTTTCCCCCCCCTGTTTTTATGCATCACACTTGAACCACAGAGATCATGTGGATGAATCCTTTGAAAAATCAGATCTTGGGGGTGAGAGCAGTATAAACAAGGAGTTTTAATGAAATCAGTACTTCTATACTGAAATGAAAATGTTCACTCAGGAAATACAACTAACATTTTAACGATATTAATTAATTAACACTTCCAATTCATTCTGCCACTTTGAGAATTTTCAGAACTTTTCCATTCATGAGTTAAAGGCAGAATCAGAAGGATCCAGAGATCAAATTTCAGGGAGGTGGAAATACCACAACCTCTTAGTGATCACCTACCACTTGTAAAACAGCAACATTGGATTTAACTCTGCAGCTATTAACGCTAAAAGTTGTCTCAGCTGGTACAAATATTGCTATGAGCAGAATTCTCTGCCTACAGACAGGAACATAAAACACAATATTGGTAAAAAATCAGCAAAAACCTCTTTCTGGATTATCCTAACGGGGCTGATTTTTAAAGGCTGTTAGAATGAGAGCAGTAGCGGGTGAGTTTGGGGTTTTTTCACAGTCTTGGGCTGTGCCAGGGGGGTTTAGGCCGGACATCAGGAGCTCCCTCACAGAACGGGGTGATCGCACATTGCAATGGGCGGTGCTGGAGCCGCCGGCCCTGGCGGTGACCGGACGTGGCCCTCGGTGCCATGGTCTGTCGCCACGGGGACAGCTTGGATTCAGCGATCTCGGGGCTTTTTCCCAACCTAAAAAATCCCGGGATTCAGCGATTTCGGGATTCTGGGAATCGCCGCTGGCCCCGCCCCTCCGTCCTGGCCCCGCCCCTCAGCACAAACCACGCCCCCTCAGCGGTAGCCACGCCCCCTCAACCCAAACCACGCCCCCTCAGCGGTAACCACGCCCCCTTCTCCGCTCCCCGCAGCAACGCCTCGCTTCT
>VWZP01001896.1:1253940-1306078 GCA_013396995.1 Dicaeum eximium
AGCCGATCCGCGCTCCCACATCGCTCCGCCGTGTCCCGGCGCTGCGCTCGGCGCTCGGCTGCTCGGGGCTGCGGGAGCGGCGTGAGGCGATGCTCGGGGCCGCGGCCGCCGCCTGAGGGCCGGGTCCGCTCGGGTCCGCTCGGGTCCGGCGGAGCGGCGGCCGCCATGGGGCTGGGATCCAGCTCCGAGGGCCCCGGCGGCGGCGCCGAGGGATTCCACGTGCACGGGGTGAGGCGGCCGCCACTGGGCCCGCGGGGAGACAGAGGGAGGGAGGGAGGGAGGTTGGGAGGGCCGCGGAGGGCGGCGGGCGCTGGGGCGGGGTCGCGCTGCCGCATCCCGCCCGTGGTGGCCGGGTCCCCCCGGCTCCCAGCTGTGGGCTCCTGTGGGCTCCTGGCCGGAGCTGCCACGCCGGCAGGGGCGGGGCGGGGCGGCCGCTCCCGGGACCAGCGGGGCCCGCCCCGGCGGCTGCAGCGGGCTCGGGCCGCGAGCGGAGGGACCCGGTGCCGAACAGCCTCGGGGAGCCTCGGGGGCTGCTCTCGGCGAACTTGAACCGGGTCAAGAGCAGGAGAGCGCTTCTCCCCTCCCTGCTCCCCTCATTTTCTCCCTGCTCCTCTCCATCCTTCCCTGTTCTCTCTCCCTATTCCCCTCCTTTTTTCCCTGCTCCCTTCTCTGTGGATCTTCGCAGCACCGTCTTAGGGGGATCATTCCCTCTCCAGGTGTTTTCCTCCGTCGCTGCCTCTCCCGGAGGTAGATGCAAGTTTGTTGTAACTCCTCTCTTCAGCAGATCGTCTGCACGTACAGTGGTGTAAATGCGTATTTGGAAGTTTAGGGATGGGCAGATAACAGCTGTTTGCATGAGATATCGTTTCTTTTAGTGGGTATTTTCCCTCCCTGGAATAAGAACGGGAGCGTTGCTGCCACGTGCTGTTCCCACTTCATCTGCAGTCTGTGTTTCTCAGCATCAGGCTAAAGCTGCCTGGTTGCTTTTGGTGCATTTCAGGGTTGTGCTGAAAGTTAAAACTTCTACTCCAGCCGTGGTTAAAGTGCTCAGTCTTGACTGTTTAAAAATAAAGCATGATTTTTATTCTTGCGTTTGCTTTAGAAGCTTTTGCTGAAGTAACTATGCCATTAAATATATTTTATAACTTTTGTAGACAGTTCTGTCAGCAAAGCCCCAATACCAGTACAACTATATCTACTAAAAAAAAAAAAGCAAAAATACATATCTAGAATTTTGGTAACACCAGAACAAATACAAGATGTAGGGATTTTAACTTTCCTAGCAATGAACTTCCCAGTTTAGATAATGCCTGGGTTGTAATTTTGTGCTTAAATTGTGAGGCAGCCCTCGGGAGTCAAATATATCTTAGGCTGAGAGCTGCTGAGTTAAGAAAAAGTGAAGTCAAGAGCAAACTTTCAGTAGGTATGCAGTGATTCCTCAACACCATCTTGTTTTGTCAGTGTACCTAGAAGTAGGTGGACTTTAATGTAATCTGTGAACTTCTGGTGGGGTTTTTTCCTGTTTTATAAGTATCCTCTCTATTGATGGCATCTCTCCTATGACAGCTTTGGTTCTGATGAAATTCAGATGTCCCAACTCTTATTTCTTAGGAATATTTTGTATGTAGTAGCAGTTTTCTTGACCAGAACTTGTGGGCAGGTGTGTGTTTGAGTCTACTTGTGTAAATATTCCTGTTCCAACGGGCTGGAAATGTGGGAACCCAGCTGTCACTTGTGTTCATGGAAAAACGGCTCTGATGCAGCTGGGGACTCTCACTGTGCTCAGGTTGTTAGAACCATGGAAGAAAATCCTGCAGCAGCACGTTGAAAACCAAGCCTTTCTCCAGAGTATTCAGTATTTCATAATTCAGGCTGTGAACTCTGAATCACAACATTTGTGTCTTACAGGGGGCTCAAAACCTGCTTTTTACAGCTTGATTTGGATATCTGTTCACAGTTTTATAAAAGTAAGAGCCTAATTATGGACTGCTCCCTGAGGCTGGTCACTTGGTGCCTTATCTCTGGCTCAACTCAGAAGTCAATATTGAATCAAGTGTAAAGATTAACACTTTCACTTACGTAACAATAAAATGTATGTTCTGCAGGTTCAGGAGAACTCCCCAGCCCAGCAAGGAGGACTGGAACCTTTCTTTGATTTCATCATTGCCATAGGACACACGAGGCTTGTAAGTCTCAAACGAGTTCAGTGTTGGTTTTTTCCACCCTGCATGAACTGTGGGTGCTGTAGTGATGATGAAAGGTAAAAGCCAAAACTGTTACAAGCAAGGAAACTTTTCACATTGGACTTTAAAAGTAAAGTAAAACTTGCAGGTGTTCCAAGTCTCTTTGGCTAGATCCAAGTTTGAAGGAAAGGTTTTGTTTATGCCTTTACTCACCTTAACTTCTTAACAGGTTAACACAATGTTTATGTTATTGCTCATTTGTTTGTATTTTCTACCCCAAGGTGAATACTGAACTGGTGAGTCAATAGTCAGAGCTCAACATTTGTTTAAACAAACTTGTTTCGACATAGGCTATGTTCTTTTTCATGTTTTATCCAATCTACTTACACTTTTGAGACCAAGAACACAGTCCTGTGTGTTGAGTTATGGGAGAGGAGTTGAGTTTTGGTTTGATGGGTTTTTTTTGGGTTTTGGTTGGGGTTTTGTTAGTTTATTTCAGTGGCTCAGAGCTGTGCCTCCTATGCTCCACCCTAACCACATTCAAGCTGAATTCATTAAGTTTGTCTGGTTTTATGAGAGGAGATATCTTTTTTGGAAGTGATCATTATAAGGGCAGATTTTGGGGGAAGATCATTTAATCTTCTAACATGACAGAAATAAAGGTATTCCTTCACAGACAGATTGCAGTGACTTTGAAGGGCTGTTGAAGAGGGATGGGGCTCAGAGACATGAAATGTTGCTGCTCATTGTTAGACTACACAGTTGGCATCTGATACTGCTGGTATTATTTAATAGCAGTTGTAAAGGACAGGAATGCCAGTGATGAAATGCAATAACAGGAAGTATTTATGTAAAGGGATGTGTGTTGAGAGTACTGACTGCATTCTAGTAAAATAAAATTGAATTGGAAATTGCTGGGGTTGTTTGTGAACCTAAACTAAACAGAGCCTAAACTTTGATAGTTTTGGATCTTGGTATTTGAATTCTGTCACAGCTGTTACAGGTGCAACGTGAACTAGTGTTAATCCTATATCTCTGCTCTACAGAACAAGGAAAACAATATGTTGAAAGACCTGCTGAAAGCAAATGCTGAGAAAGCAGTGAAGCTGGAGGTGTATAACATCAAAACAATGAAAATCCGAGAGGTGGAGGTGATCCCCAGCAACATGTGGGGAGGACAGGGCCTCCTTGGAGCCAGCGTGAGGTTCTGCAGCTTCCAGGGAGCCAACGAACACGTCTGGCACGTTCTGGTGAGGAGGAATTCTTGGCTGGCTCCTTATTGCTGGTGTAACCTTGTCTTACAGTGTGATGTGTAGCAGTAATGTAAAGTACAGTGATGCAGTCACACAGAGGAAGGGAACACAGTCCTGAAGGTTTGAGCTGTTTGAGTAGGGACAAGGAGTGAGTGGCTGTCAGGGTTCCCAGTGACAGTGACAAAAAATAACTCCAATCCCAACCAGACCAAACAGTATAGGTGGGAAGGGTTTTTTCATTTTATGTTGAAGAATCAATGGCAAAACCAAAAATATTCTGGACTGATTGGTGTCTCTTTAATGTTACAAAAAGCACCATGAATTTATTTTAAGATTAAGAGGAAGAGCTGAAAGAGTAGAACTAAATAGGAGAGAATGTTTATGTTTCTGTTTGTTTAAGTAAATGCAACTTCTCAGCATCTTCAGGGGATGTAATTTTAAATTGCTAAAATTTTCTTACTCATCATATTTTACATCATTCTTACTCAGCATATTTTACAGGATGTCACACATAGATGTAGACTATTTGAGAACTTCTTTTTTATCCCATTACCAAAATGTTCTTTCCTTCCTTGCTCTGGGAGTTAGCTCTGGTTGATCTTGGTCCTTTACCCTGCTGTGGGTGCAGATGACTCGTGTCATTCTTTCACAGGACGTTGAGCCTTCGTCTCCTGCAGCTCTGGCTGGTCTCCAGCCATACACTGACTATGTTGTTGGATCTGATCAGATTCTCCAGGAGGTAGGGTGCACCTTCCTTCCTGCAGGGAGTGATTGGCTTTGTGCCTGCCAAGTGTTTGTTGGAGGATTAGGGTTTTGTGTAAATCTAATCAGACATAGGGGGGTGGTGTTGGGGGATTTTGGCAGATTGATGTTTATGACAGAAGCTTTATTGTTAAGGTAAACATTATCTTTCTTTTTAGTCTGACAATAAAAAGAAGTTGCCACTTAAGATCAAACTAAACTAGTGATTTTTCTGTCTCTGGGTGTTTAATATCGCACAAGGAGTAAATAATTATGTAAAATGTTGACTTTCACATTTAGGTTTATTAACTACTACTTTCTCTTTTTCTCACAGTCAGAGGATTTCTTTTCCCTGATTGAATCCCACGAGGGGAAGCCGCTGAAGCTGATGGTTTATAACACTGAAGCAGATTCCATCAGAGAGGTAGTTGTGACTCCCAATGGAGCCTGGGGTGGAGAAGGAAGGTACTGATCTCTCTTGCTGACAAGTTTTACACTTGCTGTAAATGAGCTCCTGTTAGGAGTATTACTACTATCAGTTATTGGTGTTTCCAAGTTAAGCTTTGTTTCCCCTTGTCACCCAAAACTATTAAAAATAATCTTTACGTTTAAAAAAATCGGAAGAACTAGGAATTGGGCACATTCAGGATCTAATCCTGCTCAAGTTGAATCAAATGGAAAAACTCCTGTCTTGAGTTCCCCATTAGCAGATTCATTATCTGCATTCTCATAGTCAAAACATTCAGCTAAAGCAAGAACAAAACACACATCAGGTCAGATTAAATATTTTGTAAAGATATAAAAGAATGCACTGAAAGCTAAGCTGTGCATGTCTCAAAGTTGATCACAGAGCGTTCCTTGAGCACTCTTAAATGGAAATTCTTGCACATAGGTATTTCCTATATAAAAGACACAAACCCTTTGTGTTTAAAAGAGTCAAAATTTAAAATGTTAGCTTTGTTAAGAGCACCTTTTTTGTGTCTTGATTCTTTTCCTCTTGTACAGTTTAGGATGTGGTATTGGATATGGATATTTGCACAGAATTCCAACACAGTCCGTGACTTCAAAGAAAAAGCCAGAAAGCAAATCACCTTCACCCTCACCAGAAGCTGGAACTCCTGTGCCATCCACTAATGGCTACACAGAGGTAGGAAAGAAGTAAATTCCAATCTCTGCCACGTTCTCTGGAGTTTCAAAATTTTCTGCTGTTTGGGACAGTGGTAGTACAGAAGGTTTGAGTACAGAATTTAATTTTGCTTGAATGAAATGGAGTTGGGTGAAAAGGAGAGCTGATGCTGCTGAGCAGATGCCAGGTCACCAGTGTTGGCTGATATAAATTCTTACCAGATATTTTCCCCTTATTTTCAAGTCTTGCATGCTACAGCTGTGCCAGTCACGCATGAGGATCACATTAGAACACCTACTTCACTAGGAGAAAGATACACCTTCAAGTACCAAGCTCTCAGAACAGATGGGCTTTAAAAGGCTGAACTGGAACATGTCCTAAGTGGTGTTTGACTTTCAGTTTCAGCATCACAGCTTCTCTCTGAACTGGTGCATGTGGAGGCAGGCAGGATGCTTTCATGGGAGGGTTGGCTACAGGTGAAGCATCTGGTGTAAAACAATGTTTTTACTTCTTGCTGTCTTATTCCAGACTCCATTGTTGGCACCTACCTCTCAGAATGACAGCTCTGAAACAGTTATGAACTTGGGTCATTCCACAGAGCAAGACATGAGTGGCTACTCACCAGAAAGCTCCCTTTCTCCTCCTCCCCCTCTCCAGAGGGTTATGGATCCAGGTATGTTTTCTTGGGTGCTTTTTTCCCACCAATTCTTTAGAGTACATCTAAATAAACTAATATGGTCTTAAACAAGCTAGAGATTTAAACTCAGAACTGTGAGCACGGGTGGTGGTTTTCCTTTAAGTTTTTGACTTCCCTGGATTTCAGAGCTGTAGAATTTGGGTACCAGGCAAGTTAAATTTATTTGCATTTAGTGGGAAGGGGACTTCACTGACTTCAGTCTGGATAGAATATGTCCTTTTGAATCTAGAATTTTGTGTTGCATCTAATACTTGCTTTCTGCTGCAGGATTTCTAGATATGTCTGGAATTTCAGTTTCTGAGTTTACAAGCTTAACAGAAGTGTCCAACCCGTCCCCATCTGCCTCCTTCAACATGCCAGCAGCAGGGACTGCTGTAGGCCCTGAAACATTAATGCCAAATAGTGAACCCTCTCCTTATTTTGGTAAGTGCACTCAAGATTTCCTTTGGGTCTTATTTCTGGAATGGCACCAACTCATGCTTGCTTCACATCAGCACAGTTTGTGGAAATAGGCAAGTTTTAATAAATATCAGCAAGAATGGCAAAAAGGGGATGGAAAAAGTAGCAGCAATCAGGTTTAGAAATAGACAAGTCTAATGTGCTTTTACTTGTTTATAGAATGTGGGTCTCTTTCTTTACATGAAAATGCTGAGGCACTGTCTGTTAGCCTGATAGTTTGTAAAAAACCAAAACATATCTCCATTTCCCAGAAAATGCCTCAACTTTGGACCCTGAAGGTTTAACCCCGTATCCTGAAGGATCAGGCAAGCAGCCCACACTGGATGACCTCCTGCCTTCAATTCCATCTTTACCTTCTCTTGATCTTCCCCATGACATTTCCTCAAAAACAACACTCAGAACTGATGCTGATACCCAGGAATCCAAGCTGCTTGTGAACAGCATTGCGAGCTCATTGACCACTGCTCCAGAGACACCAGAGCATGAAGCAGCAAGTGAGCAGAAAGGAGAAGCAGCTGCACAAGATCCTGAGTGAAATGCACCCTGCTGCTGTTTACAGACGGCTGAATGCTGCAGTGCTACAGCTTGGAGTATTTTTCTGATCTTGAAAGAATTACAGTTACTCTATTTTGTTAGTGTAGGCAGTACTAGAAAAGAAATCACATCAAGTACATATCCTGTTGTCTTTTCCAATGACTGTTTAATGGACTGATCTGTGTTCAAAATTTGAATGCTGTCCCAAATCACCTAATCAATAGAGAAATTGATGCAGAAACAAATTGTGGACATTGCCAGAATGTCAAGTTCTGGAATTCACATTTGCCTACAAGTGCTCCTGAATGTATTTATGAAGGCACTATGCCTGAACCATGACACTTAGTGTTGATTTTTATATTGGTATGTTCATGGCATAAAAAAAATATTTATAGTTTTGATTTGTTAGAAAGCTTTTCTAATGGTACATGTTGGTTAGACTGTTCTTGTGACTTTCAAGGCATTTCTTACACTAAGATACTTTTACTTACTACCTTAGTACTCTTACTAGACTCATATTTTTCTTGGTTGAATTCCCTTCTCTGCAACAGTCGTTTGTGTAACCTTCTTTGCACCTACTTGGGCAGGAAAAAAATACAAGGGGGTTTGAAATTGCAGCCTCAAATGGGACAAAGCCATGGTGATGGCTCCTGTCATTCTCCTCTGCTCTCGTGTGGACCATGTGGTGGCCTTGCAGTTAAATAAACAATGAGGGGGGAGGGAATGATGGTGGTTACTTGAAACAAATTGAAAATAATTTTAAAGTAGGGGTGAAAATTGAATGTCTTGTCATCTGTAGTGACTGAGAAACAGCTTTCCTTTGCTTGTGTTTTTGTATTTGCTCATTACTACTTTTATACAAATTATTCTAAGTTTTAGACACAGGGCTGTTACGCAGCACCAGCAGTTAGTTTTTGTAGCTTTTTTTTGTTTGCATTTGTCTCCAAATCACTTCTGAATGTAACTGCAAACATGACAAACAATGGAAGACATGGATGGTTTTATAATCCTCAGGGCAGTGATTTATCATGGAATTTCAAAGCTGCTGGTAGGCAGTAATAAACCTACTGCAGTGAAAATCCCCTGTCAATTAGGAGAATGGAGTACCAGGCTGGTGTGTGTTTAGGCTATAAACTAAAGTACACTTATTTAGCAGAGTATTGCCTGATTTCCTTGGCCCTGCCCTGGCTCCTGCTCTGTTTCTGCACTGTGCAGGTCAGTAGGTGGCAGCTGACTGTGCTGAAACCTGGTACTGATGCAGGGGGGGACTTGGGGTCCCACAGGTCTGCCTGTGACACCTCAGCTTCTGCCAAAGGGTGCAGGCAAAGCCACAGCACATGAAGGCTTCAGATGAGTCCACCCTGACAAAAATCTGTCCTTGATCTGTTGTTAGTCTGAAATACTGCAAGTACAGTAGTTCCGAACAGGACTGTCAAAACACCTGTTGCTGTGAAGAATGTATTAAGCTCTAACTAAAGGCAGTAGAATTGACAGTGGATTCTAGTCTGCTAAAGGGTCTGTTAATTGTGAGCCAGTTTTATTTCCTATGTTGCTAAAATAAATTTCCTATCTTGTTCCCTCAGCTGACTGTTACAAGGGTGAACAGCCAAACACTAAAAATTAATGTAATTTAAACATTTTGTTTGTTTGATCTTGGAGCCTGATGCCTGAAGACACCTAGGTGGTGTTTTATTAATGTTGTTTATTTAGGACTGTTTCTAGTCCTTTACCTTTCTCAAAAATGGCCATGAGAGGGTAATAGCTCATTTAAGTGACTGAACCATAAACACCTTTTAGAAATCTAAGAGCAGGGAATGTCAAAACTCATGCCAGATTTCAAATGTCACCATAATAAATGGCTTAAACTTACTTCAGTCTGTGTCCAGCCTCTGTGTTATGTTAACTGGCTCTGGGAAGGGGTTTGGAAAAGCAAGCAGTTAAACCTTGAGCCAGAGAATGTTGTGTTCTCCAAACCTGAACCCTAATCATTCAAATGCTAAATGAGGTGAAGAGTTGGACCTCCTCATCAAATTTCTTTTCTCTTACCAACTTGGATACTCCCACAGCTGCAGCCCAGAACGTGGGGAGTACTCCTGTTTCTGGGAGAAAAGTAACTGGAATTTTAGTTTGAAAATAAAACCTAAAAAGAATGGGAGAAGGGCACCTGAGGGTGGCTGAATTCAGAGCCAATACCAAACAGCCATTCTGCCTGCTGCTGTCCCAAACATCTGTTTCCAGGTAAGCAGGAGCTGGATGTGACCTTTCTCCCACTCTCTGCACTTTGAGAGATCCCTAAACCTGACAGCAGCAGCTCTTCTGCAGACACAAGGATTATCTGGGCAGCACAAGGAGAAGGGTAGAACAAATGAAGGAGGAGAAGGAGGTCACCTCAGATGTTACAGCAGCAGGGTGGTTTGTATGGTCAGACACAACAGGATGAGCTTCCAGACCTGAGCTGCTCCCTAAAATTAGCAGTTGAGCCTGAGGACACAGGTCTGGCAGAGGTTAAATCCACAGAGGCTCCCAGCAGCTCAAGTATTAGAGTGAGGATTAGGCAAAGCCCATCTCCACTGAGCTGTGCTCCTGCCACAGCACCCAGGGCTGATGGGGCTGAGCCAGGAGGAGCCCTTGGAGCCACAGGACTTCCTCTCACCTGGCTACTCAAACCTCTGCTCAACAAAGGCCACAGAAAGCTGGCCAAGCCCTGCCCCAGCTGAGCCTAACTTGAGCCAAGGGAACTTTCCATACAGCATAACCCTGTATGAGGAATGATTGCAAACCTCCAAGATCATCATAAGGAAATAACCATCCTAGAGATAAACATGCAAATCTCATTATTAACAGCAATATGGATGCTGAACTAATTCTGGTTGAACTTGAATGAGTGAATGTGGATGGATTCATTATCTTTAAGTTGAACACATACTAGTAGAACAATTATAACACCAGATTCAGGCAGTGATGATTTAATTTTCCCTCTTAAACTTTCACAGCAGGCCTGAAATCTACTGAACCTCCTGCTGTACTGCTCTAGGCTCTGTGCAGAGGCTGCTCAGCCACACTTGGCTGAACTTCTCTGAGCTGTAACTCAGAAATGCTGCAGGAAAATGGATCTCTGCAATGCTGAGCAGAGATCACACCACTCACATGTAGTGGTGGGCTCCTGTTCTTCCACATGCATCCTCCATCTTCCCCCAAAACTGGGCAAGTATTCTCACCTCCAAGCAGTTGCACAAGAACAGGCTCTTAAGAGAAAGCAGCTACAGGTTACTCATTGCACTGATCAGACTGTGTCAGTATGTTCCATTTCCTGGGCACTGCCCACACAACCTCCTCCATGGCTTTTGCCTTAAGCAAACACTAATTGGCATTGCTTCTGCTGTAGCAGAATTTTGACTGTTTGCTCAAAGTTA
The DNA here is from genome assembly GCA_013396995.1 of Dicaeum eximium. Taxonomy (NCBI): domain Eukaryota; kingdom Metazoa; phylum Chordata; class Aves; order Passeriformes; family Dicaeidae; genus Dicaeum; species Dicaeum eximium. The sequence goes on from VWZP01001896.1 coordinate 1,264,347, forward strand.
CATTTCTAAGCTACAACATGTAATTAAGCATTCAGAGTCTCCTGAAAAAGACATTTAGAATAGTGTCACAATATCCTCAGAGAGAGATCAGACATGTCCCACCCAGGCTCTAGTCAGCACCTCTGCTCTGCATTGTGTCTGCACAGCTCTGTACAGAAAAAAAATTCCACTGTAGTACAGGGAGCTTTCAATCAACAAATCAAAGTACAGGAGGTTTCAATCAACCACTTTCTTTTTAAGTGTGTGCTCCCAACAGCTGTGTCATCCAGCTGGGAGGTGACTCTACCTGGCTCTGTTAAGAGCCAGCACCACAGCCACAGTGTAAGATCATGTGCTTAAAGATTGATTCTAAATGTCAAGTTCAATAAATTTCTAGGGATAAAGTTTGAATAAAACAGGACTTTTGTGAAAGGAAAAATTACACCTTGGTGTAATGTCTCTATACCAGTAACTGCCCTGCCAGTCACTCTCCTGGGGAATACACAGACAATCCAACTAATAAATCCCAAGAGCAAGAGGTAGAACTACACTAAGGTCCCTTCCAACCCAAACCATTTATGATTCTATAATAAAGCTCCAGTTCCAACCCCCTGCCATGGGCAGGGACACCTTCCACTAGAACAGGATGCTTAGAGCTCCATCCAGCCTGGCTTAGAACACTTTCAAGGAAGGGAGTCCACAACCTTTCTGCCTAGAGCTTATTTTGAATATTTTTTCAGTGTTTCTTAAAGTTACTGGTAAATCCTTCAAGCAGTTCTTCTCATCCTAAAATGATACTTAGACTCCAGCTACAAGTTCTGAGCCCAGCTCCCCTGTTCTCAGCCCAACCCCATCTAAAGATAATAAAAAATTACCAGTCATATACAATTTAAATGCTTTTCTGGGAGACAGGCTGCACTACTAAACACTAGATTCCCAACTCCTTCCCATTATGAGCTTGGAAATCAAATAACTTCTGCAAATCTGCAGCATTCTCTGTGAATCTGGCAATCTGAAACTCTCTGCTCACTATGTTCCCAGGAGCTGTGACTCTCATTAACTCAATGCTCTCCTCCTTCTGCCTTCAGCACTTTTACAGACAGCACAACTCCAGAAAAGGTGACAATTTAAAAGGTAGTAGCAAAAAACTCCTTCTCTCACTTTATACTCCATCTAAATCATAGCTGGGAATGCAGGAGCACATTTGGGCACTGAATTACTGTGTGCTCTGAGAGAGCAGCTCAGCTGACAATTCCCACAGCAAAAGCTCTGAGCGTTCTGCCCTGGCATTTTCAACACCAGGAAACCCAGCTTGGTTTCTCATGTGCCTCTTACAACCTTTCCACACCCAGACTGCTCAGCACCAACTGGCACAAAGCACTTATGAGCACAAAACACTCCCATGGTGCAAAAGCAGCACTGCCCATGTGTCATTCTCCCCTCAACAAGACTCAGAGCTCACATCTGAAGTTCTGCTCACCTCAGAAATTCTTATATTCAATCACATTACAAAGATTATCTTCACAGGATCCTGCCAAGGCACTGCCATTTCTTCAGCCATCGCATTACTTGAGGCTTCAAAGCACTCTGAAGCCCTTTGCAAATTCAAGCTCCAAAATTGCACAATTCATCTAGTACACAAAACAACTTGAAAGTATTTTAACTAAAGCCTTTTATTCTATACAACTGTGAAACATCATTTACCCTTCTGGCATTGCAGACTCTTCCATTAATCTTTCCTGTTACTGTGTTTCGGGATGGTTAGAAAGAAAAAAACAGAAGGAAAATTACAACCTTGGGCTTATTTCAAACAAAAAATTACTGTGAGCAACTCTAATGTATACAATAGGACAGGAAGACAACCAGGAAACAAAACATAACCCAAACAGTGCCTATTGGAACAGACAAAGACCCTTGCTATTAATAAATACAAGTCAGGACAGTTTACCAATAAAAGTTACAGTTCTGTTTAACCATTTAATTCACAAATAGCACTAAGAATGTGCAGTTAAAGCACAATTGTGTCAAACAAAGCATACACAGAAGTGGGGGTAAAAAACTAAGCCTGATTCTCAGAAGATGGGAAAAGACATGCTAGCTTAATTCTGAACCATGGTTTTGTCTAAGCAATGAACTTGTTTTGCTGGGTTAAAAGTGCAGAAGGGAATGACTATTTTAACTATTTGACTATACTTTGGCTATTTAAATAAAACACAATGAAAAATACTTGACTTTTTGTCTGACCAATACAATCCCAGTAATACAATTTATTGGGACTTTGCTTTCCATTTAGGCCTCAACCTAAATCTTGATCACAAGATACAGGAAGGGCTAGAGCATGTGTCTCCTGAAGAAACTCCAATAATATACTGCCCCTTGAAGGCACTTGTGCTTCTGCTTCAGACAAGAGTAATTTCTAAACCATTTCTCTACGAGGATTTGTAATTTGCTCTGGCTACAAATGGTTTTCTGGGATATCCCCACATTTTCTCACAAAAAGCTGAAGGCCCTTACCCTCCCTCCCCCCAATAAGTTAAACGTCTATAAAAGATTACCATGAGCCTATGACAGTCACAGATTTTTAGAAACAGCAGTGAAAACAAGATCTGCATAAATCTCTAACAAAAGAACAATTGCATATAAAACCTCAGAAAAGAAGAATCAGTATTTTTATCTCATGAATATGAAATCTGCTGAGAAGTTTTTAGAGTTTAACATTAAACATGAAGTTATAATCAGAATGGTTTGAAGTTTTAACAAAATGTCTCATACTTTTGGAGCACAGTTACCAAAAACTAGACTAGTGTCTTTAGAACACCTAGGATACAGTGCAGAAAGTAACTATATATATTTAGAAAAAAAAATCTCTAAGTTGCTGCAAAGCACGTTCATTCTATTATGATGCACAGCATCACTGGACTCACACTGCTCTGATATTTTTCTAGTGTTCTTATCTTGCATGTCAACAGCTTGCTAAAGCAATTAAAGCAATTCTCATGTTAACCCTTGGTTTGCAATTAAACGGGCCCATTCATTCAAGTATGCAATACCTATTTTCTGGTGTTTTCTGTTCCAAATTTCTTTCAGTGGTAGAAATGCTTGAGTAACCTGTGAGAAATCATTGCTGGAATTTTATGAATGGAATGTACTAAAAATACCTTGTGTGCAGTTCTTAATTACATTGTGAACAGTGACTAATACGGCCAAACCTGTTTGATACCGAGCATGAGCAGATAAGGGGATAATGTTCTGGAAAAAAAAACAAAAGCAAAAAGGAAGAAGCAAAAGTCTGCACTGGGTTATCATCCACTCTCTGTACACCTCACACAACATGAACCACTCAGGGACCTCCCATCTCATTGACTGAGACTAGGACAGACTTTAGTTTAAATCATATAGATTTTTTTTTCCTCTATATTACAGGTCTGTTAGTCACTTCAATTAAATGTTTACTTCCCGTCCATACTGAGGCATTAGAAGTCTCATCTACCTTAGGGGTTCAGTGGGCTGCTCTAGAACTACTCTTGGAACCAGCACAGCAAGGTCAAGTCAGCAGGGCCGCTCTGGGTGGGCGCTGCCCTCACGTTGATTTCTGGCGGTAGTGAAGCGTCAGGTCCCCGCCACTCTTCCAGATGAAGTGCTTTACAGTTCGAAGGTCCATGTTGGGGTCCAAAACCTACACAGCAAAAAGTCAGCTTTTACTCCACAAGTCTGCTAGGCTGGCAGAAATTTAAAAAAAAAAACAAAACAAACCAAACACTCCAGTTCACCCAGAGGATTGTGGAAACTGATACCAAGAGGAGTCCCATGCAACGGCTCGAATTTTTCAATTAGCAACTGAGCCTGATGCATTACTGAAAGGTTTTAGCAGAGTAACATGCAACTTCAGATTACAACCAACTCCTCAGTACCTAATCTCCATTACACTTATTAGGCAATTAGTGGGTTTGGACCAATTTTGAAAACTGCCAAAAAAGCAGAACTCAAAACATTCCAGAAATGCTAAAAATGTAACTCTATGGAATTGCATTAAGCCTATTTGTTGACTGTGAGTAAGTAACCCTGTAAGGGCCCCATGTCAGACCAAATTAAACAGGTTTATTAGGAAAAATCTTTCATCTGTATCTGCAACTGTCAGAAACAGCAGTCAGCACTAAGTTAACAATGTCAAAACATTTACCTAGTTTTAAAGGTAAGAGAATCTATAGCATATTTCAAGCTCAGAACTCAAAAACTCACACCCAATTCACTGCTAAAGCTTGGTTTTGATTACAGGGAACTAACCTGGTCCTGGCACAGAAGTTCAATCTTCTCCTCTGCTAGCACAGCAATGTCCTCCTCCTTTTCTTGCTCTCCTGCTTTCTCATTGTTGGAGGAGCTCGTTGTCTGAGACTCGTTATCCAAGTTGATGATTTTCTCATACACATGTTCCATCACTTTTCTCACCTGAAGCATGTCACTGGCTGACAGCCGGTCTCTGTAGGAGTTAGAGAAGTTTGTCAGGAAACAAACTGAATTTCTTGTGTTCACAACACCTACCTTATCTATAGCAAGCTATGCAACTATACAGATCATCTTCATATTGCCTAGTAGTAAATTATCAGGATCAACCAGAACAGCATGATCATAACAGCAATTTATCCCAAGAAACACACAGAAAAAACTCAGAAAAGTAGTTGAGATATTTAAAAGACCAGATAAAAATCAGCATTGATTTCTAACCAACCCAGCTCCCAGTTACAGCTCATGTGACTGGCAAAATCTTTTGCATTCCCTACTGGCAGTTTTAGTCCCTTTTCCTTTCAAAAAGCAATTATTCATCTCTGTTAGCAACAGAAGACAACGCTGTGGTTCTGAAACAGTAGTAATCTAAAAAATCATCTGTTTTCTGATTAAATACTACAAAAGACAAAGTCCCATTTCAGTAGTTAGTTCTTAGACATTTCTTAGCATAAACAACTGCCTGTTGAACTCAAATCCACAGCTCTTTTAAATATTCTGATATAATGCAGTGCTTTAGAGCAATGCTGCTATATTACTAAGAACTTCTACAAATTAATCAAGCACAAAACAATTCTCTGGAAAAAACAGTGAATTTTTTTTCTTTTTTCATTTTCTTGAGCTTGCAGGTTTTTCCCTGCAATTTGGATATTCAATGTTGATAGGCATATTTGCATTACTTACTTTTTTAGAGTTTTTGCCCCTGATGACGAATGAGGTTGGAGGTAGAAGGGAATCTTATTGAACTTGGGCATATTTTTCTAGAAGGAAATAAGTTTCAGAAGTGTTAATTTGGGATGAACTATTATCAGCTCCTATTTGAAGCAGCTGCTATGTGAAATATATTCAGCTCCTAATTATCAAAACTCATGAGAGATTCCTAATCAACATCCCCACCACAGCCAACTTCCAAATTACTCATACTCCTGAGACACTTCAATTTAGATGATGCACAGATCATCTAGCCTTTGAATATAAATTATCATTTATTTCAAAGGCAATTAGATAGTATCAAAAGACATCAATATGAAGTGTATTCACTGTTCCTGAGTTCCTCACTTGGAAAGGATATCAATTACACACAGGACTTTGAATTCTTTATCTAGGACAGTCTGTCAAAAGAAATTGAGCAAAAAGCACTGTAGCTGGACAGATCAAAAAATGATTAATATCTCATAGGGTCTTGATTACAAACCTTGAGACCACTTATTTTAAATACAAACAGCAAAAATTTAAAGTGTCATTTCCGATACTGCAAAGTTACTTGTAGTACATCTTAAAAAAAACCTAAAAAAAGCCAAACTTATACACCCAATACTTACATCCACAGTGATGTCAATTACCCATTGTGGCACCGTTTCATTAAGAAGCATGGATTCAGTTTCACCACCTGAATCCCGACATAACAACCTGAGACACACAGAAATAACCTTTATTGTAACAGCCATTATTGCCATTTGCATTAAAATGCTTTCAGGAGAGGTTCTGCCCTTTTAATGGACAGGGAGCCTGAACTCTGCTAGGATCATGAACTTTCTGGGGAAGAGATGGCTTATTTTCTCTAAAGAGCAGAAGGAGCTGCAGGAAGACAGAACCCAGAGCAGAAACAGGGAGTAGGACCTCAGGAGATTACGGCTATGACACAGAAAATGTATAAAAGTACTTGGCTCTGGATCATGTTCTGTTTGTGTGTTCAAGTACAGAACTGTCAGGGGAAGGGGAAAGGCACCTGGCATAAAGCAATTCTCTCCTCCCTGGGAAAAAGGAGCTTTGCATGTAAAGCATCTGCTAAGCCCTCACTAAAAGGAAAGAACAAAACCAGTTTCAGGAAATGTGCACATGCAATGATGCAAAAAAAGCCACATTTCATTTTATAAATTGCAATGAGGTATTTTGTCAGAGTCCTGCAAGCCACCTTTTAGGATTCATAAACATGGCTTGCTCCCTCCAAAGGGGTCTTTCCACTGTTCTCTTGAGAAGCAGCTGCGTAAGAGGGAAGATCCACCAGAACAAAATGCAGGCAAATATTAAGCCCCAGGTACAACAAATACATTGATACTGCAGGAAAAAAGTCAGTTTTCCAAGCTGAAAATGGTTTCCCTGTTTTAGTGACCAAAGTTACATCATTTTGGGGCCTGTTCAGCCTAGGAAACAAAACCAACACAGACATGCCCCACCCCTTACATTTAAAATCCACTATGTGAGTAAAGATTAAACAATTCAGTGTTTGCAAGCTCAGCACTTGTTCTGCAGCACTATTAAACTGTCTCTGATGTATCACATATCACAGTTAGGTTTTTCAATGTAGAATGAGAAGAAATAGAAGGATAACTAGCACACACATTGCAATACAGAAGCTGTATTCCTCCCTGCCAGAGATTATGACCTTCTACTGGATCATCAACTAATTTTGGGAGCCAAAGCCAATTCTCCAGTGAGTAGCAGCTCCTGAGCAATTAATGCTCAGAGATCAGCACAACACACTAGAATCTAAAGTAGCACAATTCATTGTACAACACAGTTTAATTTATCAGTTTGCAGAAAGAGGGCACCCAAAAATATCACACAACTAAGGGCTATACACAACTCTTGTGCTTCAAAACCCCACACCTTGCTGATGTTCAAACTCACATGCTCAGCTGGACAATGCCAAACCATCATCAACAGCTGCTAATTTTGCCTGTCAAGGGCATGTCTTAAATGTACAGAACAGATCCAAAGAACATTTTTAGTAACATTTCTGCTTGCACTAAGAAAGGTATTGTTCAGCCACTGTATTTATATTTGTCAGTTTTTATACCTGAACAAAGTGCGTCCTCCAGCCTCACCAAAAATAACTGGTGTATGTGGTGGCACTTGGAAGTATCCATTTCCCTTCTGGACTCTGTTCTCCTGCTCCCCATTCACTGTTGGAAAAACACACATAGAACAGCAGTGAGACTGCACTAGGCCTTAAAATAGGGCACACATTCCACTTACAGCAGATATATTTTGTAAATTAGTAAGATCATAAGCTTCATGAAAAACCAAGAAAATCCCTATTTCCGCGATATAGCAAGTATATAAAGAGAAACACTAGAGAGTAACAAGATCAATATAGGTTTGTGGAAGGCCTATTTCAAAAGCCTATGAAAAAAGGAAAATAAAGTCAAGGAGTCAAAACCCAATTATGAGTTTTTTCCCGTTTCTTTTGTCAAACTGAATAATACTGATATTAGGAATCCACTAAAGAGACTGAGATAAGGCTGATAAGGCTGAGATAATGCTGTTCTTCCCTCTAGAGTGCCAGTACAAAACTCTGACAGGTTGTTTGCACTGCTCTTCTACCTGGATTTGCCAGATGTCAAAACAATGTACTAGGAAAGCTAAGACTCACAGTGCCTTGAAGTTCCTGTGTTATAAATTCAATTTATTATAGCTAATTACAGCAGTATGCTCTTCAAAGACTGAAGAACCTGATTCCATATCATGTGGATAGGACAAGATTAAAGAAAAATCAGCATTATTTATACACCTCTTGAACAGTGCAGCTTCTAATCAGTAGGTATCTTGAAACAATGTAGAAGAATTTGGATGCCTGACTTGCACTTGAGAAAAATCATCTCCATTACACTGTAACACCTCATTACTGTATTTGAAGAGATGTTGAATTCAAGCAACATTATGCAATTTAAATGGCACAGACTCACGAGATGAATGATTCCTCAGCTTTCTAACCAGAAAGACACATAGCCAAAGAAAGGTCAGAAATTGTAACAAGCAAAGAAATCAAAAAAGAAAATCTATATTGGAAGGCGTAAACATTATACTGAAGTTACAGCAAGTGAAAAACCTTACCGTTTTTGTAACACTTCCCTGAATAATTGAAAAGGACAACATTGTGCATATTTTGTGTTTACTTAAATTTATATCTCTTCAAAAATGCCAGTGTCCAACAGGTACACTTCACCTTCTCAAGTCACTGCTCAGTGCCAGGCTCCTAATTTTTTTCTTTTGGAAGGGCAATGAAAACTGATTCTGTTGTGAGTACACCAAACATTGCACTAACCCACAACTCTACACGGGAATAAAGCAGTTTAGCATCAATAACCCAACACCACAAAAGCTTGTGAGTGACACTTGTCAAACCTTGTCTGGCTCTAAGCTGTAAGCTGCCAATACACAACTGAGACTCAGCAGCTGGATCCAGAAGAGTCTGCCAAGTGCTCTAACCCTCCATGAAGGCCAGTTTTGAAAGAAGAAAGCAACTAATTCTTGGCACAGTCTTGTCACAAAACCATGAGATATGCTGAATATACAGTTTTCTTAATTGAATCATCTATCTATAGAAAGTAATTTCTTAATCACCAAAAATGAGACTTCAATTCAACCCAGGTCAGAGTTGACTGATTTCCAACTCAGGAGTTAGAGTCTTACTTTGCCAAATTCAGCCTCTACCTTACACATGGCTGTGGCTTTCATCTAAGGCCTGATTAGACGTAGCATTATTACCTTAAACACCCCTTTAAGGTGTTTTCTATAGACCTAGTCCTTGTATTATTACACTGAATGTATTTTTTTCAATAAAGCTTTTATTTTATTTTGTTCACAATGCCTAGAAGATAACTGGAATTATGTCAAGAGAATACTAGTGTTGGATAACTGAATTATTGCTATTTACTGTCATTATCTAGTGTTTCTTTTCCATGTGAAGCCTCAGTTTGCCAGTAATTGTTTTTCATCAGCATTTTTGATTATCTTTCTGTAGCCTCAATCATTTATTCACCTGCTTTTTTTACAGACAGACCTAAGATTTTTGCTGATACTTTCTGAAGTACAACACACTTTCTGGTGTAAAGCAAATTTAGGAGTGATAAAAACCACAAAGTCTATAATGCACAGAGAGATAGGTGTGAGACAACAAATGTTGTATCTGTTTAAGAAATAGACAATGTGTGGACAAGTAATAAAAAAAGGAAAATATTAAAATACTAACCATGGTTTATCTCATTTTCTTCTTCATCCATTGGATTGATATGTGTTCTAGGCCAATACTCCAGAAGTGCTTGCAGCAGAAGCCCTCCAAGGTTTACTGTCAAGACACAGCAAGGCAGAACTTTAACCACACAAAAAATCATGGGCAACATAATAATGTCCATTTGATCCACAGCTGAAAATTCCCCAAGAGTGATCAGTTCTGTTCCCAAAGCAAACTATTTATAGGCACAGAAATCTGCTTGTCACAATCTGAGAGCTGCATGTTACAATCTTTCAGGAAAAGCTGATTTTAGAGTCCCTGCTGTTGGATCACTTGAACATTGGGTGTGCTTTAACATTCTCTACAATATGTTATAATTACTTTTTCCCTTTTGCATCTTGAAGGTTCAAAACAAAATTACACGTAAACCCTGAACCTGACTGTTTCAGAAAAAAAAGTACTTTCTTTGAAGAATATGCTACAGAACTTAGCATTAAGAAAATAAGCCCAAAAATCCAACCAGATACTGACACAGGTGGCACTGGAATACTTCAAAACATATATACTGGAGCTTATTCTGATTTCTTTGTTAAAATAAAACACTATTATTAGTTACAACTTACATTTTGGATCAGAGCCATCGGGACTGCTAAATCCAGCATCCTTTGCTGAAACCCAGGCTGCAAAGCAGTCACTTTCATCCAAAGTAATTGTCAACATCTGTTGGCAAAAGACCACGAGGAATGCAATAGCTGTTTGGGATTAAATAAGTCTATAAATTCTAACTTTGCTCCTACTTAGCTGGGAATCCAAACCAAAGACTTTCTGAAAGCATGACAGCACCCTTGGTTTACCAAACTGTATTAATTCATAACTGGTATTGGTTGGACTATACCAAGCAAAAGATTAATAAAAATATGTTATTCAGATTATTAAGAAGAGGTAAAATTTGCTGTTTTACTTGAAAATAAATTTAATCCATGAGAAGCAATTAATGTTCTTCCAAGGTTAATGAACGAAAACCTTTTTGGACAAACAATATATGGAAAGATGTGAAATATGACATGAAAACAACAGACGTAGGATCTGTATCTCACCCCGGTTTTCAAGTCCACTGAGAACCAGTTTGGCACATAAACCATTTTAAATCTCTTCTTAATTTCTTCTTCAAAATCTACTTTCCCAAGGTCTTCAACTTTACATGCCTGTTCACCAAAAGAAATGTACAAGTACTGAGTCATATCAACACCTCAAGTCTTTTCCTTGATTTTCACATACACTTGGAATGATTGTGACTTATGATCTCTCCCTAAGCACTGCAGTCCAAAACTACACAAGTTAAAGGTTACATCTTTTTTAGGAAGTCAAACACTGATTTATATGGTAAGTAATTTTTATTCTTCATTTATCTCCAAGGAAGTGGCATCAAGCCAGTAGATAGTCTGGAATTATTACTTCAAATTACTAGAAAGTATTTTCCCTACAATGAGTAGACTGCTGTCTTCTAATACCGTCTGTCTTTTCTCCCCATCACTACCAATATTTCAATACTCCATCAAACACCAGTATTTCTTGTACATCAAGCAACAAATTCAGCTCAACTACTGCAATGGGAACAGCAGTGAGTGAATTTCTGTGCAGATGCTTTATTGCCTTTTTTTGTTTTTCATACTTTTACTTTAAAAGTCCCTTAAGGAATTCTGTTAAAATCTAAATTATTATAATCCACTTCCAGAGTCATCCTGAAATACTTATTTTAGGCAAACACTAAGGACTGCAACCTTGGAATTTATTCCCTCAGAATCCAGGAAAAGTTACAGGAAGCAAAGACTGAAGAGTGAAGCTTCAGGTAGGAAAACCTCCTTCTCTTCTTCCAATATCCTCAGTAAAGTCTCAGCTTTCAAGTACAGGGAGCAACACTCTGACCTGGCAAATAATCTCATCTCTACAGTGAATATGTATTTGAACACATATCAAGTGACACTTCTCACAGCCTTACTAAGAAAAAAACCTGACCACAAGTAAAAATTAACATTATAATTTGACTTCAGTCCTGAGATCTAACACTGCAGACTTAAATACATACTGAAATAAAGAAAACTTTTCCAAAAATAATCTAGGTAATTTTTAGTATAAATCTATATCCTCCAACCTTTTTTTTTTTGCTTCAGTCAACAACTCAGTAAGCTGGCTGAGCATGTTTTACCCCATTACTGCTCTTGGCTGCTGCACTGTATAGTTCAAGAACAAGAAATTACTTAGATTTTAAACAGGCTTTTGCCAGAGAAGAAATTGCTGACCATCTCACTGATGTGGGATTTGAGTCCTCTCTGCACACTTTCCCTTCTCCTCTGACCAATCATTGGGTAAAGCAACAAAGAAATGTCACACCAAGGCTCCCCAGGCAACACCAGGCAGGAGTCAGGCTTCCTTCTGTTCATTTTCCTGCCATTCCTCCCTTCCTGACTTACCAGCAAATACAAGCCCTCTTTGAAACAAAACTCCATCAAAACAGACATTACTATGTCCTGGAATAAACTCAAGAGTTTGAACTTCAGGAGAATGCAGACGTCAATACTGGATTGAATTCAGGTGAATGCAGATAACCTCACATCAGGGAAAGCTACAAAAAAAGCTCAGAAATGCCCCCTCCTTTTTAAAGAGGCCAACTTTGCATGATATCCTGAGACAGAAAGATGATTGACTTTCTACCACAAATCTCAAACATTAAAAATATATATTAAAAAAGTGGCACAAAATAGTTAATCATCCAACAGTAGAAAATCTGAAATTACATCCTTACCTTCAAGACATCCCAGTATGCCACATTATTATTTGTGTCTTTGGTTAATATGTGCCTCTTGTCATTAAGAATGTGGCACTGAATAATACTAGCACCCCCTGGCAAACAAACAAGAATTAAGGTTACTACTGCCATTATTTTGTTCTAACATCACATTAAATTAAATTGCATAACATAACATGCTGTTCTTTGGTTTCACTTTTTTGTGTAAACCTTGGATGCCACCAAGGTTTAAACATGATTTTAACTGTAACCAACACTGGATAGACAATAACCACATTGTTCTGGTTGAAATCATAGTATCAAGTTTTTAAAAAAACTGAATTAATCTTAAAGCTTTATTGCTTGTGCTAAAGATAACAGATTTTACAAGGTCCTCTGCAAAACAGCTGTTTACCTTTTATAACTTGGTCAGGCTGTGTACACAGGGGTGGTATGGGATTGGTACAATCATTATCATAATCTCCTGATGCTCTAAAATTATGGATTCCCTTCAAAGTCTAAAGAAAGAAAGAAAATGACATTCATAATTATCTATAAACTCTGCTTTTATCTGTGAGTAATAAATGCCAGTTCATGCTGCTATTTAGATGTTCATTATCCAGTTCCAAGGAATACAATTTATTTCTAAAAGCATCATAAATAAGAGAGCAAAGAAAGTAATTCAAAGCTTCATACCTTTTGAGCAATTTCAGTATTAGTATTTTATGATTTGTTCTATTGAAAGCTTACAAATCACAGCACCATCCCAGTCAAACTGAAAGCAACAGCCTAATAGTTCCCAAACCAGGACTGCAAATCGCATGACTACTCAATTGTACTCACAGACTGTAAAATGTATCACTTACCCATTTATTCACAGAGGATTTCGTTGTTGCAACCCAAAGTGCTGGAGGAGGATCAGCTGACCTATCCAGTTCCATCTAAATAATGAAACAAGATTTCAGTCATGCTTAACTTAGTTTCCCTTTGATAATTACGATTGTTTTGTGTAGACCTGCTCCCATAATTGAAAGCATCTCAGAAACAGCACTTTCAGTTTACTGCAGAAATACAAAGTTTAAATGAAAACCAGCCAGGATGAAACTTCTGAAAATCCAGAGGAATTATTACAAATATTCAACAAATGAATTGTAGACATGGCCAGTAGATGCAATGTGTATTAACACAGTAGTTAAAGTTACTTCCAGCATGATGCAATCTTGTCTAATGGACTGTTTCCTAAGTACACTATTTTCTCAATTATTTTGTATTCAAACACTTCATATGGTTAAAATGAGAATGTAAGAAGTTCTATACTAAAGAAAAAGCAGAATTTTATACATTTGTCTCTGACATTACATTTCTCAGATTCATGAATCACTGTAGGCAAGATTAGAGGCCCCTTCTGACCTCTGTACAGCTGACCAGCACTTTCATTTTCCATTTTGACCTGAAATTGCTCCCATTCTGACTTTTCCAGAACTAAATGAACGTATCCAGGATTTTATCTTAACACACTAAGCTAGAGTTCACTCCCAAGTTAAGCCAGGCTGCTTATGTCTATTAGTATCTGTTTCAATTGCACACTCCTTATACACCTGCATGCCACTAAAGTTAGAGACGGCAAAAAAATTTAAAAACAGCCTCTTTGAAAGATTGAGACTTGTGCATACAAACATGTTTAGGTGTTCAAAAAACCCAAAACCAACTTTACTCCTGGTTCCCATGAGTATGTAACAGATTCTAAAACGGTTCTGTGCACATATGCTGCTGCTAAGAAAATTCCACTTTTGTACAAAGTCTTGGCAATGCCAGTTCAGTTTCTTAAAACTGTACTAGAGCCTGATAAACCCAACTTCTTGTTGGGATTGAATAAAGGTGTTGAAGCATATTCAATTTCAGTAATATTTGAATTTGAATATTTGAAGTAGCTGCCAGGCATCCATCTTCTCCAGGCAATTAAACTTCAGATGTAATTTAGGAGACAGCCAATCTGCTGAAGATGTGTATAGTAAATGTTTGTTAGCCAATGTGAATTCTTTAATCAATTTATGTCAGGCCACTGTTTAATGAGAAAATGGGCAATTATCCTTTTATACTGTGAGGATGACAGAACACTGGTACAGGTTGTGAATTCTCCATTCCTGGAGATACTCAAAATCCATCTTGATGTGGTTCCAGTGCTCTTGGGCAGGGGAGAGGAGTGGACCAGATGATCTTCAGACATTGTACGGTTCTCTGAATTTAACTCTATTACCTTAAGAACTGGTGCCTTTTCTTCACAGATCAGCACCCTGATATCAGGATTTCGTAAATCTGTACAATAAATCTTCCTGTCTCTTCCTCCTGAATAAACATGAGTGAAGGCTTCATTGACCTGCAGAGCCCAAACACCCTCATCATGGACTCTGTATGTGGCTATGCACCTCTGCTGCCCGAGGGACCACAGGCGGATCGTCCCGTCAGAGCTGCCTGAAAGACACTGAGCAACAACCAGCATGCTTCAATCAAACAGCTGTGAAAGTATTTCCAAATATTTTTCCCCATAAAAAGATATGATAAATCATATAGTTCTGTTTTTCCTCTAAAATGGTGCTAAACAGGTAACAACTTTAGTCACGATTTCCAGTATTTATGTAAACACCTCACCCCACACCTAGATGAACATGTAATAAAAACAACTTTCACCTACCAGCCTCCCCCCCCTTAACCACTAAATATCTGCAATCAATGACATTAAATAATTACACTGAAATGGACTAATGGCATTTCTGCTCTCTGTAAAATGCCTTTGTCTCAGCACATACCTGGGTGCCATCTCTGTTCAACAACAAAGCTTTGACATTGTCTGTGTGCCCCTTGAGTTTCATTAGTTTTGCACAAGTCCTTGGATCCCACACCCTTAGAACCTATGGGAACAGACATTGGATAAATGACATTAACATCATTCTTCCCACCAACGTGTTACCTCTGCAGAAATGCAACCTTCCCAAATGAATCAACCCTTATTCCAAACATGTGGTCATCCATCACTGAAAATGTATGCTAGAACAAGACAAGCATAACTATCTTATGCAGCTCTAATAATCAGATGTGATCTTCTCCCAGTTTTAATTTAATTTGTTCTGGCTTTTTCTGTCTTAAATTAAAGAAAGGAAGTGACTGAAAACAGGACAGAGTGATGTGTGCAAAAAATGTGCTTCTGAGAATCCTCTCAGATGCTTCACTGGTGTATCCTATTTTCAGTTTTATATTGACTTGGAAATAAAATTCTCTCAAGGTTAGATTACGTAAAAAAAAAACCAGCTCAGACTTAAGCCTGTTTTACCTTCCTTTACAACAAAGAGCAAGGGCTGCCTCTTGGGAACACTTGAGCTTCACTAGCTCACTTCATTTCCCACCTCCTGCAGGGATCTTGCAAATTGCTGGCACCTTCTCTCCTACCTGCTTCAGTCTTGATAATCATCTGAGTCATGTGCCCTCAAAATCAGAGCTCTTGTGGGGAAGTGTAATGATCTCTGACAAAGAGGGTTACACAAGATGATCTGATTGTCTCCCCCATGTATTAAAGCTCTATGGATACATCACATCTTCAGACTGAGGCAGGATTTGTATCCTACACTTGCACTCCCACTTAAGAGAAGTGTCTGCCCTCACTATTGAAAACACAAAAGCTGCTACAGACGTGACATTGAAAATGAATAAAATTGTCTCTTTATACTGAAATTGAACTGAAATGAAATGAACCCCACCAGATTTTGCTTACCTTTTCAGTGGACCCTGATACAATAACTGTTCCCATTTGATTCATTGCAAGGCTGTAGATTGAGTCTTTGTTCCCACTCAGGGAAGAAGCTATTTCAAAATAAAATTCACATTTTCAATTTTAATGCTGTTATTTGAAAAACATACTTATTCACTCAAAACTGCTATGTTAATACTCTTTGACTCATGAAAATAGTGCCACTCTGCCCCATATATAAAGTTGCTTTAAGGACTATAGTCAGCACAGTGCTGGAAAAACCCCCTTCCAATTCTTAATCTACTACTGCATAAAAACAAAGTAACCTCTCAGATTTATGGTCATTACAATCTTGGTGACCTTTTGGCACCATAGTTCTGTGCCAGGGCCATCAAGCTACTCTTGCTCAACTATGTGATTGGAATATGACACTGTGATCTTGCAACACACAGCATTTGGATTTAAGTGCAGAGATTTTTATCCAAGCCAAGTAACAGTAAAATTCTACATTTTGTATTAAAGGCTCTTCTAATTCAACAGAAATGCAGACAAGTTACACTGCAGCACTGAAATGTGTTATTTGAGCAGGGATGCTACCCCTGCATTTGTGAAATCCATATGGCAGCTCCTTAGCATCACACCTACCATCAGAGCTGAGGAATTCTATACCAACCAGCCTAACCCACTTCTGGAAATTAAAGTACAGTCCCTCAACTCAGAAAAGCATACACACAGCAAATGAAAATCTATTTAGAGAGCACATTTAGGCATTTCATCAAGCCTCAAATCTATACCATCAGTATGCCAAGAAGGCTGAGAATAGTAACAAACTGCAAGGCCAGTAAAAATGTGAAACTTCACACAATGATTTATTTATATGATGGAGCTAAGTTTCCAACACAGGATTTGTAACCTAATACCATAATGTAATATCACATTCTGTCACAGTGGAGAAACCTGTGTCAGGGGAGGTTTAGGCTGGAAATCATGAAGAGGTTCTTCCCCCAGAGAGTGGTGGGACACAGAACAGGCTCCCCAGGGAATGGTCACAGCCCCAAGGCTGCCAGAGCCCCAGGAGCATTTGGACAAGGCTCTCAGGCACAGGGTGAGATTTTTGGGGTTGTCCCACATAGGGCCAGGAACTGGACTCAATGATCCTTGAGGGTCCCTTACAATTCAGGATATTCTATAAACCTATTGTAGAATTATGTAGCTTTACTTCAGAGTCCTCTTAGCCACTGGTTACAGCATCCAAATGCCAACTGTCAAATGAAACCTATTTGGAGCCAAAATAAAGTGCAAGTTTTCCACTGTCCCCAGAGAACAGCTGAAACCAAAACACAGAACTGAAAATTCTGTGCTTGAAGGTTAGCACACTGTTCAACAATCATGAGAACTTAGGAAAGGATAATATACAGAGTTATCAACAGCTGGATAGCAGGAATAGGAGAATCTTAAATGTACAGAAGCAGAATTTACGCCAGAACAAAAACAAAGCTCAACTCCCCTCTCTGCTGGAAGGGACTACTTCTCAAAAGCTACATCTCTCCATTTAATTTGAATTATAGCTCTGCTGACTGAGAGACTTTAAAAATAGGCTTCCTCTTAATGCTGGTTTGTGTACCACTTCCAGGTAATCAGATAGAAAACTAATGCACAAGCACAATTTTCATTTGTACCCTGAAAAAATCCATACTGCTTGAAAGGACTCAGGAAAACAGGTTCTGTTCTGTGAGGACATACACTGTGTTCTTTCCAACAGAAACAGTTTCTGGAGAGCACTAAAATGAAAGAAGAACTCCTCTGCTTCCTCTTCCTCCCCCTTATGAAATATTTCTGTTCCTACTCCAGAAATGCAAATTTCTCTCTGTCACCTTAGATAAGGTCTCCACTTCCATTTGATCTTGGGTTCAAAACAAGTACCAGCTCCTCAGTACTCCCCATCTCCCATTTCTGATCACCTGAATGATTTAGGTTCTGTATCACTGTTACAGTGTACAAGAAATGTTTTTATGTTTCTTTACTATCCCACAACTGAGTTTTCCTGTGAGCTCACAAATAAATTCTTCCTTCAAAAACTCTTTGTCAAAGTAGAAGACAGCAAAACTTAAACAGTTACCAGCAAACTTTGGCTATAAAATAATTCCACTTTCAGTGAAAAAAAAGGAAGAATTTATATTTCTGGGAAATATAAAGTAAATCTCTTTAGTCATGTGCCATCCTAATAGGACTTTGCAGTGCAACACAGCTCTCCAAAGCCATGTCTCTTCCAAAGGCCACTCAGATATGTCAGCACAAGGCTGCACTTGAATTAAAAAGTTCTTCAGACATCAAATGCAAAACTGACAATTCTGCCCAGTAAATGCACCTCTGGTATTAGAAGCTACCAAATCTATAAAATTAAACACACCTTTTTACATCAGCCCAATACCGTAAACAAAAACTCCTACGCCAACAAAACGACATGCCTGCCCCTTTCTTACAGAATCACATATTCCTGAAATGTCTCACAAACATGTTGTGTCACTTTCAAAATTTAGTTTTGCAGATTTTCCTTGAGTCATTCCTAACCTATGAATGAGGAAGCAACTAGGCTTATTTAAGAAAATTAACATGTGGCAGTGTGCAAATGGTTCTGCTCTTTCCCAATGCACACCCGAGACTGTTATTGTTTAAATATCCATCAAACTAACTAAAAAACGAAAGATCAATCACTTGGACACAATTTTTCCAACCTACCTAACAGGCAGTAAAGTACTGTGGTCACACTAGACTCTCTCAAAAAATCAGCTGTAAAATAGGCAATAAAACCCAGGATGCCATGACCCAGATCTGTTATTCACTTAAATCCAACTGAACCTGAAGGCTGCTGTGACACTTCCCAGAAGAACAACTTAGCCAGCTCTATCCTGACCATTCTAAAAAAGGCAGTGCTGGAATTGCTGTATAAAGGAAAGATCTCACAGTTTATATAGTGCCTTTCTGGGAGAGAAAAGCAGCACAGGTGACTTCCTAAAGGATGAGGGTGACATTGAGAATTAACCCTGATGAGTAGAACCTACAGTTTCCCTTTGCCTTCTGATCTCTAGTGAGTTACATCTCACCAGTATTCTATCCTTTTATGTAATCAGTGCTTTGTGTTACTCTGTGTGGTTTTTAGTCTAATTTATATACTAAGTATTCTTCTGACAGATTTGACAAATTTATCCAGTCCTGCTTTAGAAGCTGTACTGTCTATTTTTTCAGCATCTACACAAACAAAAAACCAACCCCAAATTATAAAATACAGAAAATGTAGGAACAAATAAGCTAAGAGAACATTTCTACAAAAGGTTGGTTGAGAGGTTAAAAGTGTCAAGTTAAAGCTCTATCATGTTTCAGAGAAACCAGCATGCCACAGTTCAGGAGAAACAGTTCAAAGAGACTTGTCCTCTATTCTAAATGCCATGACTGTTGGCTGATCTAGATTTCCAGCTATTACATAACAAATGGACTAAATGCATACAAACCCCGCCTTCAAATTTCTTGCCCATTTTCTGTATACAGATAGAAAAATGCATCCACAGCTTTAAATTGACTCACAGATTATGCTACTCAATAAAATGCATTGCATTTGCCTCCCCTCCCCAAGTACCTACTTGTGACAGTATTATTTGAGGCAGTCAGTGCTGTGAGAGTATTTACATCCCAGAGGAATATCTGTCTGTCCAGCCCAGCAGATGCTACCAGCTCCTTATCTTTTGCATATGCTAAGGCTTTCACATAGTCCTACAATAAAATAAATGTAACAATATGAATCAATGTTATCCTTTTGAAGTCTACATCTTAATAATTGTAAGAATGGCACTGATCACACACAGTATTTACAGATAATGTTTTTCACCTTATGCGTCCTTAGTGTTGACATGCAAAATCCCTTATGTGCATTCCACACTTTAACAGTAGTATCTGAAGAAGCAGATATCACTAAATTGGAAAGAATAAAGACTAAATTTTAATGGCTTATATATTACTTTAGAGCATATTTGTACTACTCTAATTTGTTTTTCAAAAGATTAAAACAGTTTATCTAACATTTCAATTTTCATTAAAATAGCTGCTTACACTATTTACAAAAATTACAATATACATCACAAATTAATTTTACGTGCTAAGAAAAGATGGAAAATAATTAAAGCAGCAGATAATTTACTTGTATACAGTTTCTGAATAGTGCAGTTCTGAAACTTTTAAGTACTTACATGTTTTGCCATTGCAGCAGAGCACAATGTCATTTACCCAATCTGTGTGATGTTCCATAGATGCTATATAAGGGTCTTGCTGCAAATTAAGAAAAAATAAGCTCATCACCAACTGAGAAGATTGTGACTATCACATCCTGTTGTGGTATCTTCTTCAACCTGCGTATGGATCCAAAGTTTCCTAAGGCAGAGTTGTCTGAAATCACTCTCCCAGAAACTTTTTGTGAGAACTACACAGTTATGTAAGATACCACAGTATGAGCAATATCAAAAAGATTCTGTGATCACAATAATTGGCAGCTGTTAAAACATAGCATTAGGTACAGCCCTGTAGGCAGCTTACCAGCAGGATAACTGGGAAAAAAGTAGGTTTAGAGCCAGGAAGGCTCTCCTGACTGACCTTGTGCTGATTGACACTCCATATCCTTATGATGGAGTCCCGCCCTGCCGTGAAGAGTCTGTTTAATGCCGGGTCCAGCTGAAGCGCATTTACCCCGTTCCGGTTGTACTTCTCCACTTCATCTCTAATCACATAGGAAACCTAAAACACATTTGCACAAATCCAATTATGGTATTAAGATTAAAATCTGAACATCTAATTTCATCATTGTAAGGTTCTTGAGTAGAAAATATGAAGAGTTTTACAAGCATTGTCTGTCAATTTGAGAGTTACCAGCACCAAAGTTATTTGCTCCCAAAAATGGGGAAGAGTCATAGAGAAGATTCAGCAGATTCCACAGTTTCCACAGCTGCAATGCCAGTATTTCCCAGCCTCACAAGGAGGGGATATGGTCACCATGGCTTACAAAGCACTGAAAGGCTGCAGATACAAATTCAATAGGTGTCACTATTATTTTCAAACTAATTTTTTAAGAACTACCTACCTGCCAATAAGAAACTCAAACTCTTAGTGCTCTTTCAGGTAGATTATTCCATTAGTTTCTTTCCTTCCACGTTTGACAGTACTGTGCAAAGGTTATTTCATGGATTTGTTCAGAAAAACTAAAAGGCAATTTCAGGAGACCCTGAAAGGCCACAGGAGTCTCCACTGTTAGTGTTCAGTAAATACAATTCTAAGACACTGCAGTTTCTTCAGAGCTACTGCACTCACTTTCCTGATCCCTGGGTTTACACACTACTCTGAGGAAAGCCCTCACACTGAGCGAAAAGGAGGGGAAGATGCCAGTTGTGTCTTCCTAGGCTCTATAAAATATAATCAGAACAAGGTAAAATTTCATGCTTGGTATAATCAAACCTGCTCAAAGCAGGAATCCTCTGGATACACAAGCACCAGTGTTTTGAAAATGCCTGTAAGGAGTAGTCTTGGGCTAGAGACCTGAAAGCAATTTTTCACTCCAGTAACTGTGCTAAAGTAGTATAAAGAAAATGTTTTCCAGATCAGATCTCAGTGACACAAAATAAATCCAACAAATTAAGATGTTCAGTGGTCCTTATCACCAAGTAGAAGTATTTTACAGCAGCTCAGATTCTGTAATATGAGAGCTGACAGGTCCATTTGGTGAATGCAGGAAACACCTCCATCAAATTATCCCATCCTCAGGCAGCACAGCCAGAGCACTGATGCTTCTAGAAAACACATCCAGAGCTCTTATCTGTTTGAGAAATAGCTGCAGCAGCTCTACAGACCAACACAAGCATCAAAATTAAGAGCCTCCTGAATCCTTCTGCCTCAACCCTCTCCATTACCATCCACAAGTCCTTCAGTACACTTATTAATGTAGTGTACATAATACATAATTGTATGCATACAATCCATGCACATAAATGTATTCTTATGTCCCAATGCTCTTAAAGACCTTCTGTCAGTCACTCTCAGCCCTTTTGGTATCACAGCTCCTCCTCCCAGACTGTGTCCTCATTTCCAATACTTTCAGCTTCTCTCAGCCATTCCAGACTCATCCATAACACTCTCACTATCCATGCTCAAGTTCCCACCTACACACAGCTCCAGAGACGCTGCTGAAAGGAGACACCATCAGCCATGCAGAAGTGTTAGGTTAGCAAGCTTCAAGCACTTGAGGTATTATTTCCTTGTGAGATGCAGGGAGCCAGATGTATGTGCCACTCCTTAGCTGGGCTTAATCATAGCATGGCTGTGTTGCTAAAAGACCACACAGATTATGTGTACAAAATAATGTTCCAGCCAAAGTCAAGGTTTAACATGATACAAACACCAGACAAAGGGATGCCCATCAAATTCACACTGCTCTCAAACTCTTTGAATAAAGCCAATGAAAACACTCAGATAAAAACACTAAATGTCAGCAGTTAAGATACAAACCTAGAGGTCAGTAGATCAAATTTAATGTTATTCATTAGAGAGAACAATATTTTCCTGATGCAGTATCAGGCTCAAGATCAGCAGAGTCCTTCACCTCTTGTTTTCCCAAAGGCTACCAGGATATTCTTTGAAAAATCCTCAATTTTCAGATTTGTTCCTCCTCTGTCAGTCACCTCCCATATTTGTTATATTTTCAGGTATAATTTAAGAGCTCTTCATTCCACTCATAAGTTAGATTGTCAAACTATGTTAGTCACCTAAGTACAGTAATGCTGATGCTTTTTGCACATAATGATGTCACTTTTTAATTTAAAGGAGGTCAAGAAAAACACAGCCATAAATACTTAAAAATGAAAAAAAAATTCCCAAATGATGGCTTACTTTAGTAAATAAGGTACTTTCATATATGATTAAAACTTTTGTAGGGCTTTGGAAATTGAGGCATATTTCTACATCAGTCTTGATGAAATTAAAGTCAGCTCAACCAAATGCTGTTTTTCCCTCACACAAAGACATGATCAGAGGAGGCTGACAACCATTTCTCATTATCACCAGTACTGAAATATTCAAAGTTAATTTGCCCCCTATTGCCTTTAATGACTTCCACATATTAATTTAGTCAAACATCTCTTGGCAAGTATTGTTTTTATTTTAAAAGAACTGGGATAAAGAGAGGGGTTATAATGTTTCAGTGTTATTGTTCCCTGGTAGATCTGAGCTGGATCTCAGCAGAAGTTGAGCAGTTGAACACATCATCATCCTCTTTCTCCCTGTGAGAAACTTCAGAAAATAACTCTGCTGTAACAACTGCATTAAACAAAATTAAAATCTTGTGTTTCTTTCTTTTTTTTGGTGTAAATACAAGAGATCTTTGATGTAAAAAAACCATGGAAAAACAATGAAAAGAGCTTGATGCAACATCCCCCATCAGTGACTGCTACTGTGCACAGAATTCAACCAGTTATTTTTGTTTCTCCTCAGAATTTTAGAAAGTGTTATTTACAGAAGCAATAGTATACTTGTCCGGATAAACTGTCTTAAAAATTAAATGAGTAATGGTAAGAAGAAGAAATCCCTATTTTATTAGGTAATAACTTCCTCCATGTCATTGGGAGAAACCATGACAGGTATTTTTCAATCATAAATGTAATTCTAATCGAAATTAAGCATGGATTCCTTAAATTTTTTTTTTAAATTTCTAATACTACAAGGACAAAAAATTAATATGAGAGAAAATTCTTCTGTAGTCAGCAAGTTGATGGGACACCATACCAACACTTCTGCTTAAGGACAAAGCAAACCATTTGTCCTGAAAGCAGTATGAACTGAAAGGACTACAGCAAAAAATGTCCTCTCCAACTCATTTTGGATACCTAATGATAGCTAAGTAACTGTCAGTTGTTTACACTGAAAATACTTAATTTATCTGCTCATCCAAAATAAAAAATATTGAATGGTCCACTCCTGCTAATCAGTGAGTGAGGCTGAAATAAATATTTTTTATATTAACAAAACTAGAACAAGACACAGCACATGTGGCTGAACTAAAAATAACCCCATGAGACATTTGTTGCACACCACATGAAACCCTTCAGAAAGGGAGGTCTAACACCAGAAGCATCCAGGCTTGTACTTAAATGCATTAATTCCATATTAACACAGAGGGAAAAATTAAGGGCTCCACAAAATTTGTTGAAAGGCTGATGAAATGCATGAAGAACTTAAAATGCATCAATAAAAGCAACAGCAAGCTGACTAAAAGAACTGAAACTTGTGAAAGAGTGGTGGACATACAGCCAAGTCCACAAAACCAAAACATTCACTAATAAGAACAGAGGAAGATTGCTGATAACCCACATGTGGTTCTCCATTATGTTCTTATTTGGGGGGGAAAAGGTGAGAAAGTGTTTTGTTGTTTGGTTGGGGTTTTGAGTGTCACTTAGCATAGAATTGAGAAATATTAGATTTTGTAAGTATACAAACCAAATACAAAAAGTATATTTCCAAGCCTGTGTGTACACAAACATATCTAAACAATACAAATGCAGTAAAGTTCCAGTTGAGGACAAACTGCTGTGATAAAATTCATCTCTGCTCCTGAAGCACACAGATCTTATCACTGAAGATAAAGTAGTGGATTCTGCCTGGAAAGGGCTGTGAAGACGCCCACGAAGGGAGGGCTCCGAGATCTCAGTGGCATTTGCTCCATGCAGGACAGGCTGGAGCAAATCCCTGCTGTGCCTTTTCCATCAGAGCACAGAGCTGGAGCAAACCACAGACAATAATTGGGATCTAGATCACCATGGCCTTACTGCCATGGTGGGAGGGGCAGGGCTTGTGGGATGTGAAATATTTTACCAACAACCAAAGCTTTGACATCGACACTGCTGCAGCTTTTATAAGCTCCCATAATGAGCAAGAATCTTCCACAGCAGCAGTGCACAAACATCCACTCATTATACAGAGTTTATGGGATTCAGTACCCTAAATGGATCAGGACTAATCATTTTAATGACTACCTAAGAGCTCCAGAGAAAGCTTCTGCCAACAGATACATTTTGGCACACAAAGCCAAATTAATTTCTTTCAGGACTTACAAGTGTTTCCTGCACAGATAGTGCATCAGCTGATGTGGGATCATGTTACCCTTGTTACATTACATGCATTATAACAGGCTTTACCTTCACAGATGGGTAAAATCTGCTCTTAAAACATCCCACCAAACCACGTGGAAGAAATAGTAACCAGCTGAGCTCTGAGGACACTCATTCCCTGTTTCTAAGCAAGCAATTAAAAAAAAAAAAGGTATTTCTCTGAATTGCATCAAGAATGAGATAAGCAGCAGTGAAATATCGAGGAGAGAAAAAAAAAAGCAACATTGCTTTGCTATCTTGGTGGAGCACATGTATTCCTAGAAACATGGCTTTTAATTAAGGAGACTATTTGACTTTTTATCTAGGCTCCAGAATGAAAGTAATGGAAGGCATTAAGAAGCTCATTTTATCCTTTTACAATGGAATCAACATACTGGTTATTTGTTTGCTTAAGCACTACATATGAAATAAATATATTTGTAATGATTTTTACATTTATTATATATAGAAGATAAAAATAACATAGATATCACACCTAGTAAGCTGCAGTATTAGTGCACGAATATGACAAAATCAGTTCAAAAAGATCACAACGGTTTGGGTTGGAAGGGACCTCAAAGACCATCTCATTCCAACCACTGCCACAGGCAGGGACACCTTCCACCACATCAAGTTGCTCAAACCCCCATCCAGCCTGGCCTTGAACACTTCCAGGGATGCAGAATAGGATTTTCTTATTCTGTACAAGACTTAAAGATAAAAAGTACTTAAAATTCACACAGTCGTATTATAAGGATGCTGATCCTTATATGGCAAAATTCTCATGTGTTGTCAACAGGTTTTGAGTGTGGGGGTAAATTTATTCTGGCCAGGGAGCAAGTTTGGGAGAGCAGATACAGTGCAACCCCTCCAGGGCAGCTCCTTCCAGGCACCTGCTGAGAAGCAGACTCACCTTGACTTGACTGCCAGGATGACATCTGAAAGCTTCAGCACAGTTCCAACAGTGGCATCTGACACACCCCTGCATCCTCAGTGCCTTCCCAAATCACTCAGCATCACTCCTGCAGCCTTCACAAACGCACTAAACTCACAAACATCTGCCACTGGACACATCAAATGCCTGATTTTAATTTAAAGAGTTTAACTTCTTTTCTTTTTCTATGCATGGAATTTATTTTGAGGCCTAAAATACCCACTCTGATTAAACCATTAGAAAATAAAATTATATGCAGACTCACCCTAAACTGAGTATTTTAGATGGCTTTGCTTACCAGTAGAACAGGTGCATCCAAGCTAATAATAGTTCTGATTTCCATAAACTTCAACCAGCTCTCCTGCCATGTAAGGAATCAAGTTCCCCCATGCCTGAGAGGTGCCTTTTGTAAAAGCCTTTTCTTCCAGTCTCATAGGCTTGGAACCAATTTCTCCAATTCTGTCTCTCTCTCAAAAACTCTGAAAAACCACTCTAAGTGCTCAGCCATTGGGAATGAAAATAAATCATGAGTGGTTTTATTTTTCCATTAGCAGCTGATGGATAAAACAGCCACTTAAAACTTGAACAAAGTCATGTCACTAACCAAGCAGGTGAAATAACAAGAGTCAAAACCAAATCCAGCTTCTACTCAAGCTTTCTAAGTGTTTATCATGGAATGGTTTGGGTTGGAAAGGACCTTATAGATGCTGTCATTCATTGCCCCCCTGCACTGGGCAGGGACACCTTCCACTACCCCAGGTTGCTCCAAGCCCCATCCAGCCTGGTCTTGAACACTTCCAGGGCTGGGAAGCTTCTCTGGGAAACACAACCAATCTGGATCTAAACTTACAGTGCACTGCTGAGACACAGATCAGTGTCATGTACATCAAGTATCATTAGTACATGAGGTGAAAAAATACCACACAGCACAAAGAACAGACAAAACATGTTAGATCAGCAAAAAACCACCTGTAAAAACAAGCTTTTGAGCCAAGCAATGCTTGGAGAACAAAAGCAGTAAAAAAAGGAGACAATGAACTCTTTGATGCATGCAGTTATCAAGGAAACACTACTTCATAAATAGGAGTGCATAAAACAAACATAGAGGTATAACAAAATCCCCTTCCTTAGGGGTGTAACCTGAAATAACTTGTTTATAGCACAGGTATTCTTTATAAAGCACGTCAAGTTTCCTTCTGGTGAGATAAGGGAATTCTTTATATAGAATTGACAGAGAGCTTCCCTTCACCACAAAAAACACTAAGTGCTTTGAAAGATGCCCATTTTCTCTGTGTGATAAATGATGTGCCCAAAAACAAACCCACCTCTGTTTTCAAAGCTCCTAATGCTATTTCAAGCCTAATCAATATTTCATTTGATCACACTGGATAGGTACAGCTGAAACTGGCACTTGCCACTAGGCAGCTTTGCACATTGATAAAGCATTAAATGTTTCCCACATTGAAAGCTGTAAAAAACATCTGAAGGGCTGGCAGTGCCACAAACAAGAAGAAAAGCATTGAGAACCATAAAATAAAACCATTTTAATGACTTTTACCGTTAAAGAGTCTTGAATTTTTATACACACTTTGGTAATTCCAGTCTCCACCAAGGCTACAACAATCTACTTGTAGATACACATAAGCCCAAACCACAGGGTTTAATTCTTCCTCAAATGTGCTGAGAAAATCTACACCCATCTGACTGTGTCTGTGCCACGGCTTTCCTTCAACAAATGCTGCCTGGAGCTGGCAAGGAATACTTCTGAAATTTGAGAAGAAAAAACCCTGCTCTCCTCGCTCATGTGTGTGAAAACAGAGTGTTTTACAGAAACTAAGCAGAAATAGGACATGAAGCAGATCACAGAATGGTTTGGATTGGAAGAGACCTTGAAGATCACTCAGTTCCAACCTCTGCCCTGGGCAGGGCCAGCTTTTCCTAGATCAGGCTGCTCAGAGCCCCGAACAACCCGGCCTCGAAAATGTCCAGGGAGGGACCATCCACAGCTTCACTAGGCGAACTATTTCAGTGTCTCACCACGCTAGCAGCAAAGAATTTTTTCCCAATATCTAATCTAAACCTAATGGCACCGGACACAGCCGAGACAGCCGCGGCAGGAATCAGCAGCTCCGCCGCTGCCGGGAATTCACGTTACACCAGAGCAGGTCTGGGGGCACCGCTCTCCCGCTCTCCGCTTTCCTCCCCTCGGGCTCTGCCGCTTTTGATCCGAGCTGCTCCAGCTCTGCCTCCTGCGGGCTGCAGAACCCGACCCCGCTGGGCAGCGAGCAGGGCTCAGCCCCCGCGGTGCCTCACGGAGGCGGCGGCGCGACCCCGGGGGCGTGCGGCGCTGCCGCCCCTCACCGCAGCGCTGCTGGGGGAGAGTGCGGCCACCGCGCTGCCACAGAAACCCCCAAGAGCTGTCACCCTGCAGCCGCTGGCGTGGCCCGCGAGGCTCCGCGCTCCCTCTGAGCGGTGCCGGCCCCGCCGCGCCCTCACCTGCACTTTCCGCCGCCCCGCCGTGTTCTGCCGGTGATGCGCCGCCATCTTGCATGTTGACACTGTGGCGTCATGTCCGACCGGAAGTGCCGGCCCCTCACCCGGCCCGCGCGAGGCTTTTATACGTGAGCGGCGGGGTGGGCGTGGCCAAGGGGGCGCGGCCATGGGGGCGTGTCCAGCGTTCCCGCCCTGACGCGGTGCCCGCCATGTTGCGCCTCATGAGGCGTCCCCTCAGTCCGGCCCCCGGGCGGGTCGGGTCTGTCGCCTTCGTGGTCCTGCTGCTCTTGCTGTGTCCCCGTGCACATCCTGGTGCTCCTGCGGTGTGTTCCTCCCACTCTACTTCGTCTCGAGTGGCGGCGAAAGGCCTATGCTGAAATAAGAAAGGGCCCGCTTGAATAAACAAAATCAGCGGTTTCAGCTGTCAATAATAATCAGACGGTCTTTTATCAGTAGTTTTGTACTTCATTAAAAATAGCCAGAGATTTCTCTGTGTGGGATATTGTCAGTTAAGAAGTAGGGATGTTGGTTAGAGCATGGTGCTGATTAACTCCAGGGTCGTGGTTTGATCCCTGTGTGGGGCAGTCTCTTAAAAGTTGGACTCAATCATGCTTGTGGGTCTCTTCCAGTTAAAAATATTTTGTATCTCCTTTTGTATCTTCTGGGTGAGGAGCTGTATGAAGTTGTGTGCAAGACTCTATTCTGGGCACACCATTTGCTAGACTGGTTACTTTGTGGTAGATCAGTAAAGGTGCTAATAGGTAATAAGTGAAAAAAAGAATACTGTGAGAGATAAAATGATGCATTCAGGTATTCCTATTCTTCAATGCTGGCTGCAAGGCTAAGTAGAAGATAAGGCTATTTATTACTTCTGCTGATTTAAACTTTGCTTGTTTTGACACAGATCACTTTTCCCAGCGGTGCAGAACGCAGCGTCCTCATTGCAGTTGCAGGTGGAGTGTGTGGTTTGGGAAATGAGATCTGCCTTGGCCAAAGTCCTTCCTTCACTGCAGTGTTTCACAGAATTATGGAATGGTTTGGGTTGGAAAGACCTTAAAGCACATCTAGTGCTATCCCCTGCCATCCCAGGTTGCTCCAAGCCCTGTCCAACCTGGCCTTGGACACTTCCAGAGATCCAGGGGCAGCCACAGCTGCTCTGGGCACCTGTGCCAGGGCCTCACCACCCTCACAGTGAAGAATTTATTCCTAATAACTGAACTAGAATCTAGTATTTACTGCTTAGATTAAGCAAATTTAAGACAAAATTAATGCCACAATAGTAATAGTAATCTCCTTTAATCCAGCAGCAAGAGTTGGAGCTACAGACACACCACTTCCAGAGAACCACCAAAGACTGGGCTCGTTGTACATTGTTATGTGAATGTATTTTTGTGGCTTTTACAGCAGATTTTGGACATGATGGAGTCTAAAACTGTGGGTTGTTTTACTTGAATGCTTTGATTATGCAGACGTAGAATATGATATCTCAGGAGATTTTAGTCACACAAAACATTTAAATTGTATTTTAGATCACCAAGTTTCAGGTCACATAAAGCACAGCCTAAATACAGTATTTTCAAGCAGTTGCATCTGAGTCATGCCCATAAATTATATATAGCCTACAACACTTTTGGTTTCAAGCTATGTAGAAACCACCATGTCCTTTGGGTATTTTTTCCATGATTATCTGATCTTAAAATGCATGTCTTTACATCTTGCATTTATGTAGCTCTTATCCCAAGTAGTGAACCTATTACAGCTTTTTCTGGAGGAAAGGCTGGAGGAAAAGGCCTCCAGAGAAAAGGTCTCTAGAGAGGCCTTTTTTTATGCAAAACATTTTCTACTTGTAGATGTATAATTAAATCTTTTAAAAATGGGGTTGGGAGCGATGTCCTAAAGCAAATTAGTTAATCCATCCCAAAACAGCATCAACTCCACTGATATAATTCCTGGAGATATCTGTTTAGTCTCTAGTTGCAACAGATGGTGATTCCAATACCTTCATCTGCAACATATTCTACTGCTTCACTGTTCTCACTGCCAAAAAAGAGTTTTCTTGTGCTTCATCTGAATTTCCTGGGCTGCAGTCTCAGACTGTTCCTTGGTTCACTCCTCGTGGACATGAAGATGAGTTTGTTCCGCATTTGTTCTTAACTATTTGTCATGCTGTCATGTTTCCTCCCATCTTCTCTTCACTGGACAACATCATACTTCTCAGGCTCCAAATTATCCTTGCAGTGTATTTCTAATATCTTCTAATATTTTAATTCTGTGACTGTCAAGCCTTACGAGAGAGAATGCAGCAGCACACAGAGGCAGCTGGGAAATTCCACAGCATTCTAGAAGTCACTGTTATTAAAGAAATAGAATCTCTATACTCTTACTTACATTACTTATTCTTCATTAATATGTTTATTCACTCAGTGCTTACATGCTGGGCATTTCCATTCTTCCTTCTCTCCCTGTCTCAACATCCTGGCTTCACTCCTGAGACCTGTTTGGTTCTCCACCACTTCCTTTTTGGCTCAGCAGCAGTTTGCTCACTGCAGTGTTCTCAGAAATTCACAATCTAGTCTAAGAAGATCAAATTTTCATGGAAATTGAAAAATAATCTCTAGACTCATATAAACATCATATTCTTTCTCTTCCAAAACCTAAAGCAAAGAGCTAATGTTATGGACCAGCTTAGCACTTTCCTACTAGGAAATGACACAAACATGATGAAAGGCTGGAAGGTTTCCTGCATAACAAAGAAAACATTACCTCACATGTTTTTTTTATGTAATATTGCCTTTAGTTCAGGTTTGGTGAACATACACACAGAAACCAGAAAATTATCACTATTGTGATATTGATATTTTTTGCAGCCCTCAGTAAATGTGATCTTTGTTGGACCAGGCAATCTCCAGAAATCTCTTCCAACCACAATGGTTCTGTGATACAAGTGCATCACTGTACCTTTTTTTTTCACCTTAAATTTAATGACCTGACAGGCTGAACAAACACTGCATTATCTACACTAATAGCAGCCACAATATACTTAAAGTTCTTTGATGCACAAAAAAGAAAAAAAAAGAGGAAACCCCATTTTTAAATTGCATAGAAGTGTAAAAAGCAAATTTCTCTGTCTATAAACAAAATCACTTCCACATCAAATGTACGAAAGATGCTGACCTTTCAAAGACACAGTATTATCTTTATTAAATGATTCATCCATTGGTGATTATGGATAATGAAGCGATGGTTGGGGTTTATTAATTAAATTAGTATTTCATTTTATCAAAGAATAGCACAAAACTAACCTCAGAATTTCACTACCTCTAAGACAAGAAATCACTGAAGCATATGCATGAAAATGACTGCATTATGAGAAGTCATCAGCTTCTTAATGGACTAATGTACAGTGAAATGTAGGCAGGCACTTTGCTCAGTATTTACTTACAGGGGAAACTTCACTTTGCCTCATTCTTTTCCAACCCAGAATCCAATAAATCTCCATGACTTTGTGCATGGCAGCATCTGAAACACTTTGGTAATTACCTTTAGCCTGAAGCCAGCACATGACTAAACTGAACAAAACAAGCCTTCATTTTATATCTGAAAAAAAAAACCCAAACAAACAAACAATAGACACATTTCACATTTGTCTTAGGAGATACCTTAAAAATCATAATCTTCCCACTGCTGTGACAAAAATGCTTCCCAGTGTGAGTGATAATCAGGTTCACGACACCTGAATGTACGAAAATCGATGGGACCTGTGAAATACATCCCAGAGCCCTGAGGGATTTGTCTGATGGAGTTGCCAAGCCTCTCTCTAAGGTATTTGAAAAGTCCTGGAAGTCAAATGAAGTCCCAGGTAACTGGGAAAAGGGAAACATTTTGTGCCTGTCTTTAAAGAGGGTAGAAAGGAGGCTGCTGGAGCTTCCACCCTGTCAGGCTTCCCTATGTGCCTGGGGAGGTCACAGAACAGATCCCCCTGGAAGCTGTAATGAGGCACACAGAGGACAGGGAGGTGACTCAGGACAGCCAGCATGGCTCCACCAAGGGCAAGTCCTGCCTGACCACCCCAGTGGCTTTCTGTGATGGAGTGACCACCTTAGTGGACAAAGGAAGGGCTCTGGATGTCATTTCTGTAAAGCCCTTGACATGGTCCCCCACAACATCCTTCCCTCTGAACTGGAGAGAGATGGATTCAGTAGGTGGAGTGTTTGGTGAATAAGGAATTGTTGTGGTTTCACCCCAGCCTACAGCCAAAGCCCCTCAGAGCCACTCGTTCACTCCCCCACCAGCGGGATCAGGGAGAGAACCAGGAGGATAAAAGCTGGAAAACTCATGGGTTGAGTTAAAGGCAGTCCAATAGGGAAAGCAAAAGCCATGCACACAAGCAAGGAAAACCAAAGCATTAATTCCCTGCTTCCCATGGCTGGGCAGATGTTCAGCCATCTCCAAGAGAGAGGGGCCCCATCAAGCCGAACAGTGACTTGGGAAGACAAATACCAACACTCCGAATATTCCCCCCTTCCTCCTTCTTCCCTCCACTTTTTCCCGAGCAGGATGTCACATGGTCTGGAGTATCCCTTTGGTCATTTTGGGTCACCTGTCCTGGCTGTGTCTCCTCCCAGCGTCCCGTGCACCCCCAGCCTTTTTCGCAGTGTGGCAATAGGAAAAGCAGGCTGTGTGTAGGCCTTGCCCAGCAACAACAAAAACATCTCCACATTGTTTTTTTTTTACTAGTTGCATTCTTGACCTGTTGAAGAAGTTTAAGCTTTAATCATACAGGGAGGTACAGTAAGAAATAGGTGTGAAACCAAATACCTCAACCTTTGCTGGGCTCTTGGTGTTCCTCATTTCATGGTTGTGTTTGGAGGCCCATGCAATAGAAGGTGGGACTTCATAAACTGTGTTAAGGAGACTGCATCAGAACTGCTGGAAATCTTTCAGAGATTGTAACAGCAGGATTCTGCTCTTAGCATCTGACTCTGGAGAAATGTAAAATGCTTCAAAAATACTAATACTGTTTTCCAGAACACTAAGAAGAAACAGATGGAATAACTTGAACTTCAGGCACTGAGATAATTTTCAGACTTTTTCAGTGATCATTAGGTCATTAGGCAGAGAGCTATTTTGTGTAACAATGCGTTTAATGTGTACTTACCATAAAAGCAATTTCCTGTTGTTCTGTAAAGTCAATTAGCTATTTACCAAATACCAAATTTCATGTCTGTGGATTTCTTATTTCATTGTGCAGCATGAAGAAAGGGAAATGGCAATCATACAAATTATTGTCTTGATAAATACAGCATGTCCTTTACACTCTTAGATTCTTTTCTAAGAGATTGAGTTGCACAATTTGTTTATCTCACAGATAATTTGCCAAAGCCCGTCATTTTTCTGGACTCATGCCTTTGGAGATTCTGTATATTACTTTCTCTGTGTATTGTTTTGGTTTTACTGTATATGTAGTATTTAGTTATTCTGTATTCCAAACAAAGCAGATGTATTTCTATATTTCCCCACCTTTTTTTTCCTGATGTCCCCTATTACTTTTATTCTTGTTCCAGGGTTATGATATTTTATAAGACATTCCGGGAATTTCCTCTACGTCTTAAAATTAGCCACCCTTGAAATTAAGGGGAATCCTGAAGCTTCTGGCCAGCAGCTGAATTAGTTCAACTCACAAAGGACACATTTGAGTTTGCATTGTAATAAATGTGTGTGCACTACTTAGAGATCACTCTTAATGTGATATTCCAGAGGTTATAGTGCTTCCCAAATTGTGGGCACTGCATTCCCTGTATGCCAGTTTTGGTTATAGACAGGAAGGAGGATTTCAAATTCTCTGAAATTGTAGCCGGAGTAAACAGAAATGTCCGCAAGTAATTTTCATTGCACGAGTCTTCAATGCAAATCTTTGAATTACCAAGGAGTATGAAATTTTATTCCTGAGCAGTGAAGTCCCTTTTTAACATAAATTTGTAAGAAATATCATTTATGAGCTGTTAGCATCAGAGTTAGCAGCTGTTACTCTTGATGCCTACAGAGGCTACCTGGAACAGAGGCTAGACAGAGTTAAAGGAATAAAGCAGGGATTTATTAAAAGGCCTTCAAAGGATACACCTGGGGAAGTACAAGAGCCTGGCCTTGGCTCCACCCAAGATGGACCCAAGATGGACTCCAAGTCACGAGTTTTTACACTTTTATAAGTTTTGTTCCATTTCTATATTTGGGTTAATTATCCAATTACAGCTTCAGGTTATGAAGTCCCGTCCTCCCAGATTGCTCTCCTCAATTCTCTGTTGTTTAAACTTTCTGGACCTGAAGCTGCATGGTGTCTTTGGTTTTCAGGCTGCAAAAGGATTGTTTGTCTGACTAAACTATGAAGATAACTTGCCAACACTTTATATGAAAGTTCAGAGTTATATACCAAGGCAGTACAGAATCTGGAAAATATGAAAACTGAATCTTAAGGTATCGCACTGCTCAAGATCTGTGTTATAATGAATTATTGCCCCACGAAAATCTGCTGTGGATTCCTTGTGTACATAAAGCAAGGTGGAGATGCAAAAACAAAGGTCTACTGACACTATCAGCCACTAATGATTTGGGGTATTTGAGAAGGCCACAGGTGCTCACAAGTTGTTTCAGTAGCAAATTGTCCATCCTGTTAAATACTGGTGCCATTTTATTGGTCTACATTTGAAGAGCCATCAGGTTGAAGCTCTCATTCATCTGCAAAAGCTCTCATTCATCTGCAAGTCTTTATGGTTTTCTGTTGAGAAATTCTGTCTGTCATGGAATCACTTGTTCAGGTTTACATTTAAACAGTTCCTCCTCATTAATGGAACTTTCTGATTTTTACCTCTAAAGGTTCTTGGAAAACTTTTTTCCTTGCATATTGTAAGGAGGCAAAAATAACATCTGATTTTTGTTAATAAAAGCTTTTGGCTATGATTATGATTTGTGTTTATTTTCATTATGCCCAAAAGAGACAACCTCTCTTCCTGTGGTGCATGTATCTTTAACAAAACTCAAAATCTTCCTGTGCTTCCTCTGACATGATTTCCATTCCCTGCTCTCCAGAGTCTGAGATGTTGCTTTCAGGAGAGTATTTTGGTGTCTGTGTTCATACCTCTTTGCTGTTATGTGCACAGCTGAATTTTCTGTGTTTTGTGGGGTTTTCTGTGTGAAGAATGATTTGCATTTGCTGATTCTAATGGAGGATCATTGGCATCGCCGTGTTTGTCTCAGACTCACTTGTGGTTGGTGCTGACTAATGGACAGTGAATTGTAACCATAAACTCTGTAATTAACAGTCATGATTTGTCTCTGTGAGAATCTTGACCTAAATTAAAACACTCAAAAAGATACTTTATATCAAATTTGATAGCATTCTTTGCCAGTGGATGACACGATCTAATTGTGGAATGTGTGATTTTGTTTTGCAGGAGCCATTTCTTGAAAATATGAAATATCTTTCTCAGGCTCAAGTAATTTTCCTTCCAACTGTTATGGTCAAAGTTACTGGATGTTTTTAGCTTGTATGTAAAGTGATGTTGATTTCTCCATTACATTTTTGGTAAATGTATTTATTTTGTCTCTGTAAAACACTTCTTTATTCAAACTTTCTGTTCTTGTATGGATCATACAAAGAGACTATCGGAGAGATCAGTGCACAAATTTCAGGATTAGATTTCCAGATACATCAACTGATGGCAATTACTTGTTTGTTTGAAATTCTTGTTCCATTCCCTCTTGTATCCATCTGGGATCTTGTGTCCAGCTGTGATTTTAGCCAGTTTGAGACACAGTATCTTAACAATACAGGTGAATCTTGGAGGATAATGTAGTGAGAAAGAGATTTTGGATGATCTTACTTTCAGGTGTCCCACAGCAGGGGTTCCATGGCCGGCGAGTTATTGAGGGAAGGTCTCAGTGAGACAGGAAAAGGAGGTAAATCGTGCTGAATTCATTAGGAACTTAAATAGCTGTCCCACTCCTATAAAGGGGAAAACCAGGAAGAGACCTTGCATGACCCCTTCTCCTCTGAGACAGACGCAGGGTGGTGAGTCTGTTACCCCCTGAACAGGAGACAGATTTCTGGGGTTGCACCTCGGAGCATTTCTCAGCAGGTGGGAGCTAGTGGAGGAAGTGGAATGGAAACTGAGGATGAGAGGGTCATGCAGCATGCATGACTTGTCAGGTGCCTTAATATCTTTCATGACTGCATTTCTGATCTGTAATTTAAAGCAGCAACTAATGTTTGGAGTTATGGCACAGTTACAAGACACATTTAATTATGCAAAAATCTGTTTTTTTCAGCTCTTGACATCTGTACACTCTTAGTCATTAAACTAATGGTGGTGTGCTAATGCTACCAATAAGAAATATTTGTCTTGTGCTCTGGCAATAAAAAGGAAAAAGAAAAGTGCTGTACTTTGCAGTTAATGGAGAAAACAGATCCATGTCAAGAGCATGGTGAATAAATTAACAGTAATTTCTGTAATGAATTTAATTTTAGTAATTTATATAATGAACATTATCTTTTTGTGGTTAAACGTCAGCTTTTTTATTTCCTCAATTTTCCTCCTCCTATTTCCACAGGAATAATGAAAGAAAAAAGGGAAGAAGAGAGTGGTTTTACTCTGAGGCTGGTTTTCTGCCCTCTCCCTGCTTCAAGAAACTGCCTTCCTAATGGGAGAAAGGAAATTTTCCACTGTAGCACAAGAAAAGTAACTTGCCTAAGTGTTTTGTGGTTAGCTGCAAATCCTAAACTGCTGAAGATAAAAATCTTGTTCCCTGAGCTCTTGCTTTTTGGATTTTAAACATTACAGTGTACAGAAGGAGTGCAATTCTTTTTGCTGTGTTGAGGTCTGTGTTTATCCCCTGTGCCCCATTTTTCACAGGGGCTGATGGATGGAGAAGATATAGCAGAATAAATACATACAGGTAGGGATCTTTATTGCATTTAGTGGTATTAGCTGGTACAGCATTGTAAATGTAGCAGTTATAGTGCCTTTATAGAGTGATGCTTGAGTGATCTTTAAAATTCTGTTCTCTTAATTGAACTTGTCTTGAGAACACAATCTTGCTTTCTAGAAAAATAACTTACATTGGAACTTAAAATGTCCTGTTGCTGCTTGCACCACAGAACACTTAGAGTTTTATTTCTTTTAAAACCATCTGCAGTTGTAGCTATCCAGAAAAATGTTTAATCACTGTTTGTTTCTTTGTGTCCATTAGTGCTGTCTGGCTTTTAAGGACAGCGTAGTTCCTTCGGTAGAATTCTTCCAGCAAAACCCAGAGTAACTCTCTTATTGTCAGGAAAGATGATAGGAAATATTTTTATTCTACTTAATAAAGAAGAAAAGAAATTTCAGACAGTAATGGGTTCTGTTGATGTAATTAAGAGGAATAACTGTACTTAGCATTAGGACTTTACCATGAATTTGGGTGTGTGTTATTATCCAATACCTGTTGCTAGCAGGCTTTACACATCACTTTTTAAAAAATAAATGTAAGTAATTTCACATATGAGGATAAATGCTGTGATTTTCATTTTGCTCAAACAAGGTTTGTATGTTTTAATGGAGGTTATGGCATGTGCTGTTAAATGTATTTTGGGCTCTGGTCTTGTGTATAACAGATAGTATATCTGAATTTCAGATTTTGTCTGTATAAGATATAATGAACATAACGTCATTATAGAGCCTGGGAATAATAAAAAGTGTAAACTAAATGAATAAAAATAGTAATATATGCTCTAATTTCTAACAAAAACTTTCAATGAAAGGCAAATTTTGTGCCAATATTTAATGCATGTCTGCGTAGTTAAAAGCTTGGAATGAAATATGAAATAGGAAACCTTTTGCTTCATTACCATTTTACACATATATTTCCAATTAAACAAAAATCCCATCTTTGCTTTTAATAAATGTAGCTATGATTTCAGCAGAAAGAAAATAATTGATTAATATTTAGATGGTTATTCTTCAAAAGTATCACCCAAGCACTTTTCCCTTTCTTACAGTGTTGTCAGTGAGAGCACAAAATTTCATTTACTGTTGTCAGAAAAACAACCAAGCTCCTCCCTCCGTCCCTCCCACAGGCATCCCTCTACAAGAAAACTTTCTGCATGGGAGCTGGCTCAGGAGAAATGATGTTGTTGGGAATGGAAAGGTGAAGGTGAGAAAACCAAGACTTTCTGTCTCCTTGGAGATAACAGGCAGCCAACATTACCTTCAGAAATCAGTGTGAAGGCTTTTTTATTTTGAAGGGGATATTGTGAGTATTTTTTTTTCCTAAATATTTGTATACTATGAGAAAACTCAGTTGCTGATTATCTAATTTAATCCTATGTCTATTTGATCAAAATATTTGGGGATATATGTATACAAGTGTGTGTGTCTGTATGTCAATAAAACATGTGCAGACATGTTTCCAAGTATTAGATGTGGTTTTACTTTAGGTATAGGGAGCATCTATGTAAGCAGAGCATCTGTCATTAATGTAAAACCACTACATTGCTGTAAGCATGCAGCTCTTCCTTTAATTTACATGTGTCAGTGAAACATTTCACTGGGCATTGATGTATTTGTCATATTAATTACTATTAATTTTGGTCATATTAATTGTTATAATATTATCATATTATCACATATTACTGACTGCTCTGATTTATCACCTCATGCAGAGTATTCCTCAAGTTTGCTTTAGTATTATCTAATCTTAGTTACACTGAACTTGACAGTTCAGTGTACACTGAACTTGACCAAAATTTCTTTACCTACACAAGTCTGGAATGTTTTTCTCACAAAAATACTGGTGAATGATTTTTTTTCAGGATGTTTAAGTAATGCACAGTCTAGCCCATTGCACAGATTTCTGAATTTGGAAATAATGAGTGAATATATTATGTTATTTTATATTATTTAATACTGATATTGTGAATAACTTAATCTATTACATGTGTTCAAAAATCAAACCAAACAACACCAAAAAAAAAAAAACCCAAAAAAACAAATTCTGAAAAACTGCACTGGTAGATATTTATGCAACCCACCCAAACACAAACTTTTCCTTGAGAGGGGGTGAGGAGTGAGAAGTGGAGAGTGGGGGACAAAGTGCTGGGTGGAAGAAATGGCCTTTAATTTTAGAAACAGCAGTAGACCTTTAAAATGTCCAAGTTGGATTTTACTAAGGGCTAAAATCTGTTAGATCTGTTCACCTTCACTGGCAGTTAAATAGAAGAAAATGGTGATCAGAAAAAGAGATTTTTTTTCTGCTTATTGAAACTGAGTAGGTGACAGCAGAAGCTTTTGGCAAGGTACAGAACAGAAAACAGGGAATTCCTGACCTGTTTCATAAGGTGTTGCTGTGAGCTGCTTTCTCATTTTTTTCTTATTTCGGGTCAAGAGGTGAACACATCTTTATTCTTTATTCCCCTGTGAAAGACTATACTGAATGCACACTAAAACCAAACTAGCAGTTAGTTTACCCTTTATTTTTTCCAGATCCAGATGCTCACAGGAAATATTCAGTTAGTGGCTCTTGACAAGGGGGTTTATAGAAGTAATTTGGCACTCAGAATTGGTTATAATCCATGCTAAAACTAGATTGAAACACAAATAAGGACATTTTTATATTGATGTTCCTACTAGTTTTCCTATTTTGAGAAACATCTCATAAATGCCCTTTACTGACTTTGATAGTATTTTACTGAGCAGTTTTATCTGAGTAGTTTCAATTCTACTTTGGTGGATTGTTGATATTTTATGGTCAATAGTTTGATGGGTATTACCTCACTGCTTTTAAAAGGAACTCTGTGCTTCTAGGGAGCTGAAAAGAGTTCTGAAATTCATACAAATGGAGCCAAATCAAAGAGTTGTATACAAGGCTTGAATTTGTATTTTGCTTTTCAATCTAAAAGTCTAAATTTGTTAGTTATCATCTCTAGTGATTAGTCAGTACCCCAGCAAGCATTTTGTAATTCATGTCTCTGAAATATTGTATTAATAGA
The DNA here is from genome assembly GCA_013396995.1 of Dicaeum eximium. Taxonomy (NCBI): domain Eukaryota; kingdom Metazoa; phylum Chordata; class Aves; order Passeriformes; family Dicaeidae; genus Dicaeum; species Dicaeum eximium. The sequence continues at coordinate 1,304,932 of VWZP01001896.1, forward strand.
CTCATTTTTGTAATTGCTTTGCTATTCTAGAAAATTGTCTGAAAACCCTTTATCATAAGAAATTTTAGTAGCAAATTGTACTTTAGTAGTGCCCGGTGTCTTTTCACTTGATGACTTTGTTCATCCCTTTCTAGTACCTTGCAGGTCATTTGTTCAGTAAATTTCATCAGTATATCTGGAATTCCTTGGGTTTTGACATAAAAATATTCTTTTTGCAGCACCCTTAAGCCAGCTAGATTAACCTCAAACAATGCCTAGCTTTGTAATGAATGCAATTCCTCTCAAGTTGAAAAAAACAAGTAATTTCCACTTTAATCAAAGAGAAAAAGGTGAATTTGAAAGTGTGTTAATGCATCCCTGAAACTGTAGAAAGTGATACTTTAATAATTGAAGGTATCAGTGCATTTGTAGCTGTAACTGGTGGACTGGTCTCTACTACAGGACCAGAGATATCAAAACCTGTTGTAGGATTTCCAACTCTTAATTTAATTTAAATGCAAATTTCTTTCATTTGCTATGCTGGAAATTACCAGATCTGGACTGTAGTCTTGCATCTGCCTCAGCAGCATGTTGACATAGTACATATTGACCTACAATTTCTTTGCACTAACTTGTAGTTACACACCCGACTTTCTTCTCTCATTATTTCTAGAATAAATCTAGTGCTTATGCTACTACTAAGAAAACTTGTTCTTTATCTTCCCTCCCAGAATCAATTACTGGGGAAACTTTGGTGTCCCATGCCAAAACTGAAATTATTTCTCAGAGTAACACTTTACCTCAGTGTCTTGCCTTAAAAATTCAACTAATTCAGCAGTATATGGTGAGCTGGCTGAGTTTAGCTGAGCTTCAGGAATTCCATGTAGTCACTCTGTCTTTTTAATATCATTTTAGTCCTTTGTATTAGAAGGATTTTTCAGTCAGGAAGGAATCTTCTTAGCTTCCTTTTTCCTAACCCATGTCACAATCTATGAATACTTGGCAGTTGATCAAAGGCCAAGAAGTCTGTTGTTCCATGTGAACACAAGTACATTTCTGGTAAAGAAATCCTCTCATGAATGTCGATGGATGTTTGTCCAGTTGTGACTTCTGGTCACAGTTGCTGAAGGGAATCTGTGAATCTGTTGATTTTTTTTCTTTTTTTTTT
>VWZP01001896.1:1306102-1372006 GCA_013396995.1 Dicaeum eximium
TTTTGTTAATTCAGCTCTGAAATCCTTAATACTAAAATGATGTTTGTATTTGCTAAAACCATTTGCTTTGCTTCATTTATTTCAGCTGACGTAGTTCCCTAAAAGCTGAGTTTCTCTGTTGTCCTTAAAACGGCTTTGAAGATAAAATTGATCTTCTTAGAATTATTAAACATTGAAAAAGGAAAAGAACATATTGATTTTCAATTTATCTTTTGAGCTTTTGATTGGAAATGGGTCTGTGTGGTTTGACAAAGTAGCAGTTCTTTGGTTATATATTTCCATTTTGTTGCCATGGTAAATTCTGATCTCTGAGTTGTGGTTCCCAATCAGATCTGAACATGCTTGGAAAGTCCCAGAGGACAAAAAAACCCCCTCCCAAGTCCCATAAACTCCAACAAAATAATTGTACAATCATTCTTGCTTGCATATTCTTTTAAAATAAATATATCTGCATCTAAAGATGAGAGCTGTAATTGCAAGAGAGTATTGATTCTCTAACATGGTCCACATGTGAGCTCACTAGAAGTAGCAGCACAGCTGGACCTCAGCAAACAAAAATGCAGAGTGTTTTAAAGAGTTGGTGGTGACCAAAAGTGTTTGTTAAATGGAAATAATCGGTTTTGATGTGAGTCACAAAAGACAAATCATCCCGTAATGGGTCAAACTTTTCTTCATCTTCTGTGGATGAGAATTTGTTTCATGTAAATTGCTGTCATCTACAGTAGTGTGGTAAATTCGGGCATTAGTAACTGAATACTTACAGTGATTTGCCTTGTGACCTCAGTGCTTCTCATTGCCACCCTTCCCTTTGTCAGGGATTCAGGGATTTGAGCCTCAAGCAGAATAGTTGAAAATGCAACTGGACAAAGCCTTGAGCTGAATTCAATGTTGGGCTTGCTGTGGAGGGGATGGATCTGATGAGCCTTAGAGATGGGATATGTGGAACTAAATCCTCTTTTCAGGAGGTACAGAGGAGCAGTAACTGAGGTGCAAGGCTCTTGATACATTAATCGGCAGTGAAAAACAATTAGATGATTGCCAGAGTTATGACAGAGATGTGATTTTGACACTTCCAAGCTGGAAAGGCAAAGGAAAAAAGTATCTTTTCTGTAACCTGAATCGCACAGGGTAGATCCAGATTAAATAGTTGATCCTTACTGGGTCTGGTTTTCATTACTCATTCTTCTAAATCAATGTACTTCTAGTTGCTTTTGCCTTATATCCTGGGTGCCTCAAACACAGCAGGACCAGCTGGTCAGAAGGGGTGATTGTCCTGCTGTGTCCAGTGTTGGTGTGGCCTCATCTGGAGCACTGTGGGCATCTCTGAGCCCTGCAATTTAGGAAGTATGAGAAGGTCCATGAGTGTGTCCAGAGAAGGGCACCAAAGCTGGTGGAAGGGCTGGAAGGAATGCCCTGTGAGGAGCTGCTGAGGGCTTTGGGCTTTGGGGAAAAGGAGGCTGAGGGGTGACCTCATCCCTCTCAGTGGCCTCATCTACAGCTTCCTGAGGAGGGGAAGTTGAGAGTGCTGAGCTCTTCACCCTGAGATCCAGTGACAGGACATGTGGGAATGGTCCAAAGCCACCCTGCAGGGGGTTCACTGTTGTCCCACATCTCAGGAGTCACCAATGGTTGTCATTGGAGTCCTGTTGGGGTGAATCAAGACTCTTGACTCCAATATCAGAAGGCTGATATTATTTATTAAAATGACTTTATTGCTCAGAAGGATTTGGGCTATTTCTGCCCAGGTACAGGGCTAGCATCTTGCTTCTTCAAGCTCCATACTCAAAAGTGCAAGAATGCCAGAAAATGTTTATAAAGTCAGAGAGACAGCAATTCTTTACATCATAGGTTGAGAAAAGCAAACCACAACTCCCATATTGGGTGCCCCAGGCTTGTCAGTGTTTAAGAGGAACTTGGGCAGTGCCCAAGGCCTTACAAATGGTCGGCCCTGAACTGGTCAGGCAGTTGGGCTGGATGATCATGGTAGATTCTTTTCAATTGAAATAGTCTATTCATATTCTACTCTATTTTATTCTATTTTATTCTGTTTTATTCTATTTTGATGCAGAGCTTCAGAGAAGTAAAAAATCATTTATCTAATAGATATCAAAGCTGTGCGTTATTTCTGATATTCTGTAATTTTCAAGAGCTTTCTTTCTTAAGTTACCTCTAGTACTGGAAACAAACAGAAGGAAAAATGGATCCCTTGTTTTGGCCATCAGAAACGAACAGATTTCGACGATTCACCCCCGAGTCCTTGGCAGCGATTGAGGAAAGGATTGCCAAGAAAAAAAAGGAGCAAGTCAAAGCTAAAGAGAAGAAGAAGGACCAAGGAGTTGAAGAAGATAAACTTAATCCTCAGCTTGACCTGAAAATCTGCAAAACGTTGCCATCTCTGTATGGGGACATTCCTGCAGAGCTGGTTGGGGAACCCCTGGAGGATTTTGATCCATACTACAGTGATCACAAGGTTAAAACTTCCCACAGCTTTTTTTTTTTTTTTTTTCCTGCTGAACTCTTGAGGGATAGTAGTAAAAGCTCTATTCAGGAGGTGCTGGGGTTTGATTGTTCTGTAGACAGAGTTTTAACATTACTGACAGCTTTTGGGGGGAGTTCTAACGTATGTTCTGCATTATGGAATGAAGACGTATTTTAAGTTTCAGTCAAGAATCAAAATTAATTATGAAAACATGAGATGTGATTGGTGTACTTTAATAGTAAGTATATTCTGGGATTAGTGATGCTGTGATGCCTGTGGGGCTGAACTCCCTGTTTTATGAACAATGCCTGTCCAACAGTCAGTCATGCTGGCATTGCAGATGCTTTCACTGAATTACAAATACTATACAAATTAAGGGAGGCACATTTGAGATATTTTCATTACTCTGTGTAGCAAACCCGTGTATTTTCATTGTCTTAAATGAATTTTCAGTAACTTTATGCTTCACTGGCTTTGTTTAATGTTCCATATTTATATTGTACATATTCCATGCTATTCCAAAGTGGCTGGTGATGCTGACTATTGCAGTGTATAAAGCAGATAGTCTAGGAATCCCTTCTAAATTAAATATTTATATTAAATTATTACTACTGCCAAGAAAGACTTGATCTGAAGAGCAGAAGGTTCCATCCAGTCCTAGTTGCTGTTTTAATGTTTGCCAGCAAGGTATTGGAGTGTAATAATTTTATCAGAGAACATGCTTTAGACTTTGATCTTCCAGATACTTTCTTGTCAAAGTAATCTAAGTGATACTATTGATGAAGAGGAACTAAGGTTGATTGAGTTGAAGAAATTTATAATAAAGTTAGGAAACTGTGTTTTTCATTCAAGAGATTTCATTTTTACTATATGGCAAAAGTGCTGAGCTGCATGGACCTTAAGGTAGCTTAGAGGGGATTTACAGTGTTATGTGAAAATATAGAGGTATTTCAAAATTAAAATTTTTGCTTTGACTATCCAGGATTTTGGCAGTGCTACACAATGTGCATCTTGTAAATAATCTCTTGTAGCCTATAAAACTGTCTAAGAGTAAGGTACTAAGACCATTGTCACAGTCCCAGAGTAGTAATTTAATTACTTTGACCAGCTGAATATGATTACTTGCTCTTCATATTCATTCCCATTATGACTTCTTCCTCTTAGGCAATAATGAACTTCTACAGAGCTGCTGTCTTTCCTTCAAAATGTGTATAATCAGGTCACAGCTCCAAGAATAGAGGACAGCTGTCCTCCTAACTGCAGTTAGATATAGCTCTAGATGCAGACTTGAAAAACTGAACATGTAATTTTTGCAAAAATCTTTAATTCATTTAAATGCTTCATATACTATGAATCCTTTGTTTTTTATAGACTTTTATGGTGATAAATAAAGGGAGGACTATTTTCCGGTTTAGTGCCACACCTGCCTTGTTTATATTCGATCCTTTTAATCCAGTCAGAAAAAAAGCAATTAAAATTCTGATCCATTCATATCCTTTCATTGGTTTCTCTGATTTGAATCTTAAAATATTCTGTGCCATTTTCTGTCATTCTGTTCTTCTGTTTCTGCTTTTTCTGCTTTTATTTGGAATTATTAATTAGTGGAAATAGGTATTTTTAAGTGAACATATCTGAACATGTCAAACATCTTGTGTCCCACTAGTGTCCTAACTTCCAAAACTGTCTCCACATGCAGATAATTCATTTTTATATTTAAAACATGAATTTTACCCAGCTGAGAAGGTTTGATCTTGGTGGGGGATTCTTGGGATGGTCCTGTGCAAGGATGGGAATTGGATTTCAGTGATCCTTGTGGGCCCCTTCCAACCCAGGATAATTTGTGATTCTGTTATAAGTTTCTTTGTAAAACACGTGAAAAATTCTGAGCAGATTCAAATGAAAAGTAATTATTTGAATGCTTGTGTGGTTTTTGTGTGTGTAAATCAGCAACTTGCATGAACTTCATTTTGTATAATGTAGTGGTTTTTTTCCTTGACTCACTATTCACAGTTTTTCTGGGCATTATTACATTTACTGTGTTACTCAATTGCATGGCTATGACCATCCCTCACCTTATTGCAGAAGCCTACTGGACTGAGTAAGTACCTCAGTGGCCATGTGCTTAATATTTTTCCAATAATACTAACATGCAGGACTGAAAATTTTGAATAATGTGGTGATCTAATTCTGAGACTTGAAAATTCTGAGATAGACCTCTGAGGAAGGCTGAAGACTGTTATTGTATCACACAGTCTTTTGTGGAGATTCAGTGCCTTTTCTTAGAGGCTCTCACCATATGCCCTTTGTGCTGTGTTGCCTAATTTTGCCATCTGGTGTAACATAGGAGGTTGGTCCATTTTTCCTTCTGAGGATTGAATCTTTTCAAGACACTGTGCAGCAGGATTTTAACTTAATATTTCTCGTTCTCCAGCAGCAACCTGAATGTCTGCTGTAGTTGCCTCATGCAAAAGCTATAAGGGAATAAATATTCATTCCGTTCTTTCCTCTGTTTCCTGGTGACTCTCCTATGTCAGTTGTTCCCACTAGGAAGCCATTTATTTGTAATGTCTTGCTTCCTTTTATACTTGTGCATTGTATCCAGTGTAACTTCAGTTAATATTCCAGAATTAAATCTGGAAAATGTCCCTGGAACCTCCGAAGTTCTGTAATTTTAATTCCCTTTATTTTGGGGTAAGCATGGCGATAACTTAATTTTCTGTAGGATTTCTGTCAGTTATAGTGTATTTGTCAGAATAAATATATAAAATGTGCAAATTTTAGAGGCTGAAATAAATCTTCGTTGTTATTGTTCTGCCAGAATGGTGAGGCTTTGAAATTTTCCAGCCTGCTTTAGAACATAAACACGGTTCTTAAAAATATTTCCTAAGGAAATGTGAGATATCCTTCATCCAGAAATAGCATAATATGCTTTGTGTTTGTAGATTTATATGGAAAATTTACTAAAATTCAGGAAGACATCTTGTCCCCATGATGCTTCTGAAAGTAACACAACCTGTCCTAGTTTGCTTCACATTTTCTACCTTTATCTCCATGCAGGGACTAAATCACAGAAAGGATAGGAATGTGCCTGAATGTGTATCAGTCTCATTAATATTTTTATTTCTGTAATTTAATATACACTTTCCTCCTCAGACATGTTTTCACTGTCGTATATACTACTGAAATACTGATTAAAATAGTAGCGCGAGGATTTGTTTGGAATGAGTTTACTTTTCTTCGAGATCCATGGAACTGCTTGGATTTTGTAATTCTTATTGTAATGTAAGTAAAATTCAGTTTTTCTTTTACACTACGGGGACAAAAACACAGAGAAAATAACATTTGGTGTTGCTGAAATTCCTTACAGTTGTTGGCATCTTCCCTGCTAAACTGTGCTTGAATCACAATTTGCATGTCTGCAATGAGAAAAACAGACTTTAAAGGAAGACCTAAATGAAAAGCTCATCTTAAAACTGTGTGATTCTTCTCAATTTAGTCTCTATTTGAATTTTGTCAAGAGGTAATGGCATAAACAGCCCAAATTAAGCCTGCCTCTTTATGTTGTCTTAACTGTACTCTGGACCAGATGAAACTCATTTGAGAAGGGTCCAAAATGGGTCACGAGGTGTTGAATAACTTGGTGGTAAATAACAGATGAAATCCCAGTGTCAAGTGATGCTCAAGGAAGAACACACCTTGCTTTACATACAAATTCATGGGCTCTGAAATAGCCTTCACTTGTTGGGAAGATGATGTTGGAGTTTAAAGAGACAGTTTTGTAAAAGCACCACTCCAGCATGCAGTCATGCTCAGAGAAGGAGGTAGAAAATGAAGATATTGTGGGTAAGAAATAAAGAAGCAAAACACACATTATTTCTCTGTGTAGCCTGTATTCTACTTCAGGACTTGGTGTAATTTTGCTCCTCACATGTCAAAGGACGTCAGAATTAAAAAAAAAGATGCAGTGAATATAAATATCTCTAATTCCACATATGAAAAAAACGAAATAGAGTAAAACTCATATGAAAAAACAATTGCAGAGCAGGAGCACCGTTGAACTGTACAGCACAAAGACAAAAAGAGAATAAATAATATTTTTTTCCTATAATGAGAGCTAAAGGCACCAAATGAAGTCAGGTGGCAGAATAAAAAAAGAAGAGAGTAGTTTGTAACACTTCATGTAGGTTTTTTCCTCATTTGTAAATAGTAGATGATGTGTACACAGGTGTCAGCACACACATGTATGTGTGTATGAGTAATTATTCTTGTGGGTAATAATGAACTGCCAAGGAGCTTGAATACTGTTGATCATCAGCATCTATCACTAGACAGTTACTGATAGTTACAACTATCACAAGACAGTCCAACAGCTGCATGAAAAATTTAATTTATGGTCCTTTTCCCCTACCTGTATCCCTAATTAATTAGTGTTCAACTTTACAATATAGTACCTCCACCTGTTTTTTTTTTCATGTCTTATAATACAGCAAAGAAAACTATTTGGAAATTAGCTCAACTGCTAACTCAAGTGTAATTATTGCTTATGGTGCTTGATAATTATTCAATCTTACAGACCAGGCAAAGCCAAAGTCCTCTGATCTGCTGCTGACAAAGTCATGCTTTGAGGGGGAGGTTGCCTTTCCAACCATTGTTGTCTTGGATTTTGTTATTGAGACTTTATTGAGACTTTACTTTTTAAGTTACCAGTTATGACCTTGTCATGAGATGAGTCACAATTCATGTCCTTTCTGACATGAAAGAAGTCTTAGAAAATTTGGGGTAACCTGTTAAAGTGCTGTATAGAGCATGCAATGCCTTAAAATACTGATTTGATGAAATTTTTCAGTTGTTGAAAGTTAAAATTGAAACAAGTTGCGATCCTCAAGTTCTCACTGACTGTTAAAGGTTAGAAAGACCCATGTGGTACAGAATGAACACATTATAAATCTACTGTTGTTCAACTTCCTTCTCCTGAAGTGTGTGTTTTGTTTTGAGATAGCTGCAGCATGTACTTTCATGAGAGAAGCCTCAGTGTAAGAGTGTGGTTATGACATTGACAGTTTTATATTTATTTGACATTTTGATAGATAAACTCTTCCAAAGTTAAAGCATCCAAGTCCACACAAAGTAGGAGCTACTTTTCAGAGGCACTGCTCCAAAGCCCCATGACTTTATATCCATGCCTAGAAATGGACTTAGATTCCTAATTTTAGGCATGTATTTCAGGACATGTTTGACCTGTTTATTTTCTGCAGTGTACTCATTACTGCCTGCTCCATAAGCAAATGCTTTGAAAAGCTCCATCTTTGTCATTCAGTTGAGTGTGGGTTAATTTTACAGGTACATTACTGCATTTCATAGTGTTGGCAATGTTTCAATCCTTCGAACTTTCAGAGTGCTGAGGACTTTGAAAGCTATTTCAGTAATACCAGGTAAGGAACAACACATCTTACTGACTTTCTCCCTGCTTCACCAGAATGCAAATTCTAATTCCACTCCTGTCCTTGTCTTCCAGTTCTCTGGTCACTTTTTGTGACCCCAAGGAATCCCAAGGTGTGACTGTTTTGCACCCTCAACAGCACCCTAACACAAATTTTTAAATCATCTTTCCTTCAAATGGTTTTGACAAAGGCAAATTTATATTCTGCTTTTTTTTTTTAATCCCATCACTGATGTACATTTTTATTTATTTTTATTTAGCCCAGTGCCTTTGTCTCTTTAATTTGTCTTCCTGGAGTAGCCCACTGTATGTAATATGTTCTCTTAACATTATATATCTGAACCACCATATTCCACCTCATTAGCTAAACCTTCTCTGGTTTATTTCCCAGAATGCTGATTTCACAAATTGAGAGACTTTCATTTGTTTCCTTACTGACCACAGCCACTGTCTGGATTGTGTGTAATACTTTCAACACTATGTTGCATATGCCATCCAGATATTCAATATTTTTGTAAGTCATGTCCTCAATTAGGGTACCAAAGAATGATTTCAGAGTCCAACTGCGAAAATTCACTTGAAAATCTATAAATTACTATATATCTCATAGTCATAATATATATTAACTTTACCACTTCCATGTAATTGCAATTATATTTTTGATTTTGCAATGAAATTATAGCAGGAATGAAACACTACAGCTGTAACATGACTGCATTCCTTTTCTCACTTTCCATGTTATTGGATCTTATTTTCCTAGATCTGAAAGTCATCGTAAATTCCCTTGTTGAGTCTGTGAAGAAGCTCCTGGATGTGTTGATCCTGACTGTATTTTGCTTGAGTGTATTTGCACTAATAGGCCTCCAGCTTTTTATGGGCAATTTACAATCCAAATGTATCCTCAATAAAACTCACTATGATGACTCATTATGTAAGGATCCCAAGATATATGTACCAAATGATGAAGGTAAATGTTTTTCTTTTCTGTCTTTACATAACCTGTGTATCTTCCAGTGTTAATACATAGTTGCATGTGCTTCTGTCAAGAAGGTTTGTCCTTCCATTTGCACAAGTAGCAGTATGAAGTCTCTGGGACAACTGAATATGAGATTAGTGAATCTTGGATTTGGAGAAAGATCAGCAGTCTGTGAGATAGAAGGGACTGAGTTTTCTATAAGCACTTTCTTGTTTATCTGTGCATTGCACAGGGATATTAATTTTAGGGGTACTGCACAGAGAATGATTTTTTCCATCTCTTACTCTGTATTTCGTGGATTTTGTCTACTTCTCATAGAGATTCTTATTTTTACCAAAGATCAAATAAAATCTTATATTTTTAGTCGTGCAGCAAATTGCTACTATTTATTTTATATTGTCAGAGAGACAGAGCTGCTGGGAATCAGTCCTGTATGTCCTTTGTTGGGAAAGGATCTTTCACAGAGCTTTGATCCATCAGAATCCTTATAAAGTGCAGTAATGTTTGGTTTACTGCCAGAAAGCTGTAGAAACTGAAAACTTCTGATTTTATAATTCTTTGATTATTATTTTTATTAGAGCTCTGCTACAGATTGGAAGGCTCTTCTGAAATATTGCTCTGTGGGTACAGTGCAGAACCCAAGTAAGTGAACAAAGCAGTTTTAGTACTTTGGTAATTTTTTTCCTCCAGATGAACTGTGGTTTTATTTTTGGCCTAAAGGAATGGTGATGATTTTTCAGGAGGAAGAAATGGACCATTGGGTGTGTTCTTAAATTAAAACCAGATATTTCACACCAGAAAAAGAATTAAGTACAGGAATGCAGCCAGTTTTATGTACTTGGTTGCCAACTAATGGTAAGGTAGAATGATATAAATGAGAAGGGGAACAGATCACTAAAGACTTTTTAGATATTAATAAATTCTCCTCTCGTCATCTTGGTGCATTATTTAAAAGTAAAGATATTTCCATTTTCCCCCACTCTGTGTATTTGTTTGGACATATCCTACATCAGTGAGAGTTTTTGTCTAGTCCCAAACTAAGGTTTCTGTCTAGTTTTCTTTACTAGACAAATGACTTTCTGAGATGGTCAGATATGAATCAGCCCTTCTGGCAGGAATATTTTGGGGAATAATGAAACCTCTTTTCAGACAAACTGAACAAATCTTTATTTGTCGCCGTTTATTGGATTTCAGGTGTCACAATAGAGCACGACACGAATCACAGGGATACAGCAAACTCTAGCTTGGGAAAAGGTGAAGAAGAAGAAACTTTATTTTGATTTTTGTATTATATAGAGTTTTAGGAACGGCCGTGGATTGGAGAAAGAGGTCACCACCTCTCCAACCACACCGGTCAATGAAAAGGTCCATCAAACCTTTCTCCTCCCAGGAGAAAGGAATGAAAAACAAAAGGACAGTTAGAAAAACATCTACGTGTTTACATGAAACAGCATGAGAAATTTTATCACAAAAATGAAAACATCAGAAGGCTGAAAAATCAGGGCGACATCCAGGTTCAATTGAATCTCCACATAAGTGTTGTATAATATTTCTTTTTTGGTTAGTAATGGGTGTCCAGAAAACTACACCTGTGAGAAGATTGGGAACAATCCTGACTTTGGTTATACAAATTTTGACCATTTTGGCTGGGCCTTCCTCTCTGTGTTCCGTCTGATGACCCAGGACTACTGGGAGCGTCTCTACAGACAAGTGGGTGCTTCTTTTTACCTGCTGGAATGACTTTAGATGTGCAATTCAGAGCTTTGTGTCCACTAGAAAAGTCTGTGTTGGTTTTAACATCAATGACACCTATTTTCTTCTCAAATCAGTGTAAGTATTAAGGAAGTGGACTCAAGTGACTGAGCTCTAACACCTTCTGCTAGTGGTGTTGGGTGGGAGCAATCCTGCTGTGAATGCTCATAGTTCTGTTGGAGAACACACTCAGGTCACTGGTTAAGAGCTAAATAAGAATTAAATAAGAGTTAAATATTTGTATGTAACCACCCAAGGACTGGGATAAGGAGCAGATCCAGCCAGGGAGCTCCCTGCAGGGAATGTGAGGATTTGTCACATTTTCTGTCTTCCTTTTAAGTGCTGACTCCTCACCAAACCTGTTGGCTTAACATACACACTTTCATTTTTGACAACATGGTACTAAAAAAAATTGGAGCCTTTATGTTTTGATTCTGAGAGTTCTCAATTCTGTGTTTTGTTTTGTTTTTTGTTTTTTTTTTAATGATGTAAAAATACCTGTAAAGAATTTCCTGGATCCCTTATATCTGTACAGTGCCTTTGCCAGACAGGAACAATACTCTCTGCCTTGTTCTGTACCTTTCATATTGGTCCATTTTAAGTCTTTTATCCATTTTAAGCCTTTATTAACTGGGACTTTTTAAAATGGATGCAACGTCTTTTGTCATTTGAAAGTCATGTGAGTTTTAAATGTCTCAGAGCTTAATTTTGAACCATCTCTTCTGCTACCATTGAAAAAATATAAGAATAAGATAATCAGTCTAAATGTTGCCTCTGATTCTTTAATTAAAACATCTTTCATGATTGTATAGACAATCCTAGCTTTCATCCTTTTTACTGAGTTTCATTAATTTCTTCCACAGTCACCTGTTTATGCCTTTACAGATGAAGTTGTCTTCTCATAGCTTAAACTCTGATGATCGTTTCCCTGATTTGCTGAAAGATATTTGATTTAAATTTAAGATTGGGATTTATTAATTCTTTTCTGCAGTACATGACATTTTTAATGTATAACTTAGACCAGAAGCAGATCCTACTCTTGTTCATTGAAAACACTGCAGTACATTAACTTTTTCTATTGCATAGGAAAATAAACTGTTTAAAGTTATTTTGAAATTGCTTTGTAAAAGTTAGTTTGTTCAGAATTTGTTACCACCTTTACCTTTTCCTGACAGGTCATCCGTACATCTGGAGTGTCCTGCATCTTCTTTTTTATGGCAGTCATCTTCTTCTGCTCCTTTTATCTCTTCAATCTGATCTTGGCTGTGGTAACTATGGCATATGAAGAGGAAAATAGAGCTACTCGTGCTGAAACAGCGGCAAAGGAAAAACTGCTTCAGGATGCCAAACAAGTTATAGAGAAGGAACAGGTTTGTAAATTATCATATATAATCTGTGGTTCCTTTTGTCTTCTTCTGTTTGTGAATTAGAGAAATAATGTTTTGAATTAAACATGGACTTCTTACAATACTTTCTGACACTTCATTTCTCTTTGTCTTTACAAATGCATAAATGCATGTATTTATGTTTTTAAATACATAAACATTCCTGTGATACAAAAATCCATCATGAATTCAAGTTAAAACATACTGAGTTTTAGGATTTGCAGACCTGACATTGTCCAGGAATGTCTTTCTGGCAAGAAAGTAACTTTTATGGTATTGCATGAGTGCTGCACTCCATTGTACAGTACCATTGTTGCTGTGCCCAAAAATTCCTTTCTCTGGGTATCCCTTCCTGATATTACTGCAGGAAGGAAGCATGAGTGGATACATTTTATCTTCTACCTTAAATAAAATATATTCCTGATTTACTGCTAGCAGTCAGAAAAGTCAGACTTGTCAGAGGACAAACAAATACTCTCTAGCAACTATCAAATTTCATCATTAAAGTGTAAGGCATCACCATTTTACCAAGTTCCTCCTCTACAATTGTTGACAGCTCTGTAATGTTTCTGTGCCTGACATTCCACCTTGCCTAAGCTTTGCTTAGGTTTTTCTTCTGTCTGTTTTTCTTTTTTCTTCCATCTGTTTTTCTTTCAACAGGATTAGGATTTAGGAAAATTTAACATTTTAGGATTTAGTTTGAGCCCTTAGTCTTCTGCTGTTTTGGACTCAAGGTCCTTTTCAAATCAAGAAAAGGAAAGTAAAAGGATAAGACATAATACTTTGTAAATCAGATACAAAATACAATATTTAAAGTGACAAGGGCAGACTTTAATTACAGTAGCTCACAGGTAACCCTGCTTTCTCTTTCAGAATAGCATTTTGTACTCCTGTCTTTTGATGGCAGTTTAACATTTGAACCTAGGAATTGTCAGTGTAAATAATTCAGATAGCATAATAATTACCTGTATATGATCCTAGTTCATGCATTGGTGTTTGCCTTGAATTAACAGACAGGCATTTTGCTTTTCCTTTTACAGATGTTGGCTGTGGAAGAAAGCAGTAAGGCCTTGCATGCTGAATCTGCAATGTCAGTTGCTGACTTGAAAAATTCAAAAGAAAAAGAGAGTAATAAAGAAACACCTACTTCAAGGCAAAACTTAATTTTAGATGACCAGGAAAATGAGGAGCAAATATTTCGTTCACAGCCCGATCACTGCCACAAGAAGCTTGTAAGTGTTTGAAATAGAAAAGACATTCATTAGATTTGCATATGATATGACAATTAAAGGATGAGATTTTGGGACCAGAAGGAACCAGCATTACCTGTACCTGAAAGAGAAATTGGAAGTGGTTAGTGGTACGCTCATGGCACATCACAGACCTGTGCTCTGAGAGCTGTGGTAAGATCTGCCAACATCTCTGTTTGTGCTGCAGGAATAAATTTATAAAATTCTTAAGTTTTACAGTTTCCCTAAAGACCTAACTATTTTTTTTTCCATTTTATTTTTTAATTATTATTCTTTTCTACAGACAGCTAATTCTCTTACCTAAATATTTAGGAGAGGGTTTAGTTCTGTGTGAAGAGTTCTGATCTTAAGGGTGTGATTCACTTGCTGACTTTAAGCATCTGGTGCCAGTTTAGATGCTCTTGCATGTGGTGGATGTTCCAGATATCTTTGATATCCGTGGCACATCTTCCAGCACTTTGTGGGTATCTCATAAACCTTACAGAACTTCAAATGTTGCTAAATTACGACATTTAGGCAACTAGATTGTGTCTAGGGTTTGAATTGTTGGGGTTTTTAAGGTTTCTACATGTGTTTTAGGTTCTAAACTCCCACAGTCAAGTGGAGATTTAATTTTTTATGTCACAAATTGATACCTAGAGCTTTTCTGGTGTCTTACTTGGCTTTCACCTCCTCTATGGAAGGGCACAGATATTATGTGCCATGTCTGCTACTGTGGATGTCTCAGCTACCAAATGTCTCAATAGACCATCTCAAATGGCTTCAGGAACATTTATTTATGTGAATCAAACTTATCAGAAACATATGTGTCCCATATACTGGGATTTTAAATGCATTGCACACATGGATGAATTAAACATGGATATCTTAAATATTAGGCTGAATCTCACACATGTTGTTTCACATCTTGTTTACAGCAGGGATTTCTGGCTCCTCTGCTGACCACTCATTTTTAAATCCATTAAGAAACTTCTATTAAGACTTGTCATTCTTCCTTTGCTTAATTTTGGAGATTTTTTTTTCCACAGTGCCTCTGCCACTGACAAAATACTGTATCTTCTGGAAGACTGTCCCAACTTTAATCTTTAATCTGGCTCTTTGTCAACATCTTCATTTAGATACCTATATTTAGATATTTTAATCTTGAGCTGAATCTTTCAAAATAATTCTCAGGCAATTATCCATATTGCTTAATTATTTTCAAGAAGAAAGCTTTTAATGCCCTTGTACTGGTTTCCTCTTGTGACAGATTCTCTTTTGCTTCTGAGAGAACATCAGAATTGTTCCACCCATCTCACTGAAAATGGAAATTTTCCCTTAGCAGAGCTAAGAGAAATAATGTTC
Organism: Dicaeum eximium; assembly: GCA_013396995.1. Taxonomy (NCBI): domain Eukaryota; kingdom Metazoa; phylum Chordata; class Aves; order Passeriformes; family Dicaeidae; genus Dicaeum; species Dicaeum eximium. The sequence continues at coordinate 1,320,729 of VWZP01001896.1, forward strand.
CAACTTCTGTCTGTTTGAAAAGTATCCTTGAAGGGGTGTCTTTCTCAGACATATAATCCTAGATAAAATTGATTGCATTCCCATTCTGACAGTCATCATGGTCAGAATTTCTTCTAAATTCCATAATCCTAGCTATAATAAATTATATATTTGAGCTGAAGGAATCCAAATCACCACTTGGCAGCAACTGCCACCTGTCATCTCCTTTAGTAAAGCAGTTGCTTCTTGTAGTGTCATTAATGTTTCCCCTGCTGTGTTAAGAATATAATTCAATTTTCTGACCTAGTTTGGTTCTGCTGCACTTAAAGGAAGTGCTGTGTCACAGCCCATGGTAGTGTTTTATTGCACCTATTAAAAAAAAAAGTCTTTTCATAGTAGGTGTCCTATCTTCTGTAAGTATAAAAATAATTTTTTTATGGCTGATTATTCCTATTTAACTTTATTCTTCTAAGTCTGTGACTGTGTTGCAGGAGATGTATGAGACAGGAGATAAATTTGGATTATTTGCTAGACCTTACTTCTTCAGGACTACAAAGTCTGCACAGATGGATGCCAAATATGATCTTTATTTTTATATCTCAGAAATAACATCTTCAGACCTTTCCAAGGTCCCTTCCCCTCTCTGTATCCAGGGAATGACAAAGTTCTGAACAGCTCTAGGAAATCCTAAAGCATGATCCAAGCAGTGTGAGCTGCTCCAATGTAGATTTTTACCTTTAGTCAAATAAATATAATCTGCAACAAACGTGGCAGTTTATTTCATGTTATGACAACTACTGGTAGTACAAGCTCTGCTGCAACTGAGGATTCCTCAAACAATGTCCTCTCTACTTTCATCATAAAAAGAGGCTAAAGGTGCTAACTCAAAGAAAAAAGCATATTGGGTAGAAGCTTTGTGGTAGGAGAGTTTATAAACATTATTTCTCTAGTGCACATCCCTATTTCAAATCCCAATTTGTCAGGGGACTTCTCATGCCCAGTTATTTCCTTCAGGTAAAGCAGCAGTAACCAGTTCACTTAATGTCCTTGTCCTTTCCAAAAAAACAGCTCTGAAGGTTCCTTAACAGCTGAATTTCAACAGGAAGACTGAGAACTTTAGTCAGGCTGGCACACAAATTATTCTGGGTTTCTGTTTTCTGAGACAGCAAATCTTAGGGAAAAGAATGAAGGGTGACTTGCACGGGCCATGATTAGAATAGTCTAGTTGAGCCTTTTGGATTCAAAAAAAAAAAAAAAACACATGGGAAAATGAGCATTTTAGCACTGTATTATAAATTCATTTTATAGGTCTGTTCTCTGACAGCTCCATCAGCTAAGTTTTGCTTAGATTTTCATTAAAATATCAGAATGACAAGGAGAAATAATTATTATTAAACCTTCAAACCTTCAGTTTCATTCCCTGAAAAACAGTTTTACATAATATGTTAATAAAAATCATAATATCATTAGAGTTTGAGGTAACATTGTGATATATTTTTATGAATTTATCCTTCCCCCCTGAAAAAAAAAGTATGCAAATCTGTTTGTGCTGAGAGGGAATTCTAAGGTAGAGTGCATTGTGATGTGGTCAGTCTGACCACTCCCAGTCTGTCAGGCTCCTTGTCATCTGGTAGTTCTAATGAAAACAAAAGTAGTCCCATTCCTGCTTTTAGGCAGTTCAATATTAGTTAGATCTTGATAGGCTTAATTGGGCTAAAAACCCCCAAAATTTGTAATAACTGTGTGATTGTTTCACATTAATAGATGATTATTCATTAATAATCAGTAATTCTTAGTTAAATAGCCAATAGTTTATTCGAACTGATGGTCAGTGTTCTTTTTATCTGTTGTTTTTTGTCATTCACTGGAAAGATGGATTGGTTCTTTTCCCTTGCCCCCTGTTCATGTTTCTATACTTCTTTTATAGTGGCATTATAACTGCTAATTAAATACCTTCAAAAAGAAAAAAAATTCTTTAAATATTTTACTGGTTTTGATGAAATGTCCTTTGTCTTCAAACACCTGATATTGTTGTGGGTTTTTTTTTTGTTTTACATTCTTTCAGCAAGTGAAAGCTTCACTGTAATGTGTATTTGAAAAGGCATATTTATGTCATGCTGGGTATAATTTTTGTATTGCAATTTGTATCGTAATATTTGTGTTATAATTATTATGTCTTCATGTTCCCTTGTCTTATCATCTTCTGCTGCCTTTCTGACCAAAGAGGCAGATCCTGCTGTCCTATGAGGTGTCAATGGATGCCATCAGTGATCCTGTCCGAAGACAGAGGTTAATGAGTGCAGCCACAATTCTTACAGACAATTCAAGTAAGTCATTCTTTCCCCTTTTTCTTGTGCTGATTGTGTAACTCGACCTGAGAGATCAAACTGTCACAGACACCACTATTTGAAAAGCCACCAGGGGAAATTATGCTGCCAAATGTAAATTTCAGTCAAATAAATGTTCTCATATCTTATGTAACTGGCAATTACCAAGGGTAAATTTTGCCTGACCTTTATTAGTCTGTGATTAGTTTGTGCAGAATGAGGAAAACAATTTTTTTTCAATAATGCCATTCTGCTCATGTGAGGTTGAATTTTCAGTCTTTCCAATGAATGATTGTCTTTTTCTTCATTCTGTGATATTCTACAAAGGATTATTCATATGTCACTTTGCCTCTTTGTCTGACAGAGTCAAAACTCAACTGTCCTACATTTTGGAAAAAACTCTCTCAAAAGTATCTAATTTGGGATTGTTGTCCATTCTGGAGAGCAGTCAAAGAGAAGATAAAATCAGTAATTTTGAATCCATTTGTTGATCTCTTAATCATGGTTTGCATTATCTTGAATACCTTGTTCCTGGCTATGGAGTACCCTGGCATGGATCCAGATTACCAACGACTGATTTCTCTAAGTGACCAGGTAAGTTAGGTCTGTGGTAGAGTGAAAATGGAGTTATAACCCTGTTTTTATACTGGGACACTCCCATAAGGAGACAGACTTTTTCAGTGACTTTTTTTCGGAATTTCATTTTTGTCTTTACAGGTCTTCACCCTGATTTTTACCGTAGAAATGATCTTGAAAATCATTGCTCTGGATCCTTACTACTATTTCCAGGACAAGTGGAATGTTTTTGATAGCGTGGTTGTTTTGATTGGCCTAGCGAGCTTTGGAACAAATCTGTCACCTTTCAGGCTGGTAATTATTTATTTTTTAAAAATATTTATTTTTTTGAAAGTACTTGTGTTGTATAGTGAAATACCCAAATATTATTTTAGTGACGAATATGTTAAATCTGTTTCCTTTATTGGTAAGTAGTGAGACAACATGAGCCTTGAACTGGAGTGATTTTAATTGCATCAAAACAATCAAAAGGCTTTCTTTGGGGAAAAAATAGTGATATTACTGCAGTAAAGACATCATGGTAAATGTGTGGTCTGGCTTTCATGTGTGCTGTGCTATCTAGGCTGTTTTAACTTTTTTTTTTCCTTGTGTTTTATTTACAGCTCAGGATCTTCAAATTGGCAAAGTCCTGGCCAGCCTTAAATACACTTATGAAAATAATTCTGCAATCATCCAGTGCTCTGAGTAACCTCACTCTGGTTTTGCTGATCACTGTATTTATTTTTGCTGTAGCAGGAATGCAGGTTTTGGGCAGCGATTATGCCGCAAATTCCTGTAAAATAAGCCCCAATGGCAAATTACGCTGGCATATGAAAGATTTTAGTCATTCAATCCTGATTATATTCCGAATATTATGTGGAGAATGGATTGAAACTATGTGGGAATGCATGGAAGTGGCTGGAAAATGGAAATGCCTCATCATTTTCTTGCTTGTCCTGGTGCTAGGAAACCTGGTGGTGAGTTTCAATTCAACTTTCTGTCCCTACTGAATGCACCCAGTTGCTTTTTCTTTGAATGCAGACTTTACTGTTTGAAAAGTATTTACTTTATTCTCTTTTCTGGGTGTCACTTGACATATAGTTTTGTTCTGTCTCCTTTTTTCCCTTTTCTCCTTTCTTCCTCACACAAGAATAGAAGCAAAATAAAATTATTCCTTCTAGTCAGAGTTTAGAAGTGCAGAGTTTATCTAATTTTGTGTCAGATGTCTTCATCTTTTGTGTTGATGGGACCAAATAAGCAAACTGTTGAGTTCTTTTAATGCTTAAAACGTTGCTCTTATGTTATCAAAAGTTTACAGAACCCAGATTTTTGAGTTTATACTAGATCTAATGTGAATTTACTGGCAGACAAACTCTTTTTCATCTGCTTAGTTTGTTGGTCTATACCAGATCCTTTTTGATGGTGATGTAATTAAAATTCATCTTTGCCTGCTGTTTTTCTACATGTCTGCATCCTCATACACTATGGACATCAAAGCATGTGAAAATATATTTGATATACTCAAACTCTCACTTCCCTCCTTTTTTCTCCTGCCATTCCTTCCAGAAGGACCATATCATGCTATAACAATATTCTAGCATGATAGTAAATAATTTAGTTATTTATTATGAGGTAGGTAATGAAAACGAGTTTGAGGGTCTCTGAAGTGTCTTTTCTGTTAGCAAGAGTGTCTCCAACTTGCTTTTTTTTTAAGGTGCTCAACCTGTTCATTGCTTTGCTGCTGAGTTCGTTCAACATCGATGGCCCAGAGGGACAAGAGGAGCCTGGAGAAGGGACTAAATACCAGATTGCCATTGCACAGATCCACAAGAGCCTGAAGGCTGTGAAGGACAGAATCTGGGATCACTGCTGCAAAAGAAAGAGAGGAAGCCTCAGAAGAGCAGACAAAAAGAAGACGTTGGCAGAAGTTTCTGGGAAGGGCATAGAAGTCACTACTTATGCCATGACAGATGTCAGAAAATATATAGACAGCAGCTGCTTTGATATAGAGCATTGCCATATGGAAGAGAGTTCCTCACTAGCAAGGAAATATGAAGACATTTTGGCCAGCCACAGTACCTGTGTTCCCATTACAGCAGCAGAGGCTTACACCAGTGAAGGTGATGATGGGCACATTTTGCACACAACTGTAGAATACAGGAAACAGGTAAGGAATATTGATACTTGAAAAATTATTGTGACTTTCATCTGTAAATACGAAGACACAACAGTAAGTATTATCCTTTCTGTCATTTCTGCAATTTTACTTTCTTTGTTCTTCTAGTATAAGGGCTACCAAATAGTCTTGATTATTCAGTGATATGTTGAATATTCACTTTTTCATCATTCTCCTCAATGAGAGCAAAAATTCTGCTTTTGGTTATTTTGTTTCCATTTATTACTGTCAATTGGTAAACAAAGTTTGATCAAGACAGACATTCTTTCTTTTTGTCTCCTTTGCCTTATACCTGGATTTTTTGGAAGGCAGACCTCTTGTGTTGATTATATATTGCTTCTCTGTCGAATGGAATCCAAAGGGAATGTAAACAAAAGCTACACCATAAAAATAAAATCTTACTATTGTTTGGGGGTTTTTTTAATCACCTATTCACCTCTATGGTGCTTTTGACTCTCTTTTATATCTCTTGATTTTGTTGTGTTGGGCAGCATAAAGCTCAAGTCTTTCTGCGCGTGAGTGAGAGATTTTTACTGCCATGACTGTACAGGTGCATTTTTGGGATATTGGAGATATTTCAGTGTCTGTCACAACCACACAGGATTGTCAAATATGGCACAGGAGCTGTAGGAACTCTTTTCACAGAATCACAGAATTGTTAGGGTTGGAGGGATTTTTTTTTTGGATGGATTAGCACAGGGTTAGTGTCTAGGTGGACTTCCAGGATCCATTTTGTATGGTTTTGGTCATATTAGGAAGCATTATCAATGCAATATCTTTGGAGTCTCAATCTCAAAGAAATGAAATGTTTCTCAAAGAAACAAAAATTGCTGATCACCTTAGAATCATCCGTGGCTGTTTCAAATATCTTGCCCATAATATTTGATGTGAGAAATTCATTCCCTGCTGTAGTGGAATCCGATATTTCTTGGAATTTGAAGTGTCAGCAAGACTGAAGACTGATTCTGATCACTTAGGTCTTCTGCCTATAACTGGAAGAATAAATCTTTTACAAGCATTTTAGGAAAACCATTTAATTATTTATAAAAAGAAAAACTTGCTAGTGAAATATTTTCTGCTCGTGGCAGAGGGGTTGAAACTGCATGATCTTTAAGGCCCCTTCCAAACCAAACACCCTAATCATTCTGTGATTATATGAGTCTAAACTTCATGGATATTTTACATTCTGTTAAATAATTTTGCCTTTCGAGAATGACTGTCAGGAAAAAAAATAAGTGGAAAATCAACTGGTTTGCATCATTTCATGCAGGGAGACAAATTAAGACACAGAGAACAGTGTCGGAATTCAAACAGCTTCAATCAGAGCTCTGGGACTTCTGAAACTGTAAATGTTTTCACAGTAACACACCCAAAGAAAGACCAAAAAGAGGTAATAATAACTTTTATCATTTTGTGGAATATGCTGGGCCTTCCCCTCTTCAAGCCTTTTGAGACATGATTTGTATGTCTAAAAATGGATTGGCCTGAAGAAACCTGTGTTTTCTCTAAAATTGTAGCATAATATAATATTTTCTAAGCATTTCCCTTCCTGCAAGTCCACTGTAGTTGACTAAAAGTAACCAAGAAACTTGTTTATAAAATAAAGTGGTGGAAACAAAAAGTAGAGATTGCCTTTTCCTGTCCTATTATCTATAACTTATTTTGGTAGTTCAGCAACATTAAGATAATTCATACACTGCGAATTTCTTTTGGGGAGGGAGAGGAGATGATAATTTTCATTTATTTTAGGTTTGTTAACATTTTATTGAAAAGCAAATAAATTATTTTCTCACTCCTCCTCTGCAGAAATATCACGCTGTTCGTAGCTTTTCTGAAGCCAGCGCTGTGGATCCTGTTGCTCTTCTGGAGATGTTCTCCCAGCCTAAAAACTCACAGCTGCCTAAGGACTGCTTTGTAGAAAGTAGGAATCCTTTTTTCCTTGGTATTGCACTAATGCCAAATGAACCAGTGTTCAAAAATATCCATTTGGAGATGTCCAGGTTAGCAGTAACTCTGCCTGCTCGTGCCAGTGTGGATATCTGCCTTTGATCACCTGAACTTCTCCTTGCACTCTCTTGACTCTTAAGTTGGTTCAATCCTGCTGCTTTTACAGATTAATGAAGAATATTTCTGGCACAGGGCAGCAAACAGAGTCCAGATGTAATGTCTCTGCAGTGCAATAAAGGGAAATAGTAAAAAAAATAATTTAATGAGCTGTAAGGTAATATCTCTTTTCAAAATTAAAAAAAAAGGAGAAAAAAAGCAGAAAATAAACACATTTTTAATAGAAGTAAAGGCTTCTTTTGTGCCCACAAGCTTTCTGCAGAAGGACACAAAAAGATGTCTGTTATTCCATGTATGTGTTGCTTTATTAAAAGAGATTATTTTGGCATAAAAACTTTGTCTTTTCTTTAGCTTCAGATAATTTCAATAATAGCATCACCTCATAGATAAAAGAGCACATTCTTCCTATAATATGTAAAAGCCCTTTTTTAGATGTTTTATACTTTCAAAATCCACATCTCAACATTTTCCATTGAACAAATATGCTGTTCTCTCTCTCTTTTCAGGTTGTGTTGAATGTTTCCCATGTTGTGCAGTGGATATCACAAAGTTTCCAGGCAGAACTTGGTGGAACTTTAGAAAAACCTGCTACAGAATCGTTAACCATGGCGGGTTTGAATATTTTATGGTTTTTATGATTGTATTGAGCAGCGTAGCACTGGTAAATTTCATTTATTTTCTCCACTTTTGAATTAATTGTCAGGAAAGGAATAATATTAAATTGATTTTTTCTACTATTACATTCCTTTCCCCAGGGAGAGACAAGAGTGTAATAAATACAACCTTTAGGAGTTATAACGCTTTTCTCCACTTGGATAAAATATTTAAATAGATGGATTTAAATATATGGAGTCATAGTTCTTCATTTAACATAGTTCTTTACACTTCTGTGTTAATTACAACGCTAAACCAGAATCTGAAATTACTTAGGAAAGCTTGAAAAAATAATAGCACTTCTAAATTTGTAAAGCAAACTAACTACTCAGTAAAAATGTAGATTGAAAATCATTCAAACATCATGATCAGAAGCTAAAAGTGAGGGTGGCTGTAAATTCATAGGTGAGGTAATGTTTCATTGCTACTCTGATCATATCCATTTCTACTGAAGAGTAAGGGAAGAATTATTTTATTTGAAAGTGTATTCACTGTCTACTCAAAGTAACTTGTTAAATAAAATATTATATAATGCAGAAGGAACATAACCACATAATCTGAAGGTGATCTGTGTGGTAGATGTCAGAATTTCCAGCTAAGGTCAGTTCTGTGTACATTACATTCAGGTTGTTCCCTGAGCTGTAGATTTGAACTGTCTGCTGTAAAACTCTCCTGACAAAACCTCCAGGGGAACTCCCTGGGATTCCAGTGAGGGCTCCGCTGTGTTCATGGAAGTAAGGAAGGAAAGTGAGTTATTTTTAATATTGAACAAAAAGTTAGTTGGTACCCAGGCATAAAGTAACAAAACAATTTCTTGTCATCAAAGATGATTTTCAGTGTTGAGAATTTCCCCATTTCTAAGATACACTTGTCCTCTTGCAAAAAGGGATTTGCCCATTTTTTGCTTGTTTATAAAGTTTACTGATATGGAATTTTCTGAATGAGTATGAATGAGCTCCAGACCATCACACATGTCCATGGCTTGTAGTGAAATTAAATGAGATGCTGATCATGGAAAGAATGCTCAGAAAAGCAGGGGAGAAGTGGATGAAAAGAAAATTACAGACATTGCCAAAGGCTCAGTGAGGAAATAATGCAAGGTGTTAAAAGCAACTGGGAATAGATTGGCAATATAAAAAAAAATTTAAAAAATGAGCAGGGCAGCAAATACTTTAAACATGAGCAAACACTGGTGTGAATGACAGCAATCAGTGAAACATTTTGCTAAAACCTCAGTGTCAAGGTTTAGGTGAAAAAAGTGCAACTTCAGGAATGAGCAGTTCCAGATGAGGTGTTTGTCACATTTTTCCCTGTCTGTATTACAACTCTGCAGGATGACTCAAGATGACGCATTTGGAAGGTCAGAATCTGACAGACACTGGTTAATGTATTCAAGTCAGACTTTTTTGAGAAGAATTTTGGACTGACCCCTTCAAATTCTCAACTACCTTGGGGAGCCAAAATCTTTTAGCCACAAGTGACCCTTGTCAGACATTTTTTGAAGTGTTGAACATAAAAACTTGAAAGTATGAGGTTTTTCAATCAATGTGAAAATGATATTGTACTTATTTTAAAATTTACTTTTTTACTTTTAAGTATAAAAGTAAGTGGTGGTTGTCTGTAATTTAATATGAAATGGTTACAGTAAGCCAAACTATTTATTCTTGTGCAATCAAAAAATAATCTTTCATAAAACTATTGACATGTTTTAAAACCGAATTCTGAAATTCCAGGCATTTGAAGATGTTCACCTGCAGAAGAGGCAAAAAGTGAAAATTATCCTAGATTATGCTGATACCCTATTTACCTACATCTTTTTTACTGAGATGCTTCTGAAATGGATAGCTTTTGGTTTGCACAGTTATTTCACAAATTTTTGGTGTTTGCTTGACTTCATCATTGTGTGTGTAAGTATTATACTCACCTTACTATACTCAGTCATACATTTTAATTTTTGATGTTTTCTAGCTAGAGAACTACCTGTAAATTCTGATTATGAATTAATACTAGTTTTAAAGACACTTTCCAGAAGCTGAAAAACCTTCCATCCAAAAGAGGCTTTGGGACTTTAAATGGAAATTGTCAGCAATAATCAAGAAGTTGCTGAAGAAAATTTCATTAGGTATCACCATCATTGAGGACCATGATGGCTCTAAAAACCTTTTCAATTGTAGAGAGAGAGTTCAATTAGTGATGAGAAATAAAATAAATTGATTAAGACAGTAGAAAATGTGAAGCAACTGACAGTTCTGGACTAGATGATCTTAAAGGCTCCTTCCAACCCAAACCAAATCTGTGATTTTGGCATTTAGAAACAGAAAAAAAGAAAGAGTTCCTTCCTTGAAGGAGAAGAAATGTAAATGGCAAAGACAGTTGAAAAACATGCTTGGATAAATAATTTACCAGGGAATTAAAGACAGGGAAGTATCTTTTGCTTTGCACAGCTCTAAAGAGAAATGCTGGAATCACCAAGAGTTAGATAAGTGCAGTGTTCAATACATATGCATTTGCTCTGAATGTAGAAAATGTTAAATATTGTAATCTTGTTGTATGAAAATGAAACATTTTTCTTGTCAGCATCACACTGGAGTTCTGAAGTTAAATATTTTAAAATAAGGATGTCTAAACTGCTGACTTGTAACATCAGAGTAACTTTTGATAGACTCAAGATAGTCAGCATTGAAAGTTGTGAAGTACTAGGAAATTTCAACAGAAAGATTTAATATGATTATTTGTAAAGAATACTTGAGCAGTTACAGTTTTCTAATGTAAATAGCAGTCCAGAACAGAGGAGAAGCATGGAAATATCCAATGGCTGAACAATGAGACCACAAATTCAAATAAGAAGGAAAAGACAAATCATGAACGGTGAAAAAACCTAATTGCTGAAATTATTTTTAATGTATTCATTTCTCTCTTAGAAATATCTAAAATGAACCAGATATATATATATATATATTTTAAATTGTTTCCATATCCCCATCTTCAGTTTTGATAACAAAGTCCTGTATACACTTTTGAGAATAACTATGTAGAAAATGGGAGTATTTTATTTGAATAAACCTTCCTGGTCTGCTAGTGTATGGAAGTATCATAGTTACCAATTTGATTGTTATACTAGTATTAAACAATTTGATTGTTATACCAGTATTAAACAAAATGATATGAACTGTTTAAAAAAATTCAACTTATAATTAATTCAATTTTTTAAAAAGGTGTTAGAAAAGAATTAAGTAAAACTATATTGTGACAACTTTGAATGTGTATTTCCTTAATTTGACTTAGTGGTGAATTATGCTGTAACATTCATCTTAGGATTGTCTACTAATACAAATAAAATAAAATTTTCTATGCCATTTAATGATCCCAGTTCCAATTCAATGAACACAGCTGTCCTTTGTTTCCTGGGGACAAAATTCTGTTTCTGAAGATTCATCACCTTGTTCCTCTGGGACCAGCCTGAAATCTCTCAGGACTTTCCGAGCACTGCGGCCTCTACGAGCTCTGTCAAGATTTGAAGGGATAAAGGTAAAGATTGTGGGGGGGGGGTGTGTCTGGGTTTTTACATGGATGAGAAGTTTCAATAGATACAGAAGAAGAAAAAAAATCAGTGGCTTTCTGTGAAAAGTGATCTACTGGATGCAAATAATGAATTATTTTAATTCTCTTTGTTCAGGTTGTTTTGAACGCGCTCCTCGGAGCCATCCCCTCCATCTTCAACGTTCTGCTCGTCTGCGTCGTCTTTTGGCTCCTCTTTAATGTTCTAGCAGTAAGGTGGCTTGGAAGCAGATTTTGGAAATGCACACTCAAAAAAGAAAGTGCTGATTTCATTAATGACAAAACTGATTGTATTTCCCACAATGGGACGTGGACAAATAGTGCTGTGAATTTTGATAATGTTGCCATGGGATACTTGGCTCTGCTCCAGGTGGTGAGTTCTGTAAAAACATGTTCATTTTTGTTTTCCTCAAGGAATGGGTTGAGCAGCCCAACCAAGGCACACCACTATGCTTCTGTTTATCTCACTGAAACTGGGGATTTTTTAGCTTCCATGAATATTTTGCTTATCTATAAGCTGCTCACTTCCTCCTAAAGAACACTTGGGCACATGCAGCCTTTTGTTAAAATCAAGAACTCTTTCACAGCTTTTCAATTTTGTTTTAAATTTCACTTCTGTTTTAATTTTGATTAACAAACTAAGCCTGAAATAGTCTGCCTGTTACTGTATTTAAAGTTATTCTTGTTTTCTCTAGTTCAGAGTGGATAAGAAAGAAAACTCATGGACCAATTTCTTTAGAATTCTATGTCTTCTTTTGTTATAAAAGTCCTTGAAGTGTTGGGATGCTAATTCACTGAGCTCCCTAAAAGCACAACAAAGAAGAGAAAGGCATTTTTAAAAAGTCTCTTTTCTAGATGAAGTTCTTTCCTCTGGATTCTCCAAAATGTTCTACAATTGATAAAAATTACAGGATGGAACCATCTGCTGTTTTGTTAGGAACTGTTTTTATCCTTCTAAGTTATATCTGCTAGTTAAGCTGAAACTTAAAGTGTTCTTTTGTTTTTACAAAAATTTCAATTTAACAAGGGTTCACATTAAAGCATTTGACGTGAATAATGACTTTTCTTTTGTTTTCTTTTCAGGATATTTTTTTTTTCTCTGTGATAAACTCCAGTGAATCATACTTCCAAGCATATCTTAGAATTGATGGAGATTTTTTATAGCACATTTCTCACTTTTTCCACAACTATTAACACATTTATATTAGCAATAGCAATTTTTTTTTCTTAGTTATAATAATGCATTTTCTTTCAGGCAACTTTTAAAGGTTGGATGGATATAATGTATGCAGCAGTCGATTCACGTGAGGTATGTCACTGAAATGAAATTTTAGTTTCTTGAAATGAAAGTTTAGAAATTTTAGTCTGATTTGGAAACAGAATATGACTGTGCCTCTGAAGCAAATTCTCTTCCTTTTTAAACATGTGCAGTAGAACTGAAACAGCCTGCAGCTTTATCAGTTCTTTGAGAAGGTTTTCTTCCCTACATTTGACACCCTCACTATTTCTTCCCCATTTGCATGTCCTGTTTCTCACTCTCATACTAGCACAGTGTGTTTTAACTTTTCTATATTTAGTTGACTTTGCATTTTTTTCTCTCTCATTCCATTACTGGACTCTTGACTGTAGTGAAATAGCTGCTAAATAACAATATTGTTCCTTGTATGGATGGTTTAAATTGCTTCTTGCCTGGGATGGCATCCCACAGGATGGAATTCACCATTAGGTTTAATCTGAGCTGGTTTTGTAATCAGGGCATTCACAGGATCCCTTCTGATTGGAACTGTTTATTTATTACTAAAAAATTTGCTAGAGCAGGATATGGCTTTGTTTTTCATTATCTTTACAAACAGTGACAAGATAGAGCAAGACAGTTGTTCTACTTGTACATCTAGATAAAGATTTAAATGTGTAGAAATAATTTATCCCTCATGACAATAAATAAGATATGCTATAATAAAAATCGAAATGCTAAAGCTGAGATTATCTAATTTTTACCAATATTATTTTTCTGGTTTGATGTTTCTTTTAACAGATTGGTGAGCAGCCACAGTTTGAAGCACGCTTACGAATGTATGTGTTCTTTGTGGATTTCATTATTTTTGGATCTTTCTTCATGCTGAACCTTTTCATTGGAGTGGTTATTAGCAATTTTAACGAGCAAAGGAAAAAGATAAGTACTACAAGAGCTAACCTATGGTCTCCTGTAATCCCAATTTGATTAAGTGAATGATGGCTTGACATTTAGAGGTCTAACAATTTGAAATAAGTATTTGAGTAGATAAATTTAAAATAATAACATTTCAAACCAAGTTCTGAAAACAGGAATCTCCTTTTCCTCAAGGCTTTTACCTGTGAATTCTATTTTCCTGCTAAGTCCTGAATTTGTTCTAAGTAGAGGATGAGGAGGAAGGAGTGAGTAGCTTTAGAAATGAGAAGTCAAAATTAAGTTACCTAGACTTTGCTACAGGAGAGTGGAATTCTTTTCTTCTGCTTTGGAGGTTTACCTTGTGGAACAGAATGACCCTTTTTGCTGACAAATGTGAGCAGGGTAATCAGTCATGAAGAAACAGTCATGGAAGGAGTAACCTTTGCTTTCCTTGGAAAGATCTTGCCAACAGAACTTCTTCTAAAACTAGCTATGCTCTAAAAAGTCCTTTATCTACAAAACAAACCTACAGATTAATTTAGTTTTAAAAAAATTCTGCATTTGAATCCAAGCCATGACCCTAAGATGAGGCTGTGTTGAAATTTAAAGGCTTAAAGCCCATGAAGCAATGACTGCTTCCACTTTTCTCCTCATAGTTGTTATAGTCCCTGTTCTTGTTATTCAGTAAGAAATGGAAGGCAAAAGCTTAGAATGGAAAATGTAGCCAAGAAAAGCAACAGTCATCCCTCCCTGCAATACTTCACCTTCCTTGTGCCAAGCTTGTTTATCAACTAAGTTCAGTCCTGACTCATATGAGGGTTTAAAGTATTCAGAATATCGAGGGAAATTGTGTCAATTAACCCACTTGGAAATCTTACAACAAATAAGCATCTTGCTCATTGAAAAAATACCAGAAAAGCAGACCCCACCAGGAGGTTTGCAATTGCAAGGTTCCCATTTGGAAGACAGAATTTCTACTGGAATAATTTATTATTTCCATAGGCTGACTTACACATAAGTGTCAAAGCATTACTGCCTTCAGTAAAAAAAAAAGATAGAAATAAAACCCACAAGAAATTATTCTATTGTCTGAATTTGGACAGAGAAAGGATGTGTAGGGATTGAGGAAGAGCAGTCCCACTTCACTGTAAGAATTTCCTTTTATAATAAAGCCCCCCTTACAATAATCCCAATAGATAAAAAGGTTAAGTAGTTTATAAGCTTGAACATTTGCTAGAAGTTTATGTGGATGTAACACTTTGTTTCTTTTCTTAGTACATGCTGTAACTGATATTTTTAAATTTTTTTATTTTTCTCTTTCATTTCTTTTCTGCTTCTTAGGGCTTTTCACTGAAATTCCATGTAGTGAAGTTAAGTGGAATTTTCAGAGCTTTTGCTGGAGTGATTCCAATTGGAGATGCCCTGCTGAACATTGTTATGTGTTTGTTGTACAAAATGCTGATCACTCAATGCTTTTATCATGAGTGATTTCTGATTACTGGGCTCCAAGTGGTTGCTGAGTAATACAGGTGGTGTGGATGGTAATATGAAATTCATTGCCAGGAACCCCCTGTAGAACTTGGTCCCAAAATACTTATTCATCATCCTCTACTTACTTGCTAGTCCAGCAATCTACTTCTGGTGCTGCCTTTCCCAAAAATATAAAATATGCTACTTCTTGATGAATCTTACGTAATTTTGAAAACAGGAAATAGATTTGCAGAACTTCAGAAAGGCTCTCACACCTAAGGGAAGTGACTTGGGATCACTGCCTGGGCTTGACTTTCATGATCAACCCAGATCAGATCAAAGATCAAGGGGAAAAGGAGAAATGGTGAAGACACATTTGGTCTCTGTGCTCTCTTAGGTCCCACCTGTGACAACTGTAACTTACTGTCTTTAACATAAATTTGTTGGTATCTATTTGACTTCATCTGAATAACAATGTTTTTCCTCTTTACTTAGGTGGCAAAGATCTATTTTTGACTGAGGAACAGAAAAAGTACTATAATGCCCTAAAAAAACTGGGATCCAAGAAACCCAAAAAACCCATCCCAAGACCATCGGTGAGACCACCTTAAGAAGAATATGACAGAGGATATAAAGATAATGATATTTAAACTCAGTAGCCAGGAATGGAGAAATAAACTTTGCATTAGAGCCCCTCATTTTCCTCAGTTAATATATTATTTAGATTTTACTCTCTTTTGTTTAAAAATTCCATCCAACACAGTTATCTTTGAGGGTATTAATTAAGGAAGTTTACAACCTATATATCACCTACTCAAATATACAATTTTTTAAACCAGTTCATATTAAGTATTTGATATTCATAACATGATCTTGGTTGTTTAGGTTGCATGATGTTGCTTCTGCAACTAGATTGGATTATTGTAGATGAGAATGAATAGAGGGCAGTACATGCCCCATAGCTGTTACTTGCTTTTAAATAATCTTATCCTTTATTTCTTACATTTTCTTAAATTTAATTACAGGCCTGGTTTTGCACAGTGACTATTCAGAGTTTTTCCTGCTTATGACATTTTAATTAGAATTGCTTATCCTAAAATATCTGCTTCAATAATTATTTCTACTAAAAGAGCAATTGCAATGTACTCTGAATGTTTTCCTGCTGTTTATTTTTTTCTAAGCCAATGGGCTTGCACGACACCTGAACGTACAGAAAGTATGGTGGGTCTAAAGAAATCACCAAAAAATGCTTCTAGTTGCTTGTTGTTAATTTATGTTATCTTAAATTCCTTTTCTGAGCACAAATTACTGATTAATATTGAGTGCAGGCTGGGTCTCAGAAGTGGCACTAAGTGGTCCTGATTCTCTCCACAGAATGCATTCCTGGGATTGCTGTTTGACATCGTGTCTCACAAAGCTTTTGACGTCACCATTGTGATTTTCATCTGCCTAAATATGATTGTTATGATGGCAGAAAACAACCGGCAAGACACCAAGAACGTTCTTAACAAAATCAACTATTTTTTTGTGGCTGTATTCACTGCAGAATGTGTCATAAAAATACTGGCCTTAAGGCACTACTACTTTGGAAGCGGCTGGAATGTGTTTGATTTCACTGTTGTGATCCTTTCAATAGTGAGTAAGTATCAATCCTTAGGTCAGGTAACATGTCTTACCAATATTAAGCCAAATTCCAGCTTGAAGTAACCACCTAGATATGTTTGATAAACAATTTCCAGATCCATTGTACTATTTCAAACTGTCTGCTAAGTGATTCCTTCTGAAAGGATGCATTTTTCTTTTCCCTTATATTTTTGCAGAGTACTAAAAGGTAAATAGAGTTTTCAAACTTTTTAAAGTATGATTTTTATTGAGGATTTAACAGAATAATAATTTAATTCAGTAGCATATTTTTAAAGTTATTGTACTGAAACTATTGTCTAACATTTTATGCTTTCAATTTATGTGTTGTCAGCTGTTGTTTTCACAGTAAAAGAAAATTCAGGTTAAAAATACATTTTGCATCAATGTATTGGTGCATTAAATATGGATTAATTTAATTTTCCAAGACTTCTTAAGAAGGCGGAGCCCAGCTGAAGATTTGGAAAGCTCAGGAAGATTTGGTTGCTCAACACCATTCTAAATCTGGACCACTATTTGTGACTGAAAAAAAAAAAATTATTAAAACTGGCTTGTACTCTTTTTGGCTCTTTAAATAAGACTAGATGTTGATCATTTACTCTGCAAAGGGTCATATACTCATAGCTCTAGTTTCTCCTACAGTTTATTTTGTCTGTTCTTCCTGCTCAGACTCAGGTAAGATCATATAATAAAGGATGGCAAAGACAAACCTCTCTGAGTTCTCTGCTTCTTGCCTAAGCATGGTGGCCTTTTGCCATCCTGTACAACCCAGAAAAATTATGACTCCTTAACTCTTCTGTTTATAATAATTTGCATTGCTACTGTGTCATTACTGTGATAGTAGGGTCATAGAATGAGGTGTTATGGGGGATAAACACTGAGAGGCAGTTTTCCTTTATTATTGCTTTTTTCTGATCTCATTTGAGTGCCAAGCATTAACCAAAGCCTCACATTTAGGCTTAGGCCTGCAGAAGAAGCAGCACTCACACAGTGGCTCAGAAACAGACCCAGAGCTTCCAGCACAGGACCTGAATGGATTTTAAATGATTTTTTAGGTACTTCAGCAATGAATGCATAAATTCACCTCCCAAATTAGAGAAACTTGGAAGAACGTAGCTTCCAAACTATGCAGAAATCTTGATGCCTCTTTAGTATTGAAAGATATTACAATTTTCCTTTCTTTACCTAAGCCTTTATCTGAGCAGTTTCAGAACTGATGACGTTTCTATTGAGAGCAGTGTAATGTGATCAGTGTTACTTCTGACACCTAAAGCACAGAATAAAAAACAGACATTAATTTGACTAACTTGACCTGGAAAGTTTTGTTTTCTTTTTCCTTTCAAAGGTCTTGGAGTTTCTGAAGTGTTTCGATCTTTCTTCTCCCCTACGGTTTTGAGAACTCTTCGTCTGGCGCGAGTCGGCCGAATCCTGAGAATAATTCGCAAAGCCAAAGGAATTAGAACTCTTCTTTTTGCATTGCTGATGTCTCTTCCTGCACTGGTCAACATTGGCCTTCTGCTTTTCCTGATTATGTTCATTTATGCCATCGTGGGCATGGCAAACTTCGCCTGTCTGGGCTCGGGGGGTGGGATTGATAACATTTTCAACTTCCAGACGTTTTGTGGTAGCATTCTCTGCCTCTTCCAAATTACCACATCAGCTGGCTGGGACGGTTTTCTGGCCCCTGTGCTAAAAGGATCTGATACTTGTGCTCCCCAATTAAATGTAACCGGTCCAGAGAAAAGTAATTGCATAAACAGGGGCTTTGGTATTTTCTATTTTGTAAGCTATGTCATTATATCTTTCCTCATTGTTGTAAATATGTACATAGCTGTCATTTTAGAGAACTTCAGTGTTGCCACTGAGGAAAGCACAGATCCTCTTTGTGAGGATGACTTTGATATGTTTTACGAAACATGGGCCAAGTTTGACCCTCTGGCAACACAGTTTATAGATTATTCTGCTCTTTCAGACTTTGCAGATGCACTGGCAGAGCCCTTGCGCATCCCAAAGCCCAATAAAATCCAGCTCATATCCATGGACATCCCTATAGTTAGTGGAGATAAGATCCACTGCTTGGATATCTTGCTGGCTTTCACTAAAAGGGTCTTGGGAGAATCTGGAGATTTGGAGAGTCTTGAATTAAACATGGAGGAAAAGATTGCAGCTGGCAATCCAGCTAAAAGTTGTTACAGCCCAATTTCTTCCACCCTTAAGAGAAAACAAGAGGAGGTGTCAGCTCTTGTTATTCAAAGGGCCTTCAGGAGGTACTTGAGACAACGTTCTCTTGAAAGTGTGTCCTTACACCATTGTGAACATAACAGTGCTGTCTTTGAACGAGAAATGCAGGACAAGCCAAGTGTTCTTGAATCACTGCCTAATGAAAATCATGGTAGGAAGGTGGATAAATTACGTCCTGCTTCTTCCATATCCCTCCCTGTGTTTTGTGATGGCTTTGCTGAGACAGACAGCGAAAAGCCTGACACATGAGGTTGACACATGCTGGCTGCAGCATTTCCAATTAAACCAGTGTCACTTATTTTCAGATGGAGACCA
Organism: Dicaeum eximium; assembly: GCA_013396995.1. Lineage (NCBI taxonomy): Eukaryota > Metazoa > Chordata > Aves > Passeriformes > Dicaeidae > Dicaeum > Dicaeum eximium. Next base: position 1,339,858 of record VWZP01001896.1, read on the forward strand.
TATTTTGATCCCAAAAATGCTCCTAAATTTAGAATAATACTGGTAGCCTTCAAGCATTGTAATTGTTCAGCTTTGCAAATGCTCCTTAAAGCACTTAAGATTTAAACAACTATGTCATAAATATTAGAGGAAAATCAAACCGTGGGATTTTTTTCCTCAGATGCTGGAGTTGGTGAGTTAATTTTTTCACTTTTGCTGTCACTTTTATATTAGTTCATATGTTTACTTCTTCTTCAGAAGTCTGTAGAAGATCAATTGTAAGCACTTATTTATAAACACACAAAGACATAGAATAAGTTATATGTCCTTAGGGGTAAGCAATGTTTCCAAACAGGCTTTATTGTAGCAAAATTAAGTAATAACTGCACTTCAGTAAAAGAGCTCACTCAAAATACTTGAGTATAATCAGCCTCTAATTCTGATGCTTTTGGGACCATTCTCCTCCTAATGTCTTTGAATGGATTTGTTTATGCCTAAGAATTTTTGAGGTGTCTTTACACAAAAACCTAAAGGGATTTAACAGATCATCCTCAGTTGCCTGTAGTTGAAAGTTGTACATAATTTGTTTTTTGTATCAATCAGTGTATGAAAATGGTCATAATCATAATCAAAATCAAATAATGTTGTGCAAGAAATATTGTTTCCAGAAAGGAATAATTGTACATAAGATTCCATCATTATACTTTATCCCTAGAAAGCACTACTTAGTAATCTGAATAGAAGCATTTATTAAAGTTAGAGAAAGCATTCATTTCACTGATTCTGAAAAGAAAAAGTATGAATGATGTGTAATAATATTTTACTGAATTTTTTTTCAGTTTGGAATATGACTCATTTGGATTCTTCAATAAAGACTTCAGATGCTTACAATGTTTTTTGTCTGTTTTCTAAGAAGTATCTTCAATTTCATTTATTACAAGACATAATCTATTATTGGAGGGTAGAACAACAGTAATATAATTTTCCCCAAGTAGCTACCTATTAGCACAAGAAAACTGAAAATATTTTGCTATTCACAGGGAGACATAAAAGATGTAGCATTCTCAGGCCAAGAATATCAAGAACAATAACGTAATGAATTTTTACCCCGGGGAAGGGGTGGAGTCCCTGTCCCTGAAGTGTTCAAAAAATGAGTGGATGTGGCACTTGGTGCTGTGGCTTACTAGGCATGGAGGTGTTCAATCCAAGGGTGGACTTGATGATCTTGGGGGTCTTTTCCAACCTGAATGATCCTATTATTACTTTCAGAACCAGTTTCTGTTCATAAAAAAAGGTCTGCAGAGCTCTCAGGAGAACTCAGGGGTCAGCAGCCCTGGCCAGGGGGATGCAGAGGTGCCAGCTGGGTTTGTCTCCTGTCCAGCCTGGGTTGTTTCATGCACAGTGATGCTGGTCAGGTGAAACTATAAATTTTATTCAGTGTGAGCTGGAATGAGCTCTGGAATGAGCCAACATCTTTTGTTCAACGATCAGGCTCCATTAGATGGCAGCATTTACTGTGGTTTAGCATGTGGCCAGTCTTCAGGTGAAACTGGCACACTTCTGCTTAGAGGTACTAAATTAATTCTAAATTGTTCAGAAGAAAGTGTCACAAGTGTCTTTTTTCCTGTCCTGGGCTTTAAAGTTAGCCACATGTCTCAGTAAATCCTTATTTGCTGACTGTTCTGGTGTCTTATAGACTTTAATGTTCGTGAAAAAAAAATGAAATTGTTCTTCTGTGCTTGGACTTTCCACAGGGGTAGTTCAAGCATGCCTCTATAGCACTGTAAAAGGAAATGTTTCTTAGAGAGGAGGTAAGACTGCTTTGTCCTTGCATGTTGGAAAAGAAGGGAAGATGGAAAAAGCCACGTAAGAGAATTTTAAACATTAATCACTCTGATCTTTGGAATTAAAAAAATATTTGTTTGAATGCAACACCAGTTCTCTGTCCATACCTAGAAATACTTTGAAGATGAACAAATTTCTTTTGCAAGGGCAGAAATTTTGGACAAAACCACCCCTGGCCTAAACACATCCTTAGTGATTATGTCACCTCAGCAACATACAAAACCACCTGAATTCACCATGGGGCTAATTTAAAAGTCTGACTAATCCTTTAGTGTTGCTCAAGCATTTAGGCTGTTGCAGGGTTGGAAGAGAATGGTGATATCCAGCTGTTGCAGCTTCTTCCTGCTGGATTTGTCCAAAAGCCAGTTCAGCTCCTGAAGCGATGTAGAGTTTCTTTAATAAGTCTGGAAATGGTGATGAATCAAAGCAGTGAACAAGTGGGAGCTTTTGACAATTCTGTTAATCTGGAACTGTGAATTCCTCCAGGTAAAACTGCCTGGATTTATGTGAACTCCGTGAGAAATTCAGGAATGCTTGGAACACAGAGGAAGAATATTCCTTTCTGTTTGTGACACTTGATACTTAAATCAGAGAACAGCAGAAATAAAAGGAATATTGGATCCCTCCAGTCAGGAAACACTGTGAATGCAGAGCTCCCAGGGAATTTCTGAGGGTCAGCAGTAGAGTAAAAACCAGCATTGCCTCCTTAGTGGTGGTGCAGATCTCTGTTTTATATTTCCATGTGTCAAGGTTCCTGTGTGGAAATAGAATCAAACAGACCCCTGAGAAATAGGAATTTTTTCCTATTTTTGTGGCAGCACTGTATCCCTGAGAGCAGGCTCCCCAAAAGTTTTGTGGAAATTGTGCTTTTGCTTTCTGGAGTTCCTCAGTTACTGCTCACCTTGCAATGTTTGCACTATCCACTGTTTCCTCAGGACTCAAAAGAGACCCCGTTTGTAAATAAGTTATTTGAAAAGAAATAACCTCTAGTGGAAGGTTCCCTGCCCATGGCAGGGAGGTGGGAACTGGATGATCTTTACAGTCCCTTTCAACCCAAATCATTCTGTGATTCTATGAAAGGTACCAGAAAGAGAATTTCATAATTTCATCTTATCCCTGAACCTACCAGAGGTGCTTGACAAGAGTGTCATCTGCAGTGTCACTGTCCAAAGCCAGCAGTTAGCTAAACTTCTCTCAACACGAGAAATCCTCACAACTTGGGTGGTGCAGGAAGACATCCCAAAATATACTTTTATAATTCATGTTTAGAGTGAATATGCCCATAAGAAGAGCACACCAAACAACCTGAGCAGCTTTAGGCTGAAGTCAGGTTTATGGCTAGAAGTGGTAGAGAAGATATTGGTTGTGTTGGAACCAAGTAGAACAAATTATTCAATATTTGTGGTAAAAGTTTCAAATATGCAGGAACTGTGTTTAAATACTTTCATTAGCTACCACCAGCTAAAAGCAAGCTGACAGCAGCTACATTCTTTTCAAACTTAAATATTATGGCTAAATAGACACTTTAATCAAAAACCTTGGAGTCCATCAGTTGATACTGTTTTGGACATGCACTTCTAGTCTCTTGTCTAGGGCAAATTAACAAGAGATCTCTCACCTGCCCACCCCTGGAAACTAAATTATGGGTCCTCTGTGACTTCTACAACACCATCTCAGACTTCCTTCTGCTAGTTTCTTCAGTATCCTCATCCATTAAATATATTTGGATGAAGGTACTGAGCGGTGTCAGAGCTGAATGTGGTGGCAAAAGTTGTGACTCTTTGTTCTGCCAGTTCCAGGGAAAATACGTGAAGGCATCGACTTAGTAAGTGGTTTTATTGATATTCAGAGACTTTTGAAAGAGCAATAGAGATGTTTTGGCAAATCCTCAGGAAAATATAGTTGTTTGGGCAAATTTGTTGGAGTTATCTGCTTTGTGATTCCATGGAGTTAAGGTAAGACAGGCCAAGCTGATTTTAATGATTGTCATTATCTTAATGCAGAGCTGTTCGAGTTCTGGGCAGACTGAGAGCAGTTAGAGTTTCCTCTCCAGTTTCCAGGGAAGTTTGGTTTATGCAGGAGCATTCCAAATTTAGATATCCATAGGTTAGATTCCAGACAACATCCATCCTACCGTGCTGCCCAAACATTGGGGAGAATTTGTCCTTAGGGACAATTTAAAATGGTCAACAGAAAAATCAGCTCTTTTCTAAGTTTTCTTTTATATATTCATGCCTTTCTTGAAATGAAGAGGGTAGAACTGGAGGTAGTATTGGAGTAATGCTACCAGTCTGAGCAGGCTCTGCAGAATTTATCAGCAAAGATTTCATACTCTTACTCCAATTATCTATTTATTGTGCTTGTGGCTGAAGTAATAACACAGACATGATGAGACAAATAAAAAACCGTCCTTGTATTCTTCACTTGGTATACTTTCTGCTGCTGCTGCCAGTGAAACCTGTAACTGCTGCAGCCAGAAATCTGTGTTTGCATGAGAAGACAGATTCTCCTACATCTGTGCACAAAAATTCACCAAAATATTTCCAGCTGTTCCTTTCCCCCATCCCATCTTGAACAGAGTGTACAGAAAATTTCCCCCCCTTTAAATGAGATAACAATAAGCTTTAATAAAACCAGCAGCAACAGGATTATCACTACAGCATCTTTGTGAGAGTGACATTTCCTTCCTAAACATACCTGGTGCCCATCACTCATTTATCAGGCTCTCTGACATCCCATTCAATAAAACACTTGTGCTTATGTCCATTATGTCCATTGCACTTATCTTCAGCTTCCTCCTAGAAATTGTTTTGTCTGCCAGCTCTGCACAAGACAGGTGATCCCATGGCTGCCAGAACATCAAATATGATGGGTAGTAGTTACTGTCCCTTGCTTTCCTAAGTGGGGGGCTCACCCCTTAACAAACAGCCAATAATACAGACCCCCAAAAATCCAGATAGGAAAGAGAGAATTAATGTGCATTGGGTAAAATCAGTGCAAGCTTCACTTTCTAATACATCTGGGAATCCACCAACAAGAGGGCAATGGAGCTCACACAGGTATTGTAATTGAAATCTTGTGTTGCTGTATTTTGCCAAGTGTAACCTTATATTTGTATTGTGATTTTGCCATAAATGAGTGGTTTAGGTTGCTCAAAGAATCACTGGCAAAAGCAGGTTCGATATGAAAGTGAAAGTGTGATGAAGTTCATTAGCAAGGTTCACTCTACCACTTATAAGGTGGTTAAAGCACACAGAGAAAAATTGGGCTAAAATCTAAAATCAATCAGCCTAAAAATAAAATCAACAAAAAATTATCTGTGTGGGGGCTGGGGATGGAAAAAGAGTAAGGCTGGGAAAGCATAAGGCTAAAAAGGAACAAGGGAAATCCTCCTATTGAGTCACAAGGTTCACAGTGGCTCATACTGCCAAATTTAGCCTGGGACTTGACCAGCAATTTAGGCCTAAAGGTTTCAACAATATTTGAGTTTAGGGGGGTTTAATTGAGAACCTAATTTAAACAATTTAACAAGAGATTCTATAGAATTTGCCCTAAGCACAACAGTAACTTTCTCATGGGCCTACTCAGGAATCTAATGAATCCAAGAGAGCACCATTCCTGGTTCATTTGCTGTATAACATTCACACTCACACACACAAACCTAAAGGAGTCTGTACAAGGAGAAAATGTCCACTGGGGCTCAGAGAAGTGCTCAGGGCAGATGCCTGTGCATCTCCTCAGGGGATGAAAGTTGAGCCTTGAGGAGTGGGAGCGTCAGCCCAGGCTCCAGCAGCAGCTTTGAGGAGCAACCCTCTGAGCACAGCAGCCCTGGGGGCTCACAGGCTCCAGAGGGACATTCTGGTCACAGCCCTTATCTCATTTTTATCTTATTTTTCTGCCTGGGTCAGGGTCAGGATTAAATGCTCTAGACGTTATTTCATGTTCAGATTCAGATGTTCATTATTTCTTATCTATGTTAGAGTCTTACAAACCCTGAGTTCTACAGCACTTCACTAACAAGCTACAAAATGGCTCTATCTCTCTCTACAAGGCCTTTTAAGGATAAACTGTCCAATTAAGAAATGACACCTCAATTATTTTGACTTTTAACCCAATAACAACCACCCCTGCCCTGCAATGGGGACTTTTCTATCCAATCACACAACAGCACCCAAACCCATGGAGAAGAAGGTGAAGAAGAAGGAGCAGCCTCAGCCCTAAAACCTCCATCTTGCTTTATATCTATTACTGTATTCTAAACCCTTAAACTCTGAGTTTTCCACCCTGTGCTATCACACACTTCTATTCACACTCCACACCCACAATCCCAGTGTTGTCATTCCATTTTGGAGCCTTCTCCACGGCCTCAGGTCCAATGCAGTGTTCTCTTGGGGGTCAGTGCCTGGCAGCACAGAAAGTCCAAAATTCTCTGTATCCAGGGTTCCAACAAGCCCTCTGTGACCAAGAGAGCTCAAAGGGTCTCACTTTGGATGCTGCTTATAGGGTTGCAAGAGGTTTGCCTTCAGTCATAATGATTTTCCATCCTGGACAAAATCTGGATTGGTAACTTTCTTGGGAAGCTCAATAGCAATGTTGTTCCACTTGGGCTGTTATCCAGGCAAGATAAATAAGTTTCCAAGGCTTTTTTTGGTTAAAAAGCAGGAGCTCATTAGACAGCCCAAGTTCCTGGGAGCTGACAGTGTTCCTGATAAGCTCAGCCCAGGAGCTGCTCATCAAGGCTGAGCCCTAATGAGCATTTCTGAGATCTCAGTGCAGCCTGAGGGAGTGGGAGGGGAGCAATCCTACCACCACAGATTTCAGCATATTATCATTCTGCTGAATCAAAATCCCATGTAAAATCAAATATATTGGAATAAATAAGTTTGACATTAAACATCTCATGCTCCATGCTTGGAACAGCTGAAAGAATCTGCTTGGATTATTGGACTCTGAGAACCAGGCATGGCTGTTCTTTTTTCTGAAATCATCCAGGGTCAAGAATACAAATGAGCAAACATTAGAGAAAAGCTTTTCTATTTGTTAAAGACAGGGCAATGGTAAAAGCAAAAATTATTATTTTAGAACCTATTTCCTCATCTCAGTGTTTATAGAAACAGTGACAACAACCATCTTCATTTAAGGTTTTAAATTTTGCATGTTTACCTGTGTACACAGAAACAAGTATTTTAATTGCAGTGCAATTAAATTAACTCCATAATATTTCATAGCATGCCATGAATAATATATAAGAAGTAAATTGAAATCTGCCTCCATATTTCCAGGTTTGGTGATGCGAATTAATGGATTTGAATGCCACACTCAGCTGTAGTAAAGGGAAAAAAACCAATGGTCTGGGTTGGCAGAGGCTTTCATTTCCAGGTGCCACCTCCTTGTCCCCCTCATCTCATGCCAGTGCTCAGTGCCCAGTGGGCCATTCCTCACTGGAAAATGCACATTTTCAAACCTGAATACACATTTTCAAACCCTGCTTCCACAGGGCCCATCTCTCATGGATTAAAGCAGAGTATCACTGTAAATGGCTGAGGAGTAATTGCCATTTTCTCACAAAACACTTTGTTTTTCTGAAGGTGATTTAGTGAACCTGCTTCTCTGCATAACCAAATGTTATTCCATCCTGCTTGCAAGGCTTTTTTCTAATTCCATCTTTCTGTGGTGTGGGAGAGCATAGAGGAATTTACTGGGTTTATATTGGCCTTTTCCTGGTGCCAGTTCTGCTAAATTTGAAGTTGAATTTTCAAGTCATTGGCCTCAACTAACTGGCCTCAGATTTTCAACTGACTGGCCTCAGACTCCAGGCAGCAAAGTAAATCCCCAGGAATCTTGTAAAGTCTGCCCTTCCCAAACACTTAGGAATCACATGATTAAGTATCATGTACCCCATGTGCATGTACCCCAAAAATGAATAAAGAGTCCTAAACTTGCCCAGTGCTGGGTACTTCAAGTGAAAAGTGGGAGCATGCTTGCATATTCCCATAAAACCCAATAATTTTGAGATTTTTGGCTGTAATCAAACCCAGCTATTATGACCATACCTTTAGCTTTTGCTTGAATTTTAAACCAAAGACTTTTGATGGCCCCAACATCTCACAAATAAAAGTTTTTATGCACCAGCAATGTACCACCAAATTTTGCTTCCTTAAAAAGTAATCCCTGATGCACCAGCTCTGGTATTGTGAACTGACAAATTTTTTTGCAAAGGAAAAGATCCTTTATGTCAATATTCAACCTCCCACCCAGAGAAAAAGAAACTGAATCCAGTTTCAGCAGAACTGAGTAGTCTCAGTAACTGAGTGGGATGTTGTATGAAGCTTGTGGATAAATACAAGGATTTCCTTCTCTTTCCCTTTCCCTCTCACCTTTTTCCATATTTTTCCTTTTCCAACCTTAATTTCTTTATATTTTATGAGTTTCAAGAAATTGCACGATGAAAACCTGATGGACAAGATATGAGAATTAAACCAGCCTCTACAAATCTTTTGTTGAATGTGTTTCATGTCTGGCACCCAACAAATGCTTATATTCTTGTGAGTATATAGGAATGAAAATGTTCATAACATAAAAGTGTGCCCCCAACTACACAAACTTTGATTTATTTGGGAAGAAAACACCCAGTTTTGGCATTTATAGGTGTGAACAGGCTTGTGTGTCCATAGAATGTTGTACCAGGTGTTGACAAGGAGGCTTGAACTTTCTCTTCTGCAGGACAGCAAAGCTCACATCTTGCAAGAAATATTAGGATGACTTACACAGCTGAGACACTGGTGTTATTTCAGATTATTACTTCCTCCTGCTTTTATCTTATTTTGACACAAAATCACTTGTGGCAGGTGATTTGAACATTACACATTTCACAGCAGGAGAAAATCCCTTTGACCTTCCAGCTGTGTGTTCCTGTTGCCACAGACTCAAAGCTCCAGTTTTAGCCTGAAAAGGTGAGAGTGAGATGAGTGATGAAACAAATCCTAGACATTTTTTTCCCCATTCTGTTTGCTGAATTTGATAGACTTTTAAAGCCTGGCTTCTGAGAGGCAATTTCAGACACTTCTCTCAGCATCATCCAATTATGCATTGGCTGCAGCTCACTGCATCTATCAAAGTGTCACGGATGCTTTCATGTAGGCAATATATTGCTTTTTCAGACCCAAGAGAGGGGAAAAATCAGGCACCCCAGCCTCTTCTCCTTAAGTAGGTGTTGAGCAAATTAGCCCCATTACAATCCAGCATGCATTAGTCCATTAAAGAGCTGAAGGAAGATTCCTTTGTGTAAATGACTGGATGGTTTCACTGTATATTTGTATTAGTCATTTCCTGCTGGTCTTTAAAGAAAGTTCTTGATCACTGATGTTCAAAAGGTCTTAATTTCCACATAAGCATAACTTTAAAAAAAAAAACAAAAAAGACAGGAAATATTCTCATGTATTTTAAAAGGTAATTAATTGGTTTTTAATATCATAAATTGAACTTTGTGGCTCAAAGGACACAAGAGTTTGCAAATACCCAGAGAGTTATCCTTTGATTAAGGTGGCTTTGTGCACACAAAACTTTTCTTCCTTTCCCAAACCATTTATGCTGCTGTTCCCAGATTTGATGGTAGATTATGTACAGCAGGTATGTGGGCCCTCATTTAGAGGATTTACACCTCCCACCTGGAATGAACCTGCTGGGTTCAAACCAGCAGGGCTGGCTGGGGCTCTTCACCTGTTTTGAGGTGCTGGATTGGAAAGATTTGTGGTAATGAACTGATGCCTTGGCCATGAATTTGGGCTCTTTTCACACTCCTGTTACACAAAGAGTTTAAAGACCGACTGGAACTGTACAAAAATTGGGGAAAAAAAAACTTTAAAAAATATACATGTTCACTTCTGCTGTACCACAGACTACAAGAGCCAGCAAGGTCACCCCTTGCTGAGGTGAGATGCTGAAAAAAAGACCTCAAAGAAACACGTCATAGGTGCAGAATTACAATAACAAAATTACTAAGGAAAAAGTGAAACTTCCTGCAGAAAAGTGTTGAGAAGAGCAGGCAGTGAGAAACTCCTCTGTTCCAGGTAAGGTGGAAATAATAAAGGGTGTGGTTCCCACTGTATCACCTGGGACTGTGCAGGTTTGATCTTCCTTTACAATTATTTGGTGTTGTAAAAGAGGACCTCATTTTCTAGACAGTGCCTGACACTTGGGTTTTTTTCAGCTCTTCCTGTCTGATAAATAATACAATCCCTGAATAACCACACTCTGCCAGACAGATGCTTTAGTCAACCATCTTACTATGTATTAAATAGCTCATCCACTGTAATCTGTGTTTAGGTCCTTAAAATCTGCCTCTCCTGAAGGCTGTGGTTTGTTCTGACCCATCTGGACCTTAATTCCAGGGTGTGATATCTTCAAGTACCTAAAGCTGCCTCTGGTTTACCTCAGATAATCAAACTTTTGTGTTTCACTTCTCCATAAAAATAAGGATATATTGGATATAAAAAAGAGAAGGTTTTTCAAAGTGTAATATCCAGTGTCTGGAACAGTGAGGGAAATTTCTAGATACACCCAATGCTCCTTGATGAAGCAATGTTAGGAATAATAATATTACAACTTTATTTCCTTCACTACTCTAATTCTCTAAGTATTATTCTGATGGGCCACTGGGGAGAGACAGAAGAGCAATCCATATTTTTCCATTTGAGTAGGTGATAAGCAAATTTTCCTGATGGAAACGTTCATTGGACCATTTAGCAAGCTGGAGATTATTGTATGTAACAGAATGATTTTAATACATACTTACAGAGAAAGCAATTTCCTGTTACTCTGTAATAGCAATTACCCATTCAAAAGACTCTGAATTTTACATCATCATGATTTCTTCTTTAAAGATAATTTCATTCTCTGATGAAAGGAAATGAGATTCCTTTATCCCTGGTCTTTTATTTTGATAAAAATGCCAATTAGCTACTTTATACCATTTGAGACTTCACTGTTATGTGGGTCAGAAAATGGCTTCAGCTATTCTTTTAAAGCAAAATAGCAATGGAATATATGATAAAAGCTATTCTAATCTCTGTGCAGTAAACAGCCTTCATAAATCACTGGAAGCTCTCTGCAGCATCATTCCCTCAGTTTCACACTGGCCTCAAATCCCACATATGTTAATACTCATCCCATAAACAGCAATTTATGGGGATTTCCCCTCTTGGCCAGGGGGGTCTCAGTTTCTCTTGTGTTATAAAAAATCCCAAAACACTGGAAAGCTTCAAGATGCACGGGTGTACATAACTCCTGAGATGACAGGCAGCATTTGGGAGGTGAGTTTTCATACCATAACTTCATTAACCTAATAAAATCAACCATACATCTCCAAAAAATGGGAAATTTATTATATAACCTCGTCCTAGTGAGGGGAAAAAAGGGTAAGGTGAGCATAAGGTTTTTTATCTTGTCTGTGTAAAACTGTGTCAGTTAAGCAATTCTAAATTTACCATAATTTTTATACTGAAATACTACTTGCACTGAAGTTGCAAAATACTTTGTTCCAGTCTGTGCTGGTTGGCATTGGAAATTACAATGCTTTCAATTGAAAATATGTAATTTACTATTTTAGTTAAAAGGGTGCTGTTCAGAATGTGTAATATTCCTTTTGATTAAGGACTATATAATTCTACATTGCATATCCCAAATAGCCAACAGAGCAGGAAAACCATCACAACACTGATATTTTTCCTTTTCCAAATGAAGAATTCAGATCTGTTTTTACAAACCAGACATTAACACTTCCTATTTGGCTTTCATCTCCTTTCTCCCACATCATGCAGTTGAAATGGTTCTGATTGATGAATCCTTATGCCATAAAAAATGAGGATCAGTTACCCAACAAAACCTCACACTGTATCCTTAAAAGAAGGGGATAATGAAATGCTGAAGGATTTTATAGCTGAGATTTCCAAATCATAACTGACTTCTCAGGAAAAGCCAGACATGAACCTTTACCAAATCTGGTGATGTTGTGAGAGTTCAGAAGTAGATTATAAAGGGATTGCACTCATGAAACTTATCCACTTTCTCCCAGTTAAGGCTGCCCTTGTATTCACCATTGTGTGTCTGTTACTATAGCGATGAAATCTATGTAGAAACTTGGAGAGATACTGATTGCTGCATTTAATGTATAATTTTTCACAGCCTACCTTCCATTCCTTACTTCCTAAATGGTCATAAAACAGCACCATTTATCATAACAGATGGGTGTGTACACACATATCAATTACAGCATCGTCAGGAATCACACAGAAATAAGTTATTTTTAAAAGAACTAAGAAATGAAATTATTCTGTATTGGTTTTAAGTGACCATTCCCTACCTGAAAGTTATTGCTAAGCTGTGGAGGGTAAAACTGAAGGGCAATTTGACTCTCACTTAAAGCTGACCAGCTTTATTTTAGATTAAAATGCTTTATACTTAATGAATATTCTACTTCTCTAATAGCAAACATACATCACATGAATGTTTCAATTGTCTTTAAATATTAATTTTTCTTAAGTTCAAACATCCATTGCTATCAAATATTTGCCTTCTTCCATTAAGCCATTTTTGTATCATTTGTGAATGCAGATATCTCCCAGCTCTTTAAATACCTCTCCATATTTTCCCTCTAAACACCTTAATTTTTTATGGACTATTTCCATATTTATTGTTTACAAATAAGGAATGCTTTTTGGTTTTCTTCTTCATTTAGCAAGGTTTAGATTTTGTGATGGTAGCATTCACATTTCTACTTTTTAAAGTTTCTTTAGCTTGAGGTTTATTTCCCTCCAGCTTCTCTCTAGACTGGAATTTGCTGGGGGTGGAGATTCTTCACTTTTCCTACTGATGGGATAGAGGGGACTCAAACAGCCTTGCTCTGAGTCCAGTGGGAAAAAATAAGGATTTAATTTTGGACAGGGAAGGAAAAGTCAATGCCAAAGGCTCCTCACCCTTCCCTGTCTGGCAGGGATTGTCTATTTTCTCCCCACACATTTAAAAGGAGATGGGACACATATAAATTCCAGTTTCTTCCCAAGGGAGATTTCATCAGCACAGCCAGGAGAGCCCAGAATGCTGCTTCTCTCACCTTCAACTCAATTTTTTTTCCGCTACTGCAATTCAACAATCCTGCATTTTCCATGCATTTGCTGCCTTTTGCAGGGAGCTGTGACCCAAAGCTGCTTTGCCTCACAGAGGACACGAAACACCTGCTTTTGCAAGCAGCCACTGGGGTAAAACAGGCTGGCTGCCAAAAAGGATTCAGTGACCTCCTCACCCCGTGCTTTCCCTCCCTGTTTTTGAAAGATAAGAAAACTTACTTTTATGGGCAGGAGTTCACTATGTTATTTAGCTTCAGGGCCAGGGAATGAGCCCCATCCCATTTTTGTAGGGATGCAGCCACAGCTGTAAAGACAAAGATCTCTCCCATCCTACGCAGCAGTGGCTTCAGCCAGGGAGGAGTTGCAGCCTCAGGAGTGAGTGAATTCTCCCAGGCTTCTGACCTACTTCTTGTTTCTATCATCACCTGTATGAAATTCATATGAATCTCAGAATCACAGAATGGTTTGTGTTAGAAGGAACCTTGGAGATCACTTGATTCCAAGCCCCTGACATGGGCAGGGACACCTTCCACTATCCCAGGTTGCCCAGAGCCCCATCCAGCTGGCCTTGAACACTTCCAGGGATGGGGCAGCCACAGCTTGTCTGGATAATCTGCACCAGTTTCTTGTCACCCTCGCAGTGAAGAATTTCATCCTAATATCTCACCTAAACCTGTCCCTTCTCAGTGTGAATCCATTTCCCCTTGTCCCTTCTCTCCATGCCCTTGTCCCAAGTCCCTCTCCAGCTCTCTTTAGGCACTGGGAGAGGCTCCAAATCTCCCTGGAGTCTTCTCTTCTCCAGGCTGAGCAACCCCAGAACAACCACATACACCCTGAACAACCCATAATATGAATCTTACATACACCCTGACATTTTGTTTCTCTATGTGCATGTTTGTGCACACACATAAATTCACACACACAGACACAGAGAGGTAACAGCACCAGTTTTCCAGTCTTCCACTCAGCTTCAGTCAGTTTTTTAGTTCACTTTATAGATCCACCCTTGGGTTTTTTTTTTGTTTTTTTTTTTGACTGTGCTAAAGCAGAGAATTGAAACTGAGATAAAGAAAATACCAAGGCCAACACCTTTTATGGCCAATCTGTTAGAGTGCAGACATCTCCCACTGTGAGACTGACAAACACATTTTCCTCTGTGTTTCCCATCCACTTTGCTCAGCCTCACTCAAATTTTCTGCGAAAGACTCTCAGAAATCCAGGGGTGAAACAAGATCAGGCAGGAATGCTGATCTTGGAGACTCCCAGGAGAGGCTGTGTAATCACTTCCAGCTCTCACAGACACCTCCCTCAACACCCCCATGTACAAATAGCACAGCTCTGGAGGAACAGCATCTCCAGAGTGGGGAGGGAGTGCTGGAAGGGGACACAGAGAGATGCTAAAGGCAGTCAGGAGGTTTTTCCAACTATTTTTTGGGAGACAGTTGGGCTGAGGTAATGCTTCTCTTGCACAGAAAGAAGTGACTCTTTGAACCTTCACTAAGAGGGATGGAAAATAATGTAAGTCCTGTGGTTTACTGCACTTTCTCTTCTTAGACACAAAAAAAAAAAAAAAAAAGGGGGTTTGTGGTAGACTCTTCTATAGGATTTGGTGACCTTTTGTTTGCCTAAAAATCATTAAAAAACCTGAGCAGTAAATTTTTCTTCCTGAATGGCATGAAAAAAGGTGGAAGTGGGGAGGAGTAAGTATTTATTTATTCCTTTGCACAGGAACTTCCCCAGTGTTTTTGACTTGTTGTTTTTATAAGTTAATTGGGGTCAAAAAGAGAATCCTAGAGAAGTGAATAGGTATATAAGGAAATTCTTTTCTGAGCATGAAAATTGCAAATTTATATATTTTATCTACAAACTTCAGATTTTCTAGTTATAAGATTTATTTCAAAGCAAAGACAGAAAAATTTCAATAACCTTAACTTTTATAACATTACTCTCTCTTACATAGGTTTATGCTTAGTAATATTGTTCTGATACAGAATAACATTTGGTTTTTGAGACTTAAGAATGGATCTCATTTTAAATAGATTTTTTTGTGTGTGTGTGAATAAGGCAGAATTACACCTGTTTTATTTGTGGAATATGCTGTACTGTGCCTGCTGAATGCTTTTATCATGATAAATTGTGGGGCAGAACAAACTAAATAATAAGTGAGACCTGGGAAAACAAGATGCTCTGGAGGTTCCTCCTGTGGTACAGGTGCTGCTCCTTTCCCATGTCTCAAAAGTTTTAATTTTTTTGTTGTATTACATTTTGGGGTTTTTTTTGTAATTATTGGACTTGATCTGAGATTATTTTCCATATCCACAAAAAAAAAGTTTTTTGAAATTTGAGTTTTCAAAATTTCAAAAGGGCAAATAGTGAATTTAATAAAGAAAAGGGAGGAACCTAAAGACATTATGTATGTCCTTATTAAATGACATACAAAATACAAATGGTTTGTTCTGAACTAACTTCTGATTAGATACATTTTAATATATTTAGAAAACTGTGTCAGACAAAAGACCATGTAACTTGAAAATTTCATTAAATTATGGAACTACTAAACCTTTGGCAATCCAAGTTAAAACTGAGATTGTGCATTCAAGTTAATTTTTTCAAAATTATAGTTAAAAGTTTTTTTCACTGTGTTTTAGTGACAGACAAGAGGTTTTCTTTCAGGTTTTCTTTCATGGACCAGCTCAATTTTGTTATGGTTTTGGGAGAAATATTTCTCTTGCATTTTGTCCTAATTTTTTTCCTCCATAAATTTAGCTGTTGAGAGACCTTGTGTACACATGTTCACGAAATGTACACAATGAAAGGAATCTTCAGAATGACAAAACGACAAATCTGTGATGCTTTTGGTGCATTTAGTACTTTCTGTCAATGGTAACAGTCCAAAATCCAATCCATGACTTTCTACAGCTTTTCTTTGTTGTAACCAAGTCACGTTAATATGAGTTATAAGTTTATAGAACCATTAATCCCATTAACCACTTTTGAAACACTGCTTACATGTGGAAAGGCAAAAAACCCAACATATTGTCAGCCTGACCTTTAAAAACATAAATCTCAAATGCAAGAAAACCTAAGTTAACAACTGCAGTTCCTACATGGATGTCCTTAAGCTCTTGGATATCAGAAGCAGCGAGAGCACAGCTCTCACTCCTTAGTGGTGAAGACAACTCAGATTCTCCCTGTTTGCTACAAAGCTTGACTATCCATAAAATCCTCAGGTGGTTCAGTGCAGCACTGTAGAAAATACATGGTTAAAATCACACTTTGTCTCTCTCCTGGCAGCCAGGTGTAGCCTGCATCATGTTCTCCTTCCTTCCACTGTCGTCCTTGGGCAGGACCCTTTCAAGCTTGGTGAATTGAATGAATTTCCCTTTTCCCTTCTCCTTTTCCTCTTCCCCTCTTCAGAGTGATGAAAATGAGCAATTCACACTGAATGGCCACACTTCTTAAATCTGCCCCCAGACTTGCTGATATTTCTTGGTATGGCACTTCAAAATCAAGATATACTCAATTTCTTATTCAAGTTAGGAGAGGGCTGGGTCCTGACCTGTTTCTTCTCTTTGTTTTGTAAAACCTCACACCTGAGGTTTATTCCCCTGTCATCTGACCTGCACCTGACCAGTTTCCTTGATAGCAGCAGAGGAAAGAGATTATCTCAATTCTTTGTGCAGTTGCCACCATATAAAGCCACAGTGTGGAGGATCAGTGGATTCAGATATCATCACACTTTACCCACAAATACATGCAATTTTATAAGTTAACTTTCCTGTAAGACAGCTCCAACCATAGTCCTGAGCTGTGGGGGTTCCTTGGGATCTTCTTCACTCCCTGGGCTCCTCAGAGGTTGGAGAGATAATTCCGGGTCCTGTTGTTGTCTCATGGAATTTCCAACCAATCTTTCCTTGTCTTCTGGTTACACCCACTGTCCTTAGGGACAGGGATGGGCAGGGAATGCCTGGATGATGATGATGACTCAGTTCAAACCACACTGTCACATTTGCTGTTGGCTTTTACAATCTTGTTCTGGTCGCTTTTGGAGGATTTTGCGCTTCTTGATGACCAACAGGTTGTTTCCATGCTTTGGCTATTTCCATGGGGACACCAAAGCTACCAGTTAAAGTTCATGGGCTGATGTTAATAACCAGGTGATTGCACCGAACTCATCCTAACTCCAGCAGCAATGGGCTCATCTATGGTCCATAACAGCTTTTCAGCTCTTTTCTCTCAGGTTCACTCCTGTGCTGCCTCAGTGCTTGCAACTGGCCATTTGACAACTTGTCAATTGGCTGCTCAAGCACTTACAGAAAGCGATCTCTGCACAGATTTAAATTATTTATGATGACAAAGTAGCTGAAAATTAGTGCTCCCTTACCAGGCAAAAGAAAATGTGACTTAACTCTTCACTAATTGCTAAGGAGGCTTGTGCTGGAAGTAACGAGACAATTCAGTATTAGGCAATCATAGAATTTTTATCTGTTCACAGACTGCTGGTGACTAATGATGCTTGCCCAGTCCCACCACTGCCTGTGGAATGACCACTCTGTGGAAGTTTAGCAGTTGTCCATTAGTAGGGGCAGTGAGAAGAGTGAGTGCAATGGATGCAAACAGTTGAATTTATCTCATCTCACTTGAGACATCTCAGGTCTTCGGTTGTAGTCAACTGGCATTTCTTTCCTGAAATAAATGTGGAAAGGGGTCTCAGCAGGAGGTGTGGGAACTCATGGAGGTGTAGCTGTGTAACTCCAAGATGTCTGCACTGAGCTGAAATGAAGCCCACCCAGAGGGGATTTCTGGATGAATGCTAACTAGCTTTATAGGTGAATTATTTTGTGATGCTATCTCCATTCTCCAGCACTGAGAACAATAACCTGTAAATCCCAGTTTGAAGAGTGGGGATTTATCTCACACTAGTGAGAAAAATCTGTTGCTTTTTTTTTTTTTTTTTTTGGTACTCTCCATGTGTCTATGTTAATAATCTCTGTGTTTAGTCATCATTAGCTGCTCTGAATCTCTGAATTCACAGTTTTGCTGATTGCAAGGAGGGCATAGGGTCTGCCTCCCTTGGCAATCTCTGTGGTAATCACAGCCGGGAGAAGTTCCTTGTAGGCTGCAATAGAGGAGTAACTAAATGGGCTGAAGAAGGGGTATTTTGTGCTCTTCTTACAGAGAGGCATTTTGGGGGTTGCCTTTTACCTTTCAAATAAAAGACAGACTGAGAGAGCTCAGGCTGTTCAGCCTGGAGAAGTGAAGGCTCCAGGGAGACCTTAGAGCTTCTTGCAGCGCCTAAAGGGGCTCCAAGAGAGCTGGAGAGGGACTCTGGACAAGAGAGTGGAGTGACAGGGCAATGGATTTAAACTGACAGAGGGGAGATTTAAACTGGATACTTGAGAGAAATTCTTCCCTGTGAGGGTGGTGAGGCCCTGGCACAGGTGCCCAGAGAAGCTGTGGCTGCCTCTGGATCCCTGGAAGTGTCCAAGGCCAGGTTGGACAGGGCTTGGAGAAAGCTGGGAGAGTAAAAGGTGTCCCTGCCATGGCAGGGAAATTGGAACTGGATGATCTTAAGGATCCCTTCCAACCCAAACCATTCAATTATTCTATGAATTCAATATTTCCTTTCTTTTTTTATTGTGACAGTTTTGTCCAGTGGGAAGAGGCAGGAGGCATAAATTAAAACAAGGGGGATCCAAATGGGCTGAGACAGTCAAGCATTGGAACAGGCTACTCAGAGAGGCTGTGCTGAATCTGTTCTTGGAGATTTGTCTGACCTCATGACTTACCCATTTGGAGGAACCTCCTAAGTTCCCTTTCAACCCAAATTATTCTCTGATTAAAAAGTTACATGTGTTAACATACAAGTGTTATTTTAATATGTATATTAAGAGCCATTAAGAAAATGTCAGTTTGGTTTGATTAAATCATCTGCCTCAAAACACAGAAACATTTTTTTTTGGGAAAGAATAGAACAGTTCTACAGAAGCTTTGATTTGCTATAACTTACATCTTTTTTTATTTAGTTCTAGAAAAATTTGACTTCTCATCTGGAAATTCAGGTGTAGAAAGATACAACACAGCCCAAGTGAAGCATAGTAACAATCCCCCAAGCTAAAGAAAGAAAGAAACAGAAAGAAATAGGGTAATCCTGGACACTGATCATATTAATTACTTTGGCCATGCTGAACACAAGAATAGTCAGCATTTTTCACCTCTTTTTATAACAGAAGCCATAAAAGCCAATAATTGAGAACAACTTTATTAATTAACTGGGATTGAATTGGGGTGATTGTTATCCCAATAAATGGAGTGAAAATATCTTTGACAATAACCTTGTTTCCTGGTCTATTCACAATGAGTGTTCCTAAAGACGAAAACGTATTTGGAAGAAGGCATCCTTACTTTGGAAATATATCCAGCTACACATTTTGGTATTTGAGAAATAATTCATAGAAAGTATGTTTGACAGCTGATGGAACAAATCATAAATGCTTTTTTGTTTGTTTCTTTGTGGTTTTTAATTTAAATAATTTTATTTGTTGATCATGGGGATTTCATTATCAGTGTTTGGTCTTCAGAAATTGTAAGGATAAGAAAAATTTTAAGTTTCAAGAGATATTAAATATCACATTGTTTTGTAGGTATTTAAAGTCTTGAGAAAAGGCCAAAATGGGACTTTGTTTCTTCTGGGACAGAAAGGGGGAAAATGGTTTTGCATTAACATTTTTTTCTACTTTAGGTCAAATTGCTCCATTGATACCTGGTAGCATAAAATCTAAATACATCTCCACTGTCTTTGTGTGCTACCCTCCCTCAGACTATGAGTAACAGAAATGATTTTTGGGATATTTTTAAAGATGCTTGAATGAATGGGGGACATTTTTCCCCAGTTCCTCCATTTCTAATAATTGTTAGATTTTATTCAGCATTAGGCTGATTAGCTCAGAATTGCCCATGGATGAAAAGTGTAGTTTTAGCCTTTTGCTCCATGGCTTGCAGCTGTTCTCATGGAAATTTTACTGCTGACATGTGAGACAACAAGCTCAAGGCTTGATTTCCTTCCCTTAATGTTTGAAAAATTAATTTTTCCATAATTGTTTGAAGCAATTTATAAAACCACCAGGAAATATATCCCTGCCTGCCCTCCAGCTCTGGCAAAGGACTCCAGGCTCTCTGTGCCCTCATGCTTCCTTCTAATTCCTCATCCTTGGCTTTAGCCAGCAATCTCTTGTTTTCCTAGAATCTCCTCTGCCCTGGCATAGTCTTGAGGGAAAATGGTGTAAGAATCAAAGTTTCTTTTCTGGAAGGTTACAAGATGGTTTCTTGGAAGGGAGACATAAAACCACAATGAAACCTGCAACAAACACAGAATTTTAATGGTGAACTTTTGAGATCAGGTAAACTTTTAATGAAGTGGAGGGATGGATATGTTTGGGAAATTTGGCACAAAGCCTAATAAAGTAATTACTGTATTCCCTCAGTGCATTGCACAGAAATTGCATCTTTTCATGCATCATTCACAGCTCCCATTACTGACACCACAGCATCTAAATTACTCTGAGCATCAACAGAACAAACACCACTTTGTCCAGATGAAGACTTGAAATCTGGCGAGTGGATGTTGTAGATTTTGTTTTTGCTGTAATACTACACACAACTTCCAGACTGTTAACCTGATATTGAAAAGTATAGAATAATGAGTATTCTTGCCTGACTGTCCTGTTCCTCCTCCAGAAATGATGTTAATTTGTGCTGGGAGCAAGGGTTACTTCTCATATTCATAATTTAATGTGCTGCTTTAATGGGAGAGGCAGGCAGACCACGAAAATGGAGCAATTTCACTGCAGTTACTTTGCCACTGGCCTCCAGCTGTTGTTCTCACAGCAGTGGTTTCCTACAGCTCAGCAATGTGAGGTCAACTGAAATCGTGTTTTATCTGGGGAGAAATGAAAAGGCATTGCATGACAGGGGAAGATAGAGGCAGTCAGCACGAAAAAAATTGTTTACAAAGTAAGACAAAGCCTCTTGGCTCAGGCTGTGTTTTCCTGGGGTGTTCCATGCAGTGTCTGGAAAGGAAAGGTGGAAGAACACATTGTCAGGCAGGAGGATTTAAATTTCAAGATTAGGCTCTCACTGCTGTCATGGAGTCAAATTTGAAGCAGAGTTGAAAGGTATTGGCAGCTTCTGAGTGAAAAAAGCTGCCTGTGTGCCTCAGGGTGATCTCCTGTGCCTGCTCAGCACTGATCCAGCCCAGGGAGAGCCCTCGAGCAGGTGGGATCATTGCACAGAGTGCAGGTGGGGCTGCACTGGCCCAGGAGATCCCTGACCCTTTACTGAACTAACAATGGCCTCCCACAGGTCATAATCAAAGAAAATATTTTGGAGAAATCTCCTGGCAGAGCATGCACTCAGGTGGTGTTTAGCAGGTGGATTCTATCCATAAACCTGGCCAGATTTCTTAATCAAAAATGTAAAGAGTTTCTCTAGTCTATTCTCACTTTTTTTTGTTCTGAAAGGAAGGCATAAAATATAAACTTTGTCAGATCAAACATTTCTGTGCTCCCTGTCAGTCAGTACTGACTCTGTGGGTCACAAATTAAATCCTCTTGGATGCTGCTGGTTCCTGTGCTGGCTCCACCAGGATGGGCTTTCCATCTGAGCATTCCCATCTGCATTCCTTAATTCAATACTTGATCCTCCTGTTGCTGACAGCTTCCACACATTTGATGTTGCAGTTTGATGGTTTTTACTGTCCCATTTCCAAATATTGGGCTGAACCAGAAGAGTAGGGGATTTTTTTTTTCTGAGCAGCCCAAGAGCATTTAGGATAATGTGTATCTTAAATGAGGTGCTCCAATTACACTCTTGCTCACATCCTATCTTTGCATATAATTAGAAAAAATACTGAGCAAAGTACTGAAAAAGCTGTTGATCATTATTTTCTTCTTTTTTTTCTTCTTCTCTGTAGAAGCTGATGGCTTAGAAAGTTGCTGTTCTTAGCCATGCATGGGCAACCAGTTGTTTCATTTCCATACTGAAACATTTCCATCCCTCTTTTGAAATTACTTGACTTCCTTTCTACTTGTTTCTATCGTTTGGATAGAATTAGTGACGGGAAGAGAAGCATGAAAAATGGCTGAATTCTTGCTACCTGGTACCAACAACTTCTGTAGGTTCACTCAGGAATCCTTGGCAGCCATCAAAAAGAGAATTGCTGCCAAAAAGGATTGTCGAAGAAATACCATAGAGCAGAAACCCGAGGAGAAGCCACGTCCTCAGCTGGACCTAAAAGCTTTCCAGAAGTTGCCAGCTCTCTATGGAAATCCTCCTCCAGAGCTCATTGGGGAACCACTGGAGGATCTCGACCCCTACTACAAAGATCATAAGGTTAGAGCCAACCAAGATACTTGGATTTTATTTTTAATTAATTAATTAAATTTAATTTGTTTTATTGCCAAAAGTTTCTGTGGGCAATCTATCAAAGAGTTTTGCTTACACCCCTGTATACAAACTCTCATCCTTTTCTAGGTGAAGCAATGCATGCAGTTGGCACAGCTGAGTGATGTGCTGTAATCTTTTTTTTTAAAAAAAAAAGCTTAAATTTTAATTTTAAGCCTGAAATAATATGAAATCAATTAACATTTGAATCAGAATAGAAGCAGAAAAAATAAGCTGGATAAAGGAAGAAAAGGGAGGGTTGAGAAAGAAATTATAATAATTAGAAGTTATAGTAATTTTGTACATAATTTTGTACATTTTCGTGAATTCTACAGTTTTGAGCTATGTGTTTCACTCTATCTCAATGCTTTTGTTCCAGTTACATATACAATAAATTATACTTAAGCATAAAAAATATTTTAAAACAATTGCTGATGAATCCTTCAACCTCCTGACTCAAGCTCCATATTCCAGTTGTGACATTTTGAAGTTTATGAATTTCAATAACAAACAGAGAAATGGAAACTAATCCATTGGGAATTATGCTTTTTGCTTGAGGGGAGGTTAAACCTTGAACTAATTTCTACAGTCTAGGAGCTAGAGGATCACTGTCAGCAACAGCAAATAATGAAAAAGGTGCAGTTCTTCCTTGCACCTCTTGTATATCTTGACTCAATGAGCAGTTTATTCTATTTTAAGAGAATAATAATAAGCAAGATTGGTTCTGTGCACAGCTCTTTGCAAATCACAAGGTTGAGAAAAGAAGTTTGTGCTAAGGAATATTTTTCAGCCTGA
The DNA here is from genome assembly GCA_013396995.1 of Dicaeum eximium. Lineage (NCBI taxonomy): Eukaryota > Metazoa > Chordata > Aves > Passeriformes > Dicaeidae > Dicaeum > Dicaeum eximium. Next base: position 1,363,041 of record VWZP01001896.1, read on the forward strand.
GAGTTAAAGTTTCTGATGAAAGGATAGCAAATTTATACAGCCTTTCCAGTTAACCAGGCTAAAGTGAAATTCAAGCTCTTTCTTATGACTGACACAACAGAATATAGCACAAAAATATGCTCTGTGTTCAACTACCTGACAAATTATTTTGTGTTTATTTTTAATAGGTTTTCATAGTGCTAAACAAGCAGAAAACAATCTACAGATTTACTGCTACACGTGCCCTGTGGATCTTCAGTCCCTTCCATCCCATACGAAGAAAAGCAATTAAAATTTTAGTACATTCATATCCTTTTATCAGCTTTATTCACTCCTTTTGGTTATAAAACCCTACATAATGCTGTGCTTTTGTGTTTTACAGCATTGAGGTAATCTGGTCTTCACTACACACAGATTCTAATTTTGAATCACCTTAGATATTGTTAGTGTGTTGGTGCTCTTGTGATATTTAGAAATAAATTTTATGAGTATTTTGCTTATTAAGCATGATTTTTTACAGATTTGTGTTTTGAGGTCTGATGTTGATTTCCTGATGTGTCATAAACAAGTATCTCATTCTGAAGCCTTTCCCAGTGAGAAGATTGATAAGATCTCTATCCTCTTTTTCATCTTCTGCTTACCCAAATGTGGGAATTAAATTCAACTCATGTGCCAAAGCTGATCAACCACTGGCCAGTTTTGAGAGAAAATTTTGAGATAGGCAAGCACTCACAGGAAAACACATAGAAAAAAACTGATGTAAACTTAGTTTCTCTGGGAAATAAGATTTAAAAAGTGCACATGTGGTATATGAAAGTAAATATTTCCAGGAATACTTTTGCAGGGAATGCCTTGGAATATAAAGGTAATACAGATCCCACCTCATATATCAAATTTAGAGGGTAGGAATCACAAGTGTATTGCTCCAGCTGCTTCAGACTGAATCAGACCCAGAGTGGAGTCTGTGATGTTCCTGTGTGGATTTCAGATTTCCAGGCATATCCTGGCTCTGTGGTGTGAGGTAACTTCAGTGACTGGAGGTTGTCATGGCAGCAGTGTGCAGACAACCCTGGAAGAGCCATGCCTTTCATCTGGGGCTTTCTCTGGGCACAAGTTGGCTGACACTGGCATTTCCACACGAGTGGCTCAGCTTCTGCTAACAGCTGGACCATTCCGAGAGCCAAAGACAGGAATTTTTTTTTTTTTAAATTTTTTTTTTTGGGATGGAGAGGATGGATAATGGCAAAGGTAGATGATGTCTTTCCCATACTTTTCCACCCTATGGATTGCCCACATGTGTTGTATGACAAAGCACAAGATCCAGCTCCAGAGTCATGTGCTTGAGCTGAGGTGTCAATATATGAGGTAGCTGCCCAAACTCCTCTGCTCTGAGCCAGCAGGTCCCAGACAGCACCTGGGAAGCCCCTGGAGTTGGCTAAACATGGGCATCACAATGTAAAAAACCCATTAATCTGTTAGAGAGCACCCAAAGGAGGGATAGGAAGACGGTGAATGGTCTGGAGGGGAAATGAGGAGCATATGAGGAGCAGCTATGAGTGCCATATGAGGGCACTTGGTCTGGAGGAGACTGAGGAGAGACTCATTGTGGTCTTCAGCTTCCTTGTGAGGGACAGTGGAGGGGCAGACCTTGATCTCCTTGCTCTGGTGAGCAGTGCCAGGACTTGAGGAAACAGCTGGAGCCAAGCCAGGGGAGGTTGAGGTTGGGTATCAGGAAATGGTTCTTCACCCAGGGGTGGTTGGGCACTGAACAGGCTCCCCAGGGCATGGTCACAGCACCAGCCTGGCAGAGCTCAAGAAGCACAGTAACTCTCAAGCACACGATGTGACTCTTGGGATGTCCAGAAAAGGGCCAGGAGTGGGCCTTGATGATCCTGATGGGTCCCTTCAAACTCAGCACAGCCCATGATTCTGTGATCCAGAGTTGTTTGAGACTCCTGCAATCACCCTGACAGATTTCGTGCTGTCCTTTGGGAGAGAAGAGCTTTGCCGGGTCAGAGGCAGGTTTGGGCTCCACTTGTGTGATTTGGGCAAGTGTTTAACTTGTACACCGTAAAATGAAACTAAAACTGCATCCTTCCACCCAGCCCTAGAGTGGCTGAGGGTCCTTTATCCAGGCTGGAAATGCTCAGAGCAGCAGATCTGTAATCAATACAGAAGTCCATGAATAACAGCAGTGGTGTGTTGTCATCTAACATGGCTCAGAATCAGTGAATACCTGTGCATGCTGTTCTTACACGTGCTTTAAACAAAAAGCCAGGTAATGTGCCAGTGACTGATGCAATATTTATATTTCTGAATCCATGTCATATTTGCCTTCACTCCCATGACTTACATTGTTCACCTGGTTTATCATGTGCACCATTTTAACTAATTGTGCATTCATGGCTCTGACTGAGTCATCTAAGGCTTCATCACCTTCATGGAACACATATGTTGAGTAAGTATCTGTGGGTATGCATATTTTTTATTTCTTTAGTCATACTGAGTTATTGAGACTTGACACTTTTACTCGAGATAGTTTGTGGGAGATTTAAAAGTTGCTTGTCTTAAGGGGGTTTTTCAATTTAGATTTTATTTGAGGAAGTGGTTTTGTCTTTAAACCAAATATATACAATAATTTTGGTGTTATAGGAGAGAGTAAGTGTAGATTAAGTTCCAGTGTTGAACTGGCTTCATGCCTGTTCTGCTGCTCCAGACTTCCCACATTCTGAAGTTACTCAGTAATTATTTGCTCTCTATCAAGATGTATTTCCTGTTGTTACTGATGCTGATTGAGCACATGGGAGTTGCTGTCTTTCAAAATTCTGGCTAATTATATTGAAATGCTGAGTTTTGCTCTAATAAAATGTTCTGTCAGAAGCACTTGGCCTGCAGAGTGCTGTTAGTATGTAAAGATTTTATCTTCAGCACTGCCAACACCTGCAATGCTAAATCACAATAAATCAATGTTTTGTAGTCAGTCTTGAAATGTATAATGCAATGGGTTTGTTGGTTTTGGTTTTTCTTTTTTTTAAGAGACTATTTCAGCTGTCACTTTTTCACTTTGGCAAAACCACTAGAATGTGAATACTGATAATTCTAACAGCTAATACAAAGGAGAATATTCCCAAATAGTATTAAAAACAGGTTTAAAAGTATTTTTTACTACATCATGTTAAATGACACTGAAAGCTTGAATGGCAAACTCTCATGCAAGCAGGAACAAGACTCTGCATGGTATTAAAATACACATCTCCAGAAGATGCTGAGATGCTTCTCTGCCTATGAGGGAGTTAAAGGTTGGATCAGAGTCGTATCTGCTGTTGGCATCAACTACCATTCAAATGCATTTCAAGAATAATTCAAGAATAATAATGCATTTCAATAATAATTCTCTTCAAATAAAAAGGGAAGCACTACATCCATATAATTTCTTAGTGCATTTGCTGACTGCCAAATGAAAGCCTCTTGAATTCTGTAGGGATATCACTGCCTCCTTGAAATTATAAGTGCACTCAGTTACGTCCAGAAGAGCTTTTACTGATAATTTTTCATTAATAAAAATAATTGCCATCTTAAATTGAAAACCCTCTACTCCTGTATTCCTCTAAGTGTTTTAAATATTCTGCACAGAAATGGTTGCTGTGTGCCCAAAGGAAATAACACAGCCCATCACACTGTGCCACTTGAAACTGGAGGAAGATACAAATTTGTATCTTTATTTCAGCTAGTAACTGGGAGTTTGGTGTTTCTGAAATTACAGAGACTCACATGAAAGAATCTGGAAAAAATTGTCGGATGCCAAAAAGTGTGCCATGGGTTGCACATTAATAGCCATGTCCAGGTTGCAGTCAGCTACTGTCTCCATCTCCATGTGAACCAGATACTGATGGAATAAACTGAAATCCAACAGAAATCTGTTTGTTCTCTCCATCATTGTCTCAGTTTGCTGGCCCAGACATTAAATAGTCTGACCGTGCATCTTCGGTGGAGTGCTAACACTGCTCTTCCCCTTTGGCTCTTTTCTCCCCTCCTTAGATTTACTTTCACTGGCATTTACACTTTTGAATCATTGATAAAAATACTGGCAACAGGATTCTGTCTGAATGAATTCACTTTCCTCCGGGACCCCTGGAACTGGTTGGATTTCACCGTTATCGTCATGGCGTAAGTGGGAGCACATAAAATATGGATTACCTGCCTGGGCTCTGTGTGCTGGAAGTTCTCATTGCTGGCTGGGTTTAAAAACCAACCCATGGCTCCTAATTGCACCTGAAACTATCCAGAGCATTGACTTTTCCCCTTGTTTAGCACTCATGTATTGCAATAATGTTTGAGTCCTTCAAGAAGGGAATAGAGCTGTGCAGAGCGAGGTGTTCCCAGTGGTGGGTGTGTGAGTGGATGTGCCCAGACTGCTGAAATCTAAGAGCTGGGCATTGTTGGGAAGGAGGATGCAGGAAGGCCTTGCAGAGATGGTTTATTGGTGAAAGATTTTAAGAATGTAAAACCTGCAGAAGAGATAGAGCTAAAAGCAAAATTTGAGCTATAGAATGCGAAGCAGGAAGACAGTGATTAAGTTATCTGAAGACCAGGCCCCTGATGACTAAACAATACAGCTCCTCAGACAAAGAGATAAGGGGTTGGGCCATGCCAGGTGATAGGGAAAAAAGGTGGGTTTGCCAGGTTTTTAGTATGGTAATATAATAGTTCCCATAGGCTGCATGTAAATTTTGTAGGTTTTGTACCCTGTACCAGTTGGTTGAAGTTAACCAGAGTATTCAGCATAGAAGGAGATAAATGGGATTGTAAGAGGAAGTTCGCTCTCTTGAGACCACGCTCCAGCCAGAGCTGGTCAGGTTGGCTGTCCCCACAAGCAATAAACCACGTGTCCAAAGAGCATCCCTGTCTCCGGAAATCTCTCGTCGAACCCCTGATAGCACCCTGCCTTTTCCAATAGGCATAAATACAGACTTGCTGACCCCATGAATGAAAGTATAATTTTGTATTTAGGGTAATGGGTATAGACACCAGGATAGCGGATTAAATTATGTCTCCTTCTCCAAAAATCGTAGGTAAATCCTAATTTTCTGGTAATTAGCAAACTTCTACATGCTGGTTAAATGCAGCTACAGAAGGGAGGTCAAACCAGCTCAGCCAGCACTTGTAAATTCATAATATTGAGTGCTACCTTTGTATTTTAAATTAATGATATTTAAAGATGCTCACACAAAAGCAGCTGTGCACAAGCCAGGAGCCACCTCAGAGGGGAAACTCCAATAATGAGGAAATTCATTTTTATTTTATAAGTCTTCAGACAAATCCTTAATATGACTTTTTTTTTTAATACTTAAAATACACTTGGGAAGATTGACAGCCAAGTATGACCACTGTAAATAAGTGCCCTGTTAACTCTGTTCAACCACTTGGTATTTCACATTTGGTCTTTACAGGTACGTGGGAGCATTTAGTGACTTGGGGAGTGTGTCAGTCCTCCGCACTTTCAGGGTTCTCAGAGCTTTAAAAACCATTTCAATAGTCCCAGGTAAGAAATCTTACTTGCTGAGTATTTTCTCCTACTTACAATTCATTCTTTGCTTCGTTCAAAATTTTGACTTTTTCCTTTTTTTTTTTTTCTGTGTTCAGCAGACACAGCTGAATTTGTGCACACAAAAAGTGTCTCAGTTCATCTGTCCCAGTCAGAATGAACCAAGTGTTAGAAAGAATATTGAATATAGTTTGTTTTTCATTATGCTTTTAAAGATGCTGTTCAGAGTTTATAATGTCAGTTTTACAGAATGTTCTTTTAGCTGATTGTGTTATGGTTCCACAGAAAAAATTCTGGATATTGAAGGGACTTTACCACTAATGATCTTACATCATCATCAATCCAGGAGAGGATGCCAGGAGAGGTTCAGATTGGATATTGTCTTCACAAATTACCAGTGTTGGAAGTATCATTTGAATTTTGCATATTACTTTTCATGGATAAAGAAAACAAGATTTTCTCTCTTCATCATTGCATGAATATTTTTCAGGGATTAAAGGAACATCTAGAAATTGTAGGCTCAACAAAATGAGGAAAAAATATTTCTCTCATATTAGTCATTCTCATCCTAAATATACTTGTATTGCAAATATATTTGCCACATATTATCCTGTAATTCTTATACTTTGGCTTTTATACGCTTTTAAACTCTAATCGAGTATATTTGAATCTCAGTTTTTCATCCTGTTTTTATATTGTCTTTTTAGGGCTCAAGATCATTGTAGGGGCACTTATCCAGTCTGTTAAGAAGCTTGCTGATGTGATGATCCTGACTGTTTTCTGCCTGAGTGTTTTTGCCCTCATAGGCCTCCAGCTTTTTAAGGGCAATCTCAGGCAAAAGTGCATCAGGAACACTACAGAGTTTTGTAATAAAACATGGGAAAGTTATGAAAAGTTTGCTGAGGATTCAGGTAATTTTTTTCTCCATAATTCTTCTTTAGATGATGCTATAGACACCTATGCACACATGTATAACCAGTGCTGTGAATTAGGTTGATGTTTTGATTGATATTTTGATGAGCAACTACCTGATAATGGCCTCCTGATTGCCAGAGCAGCTTGCAGGCATCCAGGAATGCACTCCTTCCCTTCATTATAAGAAAAAGCACTCCCAGATTTTCCATTAACATCCAGATCTGCTTCCCCTAATGATGTGACAATAACTGAAACATGCATTATCTCATTCTCTGTTGTAATTCCCCAAAGTTCACCTTTTGCTACAGGCTGAAGAGCCCATGCATCTTCATTTTCCTGCTCAGTGTGAGCTGCTCCTCAGCTGAAAACAGAGGAATTAGTTGAAAAGTCAAATTACTTACTTCTTGACATCAAATATATCTTATTTTATGTCTTATAGAAGATATATACAATACATATCATTCATGTTTCCACCTTGGCTGAGATTAGTGATGGAACCATGGAGCAGAGATCTGAAAATGCATCAAAGCATTTTCAGAGGAACAATTGTAAGATGCAATTCAGGACAGCAAAGCAAAGCCTTGTGTTAAAGGAGAAGCCTCAATATATGTGAAAAAATATCAAAATAATCAATGTCTGTGCCAGAAATATGAAGAAAGCTTCATCACTGAAGAACATCTCTCCCAGTGAGTTCAGACGTAGCAGCAGTTGTACAGGAAAAGAAGGATTTTCCCAGGGGAACTCTCAAAATACATGAAAAGTCACCCAGAATTGCTGTTTGTCCACACTCTGTGTGGGAGATTTGTTCAGACAGGATTTCTTCAATAACTTCACAGTCCAGAGGAAGAAAGGGTAGGAAAGATTTTTGAGGAAAACCACTTTCTCTTGTTCCTACCAAAAGACCAAACATAAGAAGCAAGTAATTTACATGTACAGAATGCTATAAAAATCATAATTGAAAGCAAACTTGAAAATGAACCAGTGACTGGAACACCATAGCAGAGACCATGGATGTGACAAAGTCAGGCTAAAAATGTTGATTTTCTGTGCTGAAGAAGAAGAAGCAAAAGGATCTGTATTTTAGTATATGCAGAACATAGAATCTGTGTAAATGCAGTGGTGTGGAGAAAACAGAGCTCAAGAAATATAAAACCTGTGTTGCTTCACAACCTTTGTGTTGTTCAAATCCTATGGCAAAAGGAAAAGAAGAGCCCAGACAGGTTTAATGCATGGCAGGTGACTTTCTTGTAGGATTTAGGATGTACAGCCCTATAAGCCCAGTTTTCTATAAAACTAGTTTTATATATTTTTCTGGACTGCTTTCATTCTGATTTTGTGGGAAGTTCCCATCTCCCACATGGAGAACTATATGTTATTATGATCCTCTGAAGTTCAATCACTGAATCTTCTTAAAAAAACTTTTTTTTTTTTCCAGTTGGCAGGAGTGGAGCTGAGCAAAATTTCAATGGAAAGTAGCCCAGATAGGGATAAATTCCTTTATGGGGTATTTACATGGTATGGCAGAGCTGATATCAAAGGCTCCTGGTGGCTCTGAATCATGCTGACTTATCTGATGAGCACAGGAGAGGTTTGAGAAGCACCAGGGAGACTTGAGACCTCCCTTACATCTGGGATAATAAATCCACTTCTTAATGGAGATAATTAGCTATTAGCCAAAGCTTTTACTTTGATTCTGCTGATAACAAAGTAACTAATGCTACGAGAAATAGGGGAAGAGTTCAAAAAGGGCACAGCTCCAGCATCCTAATGGATAAATCTGCATTTCTCAGCTAAGCAGGGTGAGGAGCTGTAATGGCTCAGCACTGGTGGATACTCACACAACCAAAAACTCTTTCTTCCCCCTCAGAACTGGACTTTGCTTTTTATTGCTCACTGGAAACAGAACTGGTCTATTCTACTCCTAGCAATGTTTGCACACATTCTTGGAGAGGGGTAATTGCTACTGGCTCTGCCAGTTTGTGCCAACATTTACCGAATATTGGATTGGTTTAACATTAATTTAGATGTTAGGGAGAAATTCTTTATTCAGAGAGTGGAGAGGCCCTGGCACAGGTTGCCCAGAGAAGCTGTGGCTGCCCCTGGATCCCTGGGAGTGTCCCAGGCCAGGCTGGACAGGGCTTGGGGCAAGCTGGGAGAGTGGAAGGTGTCCTTTCCATGGCAGGGGGTTGGAATGGGATGAGTTCTACAGTCCTTTCCAACCCAAACCACTCTGGGATTCTGTGATTGTGTTTGAGCCTATGTCTTCCAATTCTTCATTTCCTTTACACAGATGTAGCCAAAGTGATAATATCTTTAAAATAGCTTTAAAATTCTGCATAATATCTTAAAAAATTCTGCATTAAAGAACTGCCTTCAGTCTGAAATTCGTGCATACACATATACATGTTTATAAATGAGGCCAGGGCATCCTGCAATCTGCTGCAGTTAAAGTGAGCACGGGAAACGTCACTCTTACAGGTCACTGGTTACTCATCCCTACTCATATTAATTTTTTCTTTTTTTTTTT
>VWZP01001896.1:1372041-1399505 GCA_013396995.1 Dicaeum eximium
GTGACATTGCTAAGAAAAACGGTCCAACGGATTTTTTGCTGTGTGGTCCTGGTGCTGGGTGAGTGACTGAAGATTATTTCTTCCTTGGAAGTTTTCTCTGCCTCAGTGCTCCTATATTTGCTCAGTCATGTAGCAGAAATTCCAAGCTTTCCTTCAATGCAGACACAAGAACATAAAAACAAAGCATAGCAAACAGTCAGATAATTTAAGTCTTGTAGGGAATGAAGTATGAACTTGCAGTTGGCTTTTTCAGATCTAATTAGGCTTTTAGACTTTCCTGAATTGTTGTCTTCCTCTTCCCCATGGATGTATGAGAGAACTGAAAATGTGAAAGATCTGGGGTATAGCACAGACACTCTGTGAAGGCTCATGAGCATAAACTGGAAAAACAAAACACGAATTTTGGAGGGCAGGTGTGGGTAAGGAGGGAGATGGGGCTGCTTTGCAGTGAGGGGCAGGGGATGAGGATTGGTGATGAGGGGGCTGTCCTGGGATGGTGGTCTACTCCAGCCTGTCTTCTTCCTTCGTTACTGGATTGTGGGTGCTGTTTTTTCCATCCCTCCTTCCAGCCAATACTACTTGGAGTAGAAAATTGTTTTGCAATCTAATGAACTGCAAGCTGAAACATAATCAGAACTCTTACATAAAGCTGAAGATTTCCTTGAAATCTGCACATTTGTGAGAGCTCCATATTTGTTATTAATTTCTAGGGTCTGTCCTCCTGGCTATAAATGCTGTAAAATTGGGCCAAATCCTGATTATGGTTTCACCAGTTTTGATACATTTGGCTGGGCTTTTCTCTCCTTATTCCGCCTGATGACCCAGGACTACTGGGAGCGTCTGTACCAACAGGTACCAGTTTTGTGCATGGCTCATGGCTCATGGATCTTCATTTACTGATGCAGAAAATGTGTACAGAGGACAAGAAACCTCAAATGAAAGCAATAGCTGCAAGTCATCGAGCCCATGTCTTCCCTTCTGCCTGTGACTCCTAGAAAAGGGATGCTGATGTGCTTCCCAGCCCTTTCACCCTGCTCTTGGAAAAAAAGTCCTAAAAGAATTCTGTACTGTCCTTCAAAAATGTAAAAATGCCTCCTCCATTGTCTACATGGAATGTACAATCAATGATTCATCTTTGAGGGTATAGGAGGAGGGAGGAAGAGATGGAAGAATAGCAAAGAAATTTCTAATTCCATTTAATCTTCCTGAAGCATTGTGTCTAGGAAGCTCAGTGCTTTGAAAGAATTTCAGAGACACGCTGAGAGCCTGCCTGATATTTTTTGTGGTAATGTTTATCTCTGGGGTTGTTGCTTGCAGACCCTCAGAGCTTCTGGGAAGGCATATGTAGTCTTCTTCATGATGGTCATCTTTCTGGGCTCGTTTTATCTAGTCAACTTGATTCTGGCTGTAGTAACTATGGCATATGAGGACCAGAACAAGGCCACCATTGCTGAAACCGAGGCAAAGGAAAGGAAATTTCGGGAGGCCATGGAATTGCTGCAGAAGGAGCAAGACGTACGTAAATTATTCACTTGCAAGTGTTTGTCTCGTTGTTCCATTTTTGGTCAGGTTTAGGTTGGAAGGGACCTTAAAAATCATCTCATTCCAAGCCCCTGCTGTGGCCAGGGACACCTTCCACTAGGCCAGGTTACCCTGAGCCCCATCCAGACATGAGAAAAAGCATCACTCCCTGTGTACAGCTGTATATAAAACCCACTCATGGAAATAGGAGCAAGTGATAACTTACTGAAATTAGTGATGCCTGGAGCTGCAGAACAACTCCTTGTTCAGCTGTGTATGTTTCCTGTGAAACAATGACTTTTATTCTGGATAAAAAGCATGAAACGTTGATGTTTCTTTAAGAAAAGCAGTACTTTTAAATCTGGAAAACATAAAATTCCATCAACCAGCATCTTCCAAAAGAAAATGTAGCTGCTTTTTAATTATTTTTTTATTCCATTTTGTCATATGGGCTGCTGAGCAAAGAAACATACAGTAATTCTGCTGCATTAACATCTCAGCCAAAACCTATTGTAGTTGAATGAAGAGTCTCTTGGTAACTTAAATAGCATAGAAGCTTCTGGAACAAGATACTCCTGTGTTTTTAAAATATCACCCTAAATTCAGCATGGGAAGGAAAATCATCCACATTGTGAATACAGTACCAAGGATCCCCAAAGAAAAGAAAGAATTTTATTACGGTTTGAACATTTATTTTCGGGAAAGGATATATTCTACTGCATTATTTTCAAACTGAGCATTTTTATTGGAAGCAAATTTGCCATATGGAGGAGTAGGAGCTATAATGTGATTATTTTGCCTCTGGCAGGCCCAGTACTTGTAATCGTATAATACACTGCAAATAGCAAATTCTTCAGTGCTCTGTATGTGGGGGAAATTCTCTCCTCTTTCTTTTAGCATTATCACATATTTGAACATTTTTAACGAGTTTTGTGAAACACAAATTGTTAACAGGAAATAACAGTATAGAGCACAGAAGTGTTTTCTTTCTGCTTTTACTCAAAGCACCCAGCAAAAATATCATCCATGTTTGTTTTTTTCTAATTTCAGTCACTGGGTATTAAAGGGATTGATAACCTGTCACTCAGCTCCTTTGATACCTCTTCTCTGTCACCCAAAGAAATCAAAGAAATGAACAATAGGAAAAAGAGAAATAAGTCACTGGGGAGAGAAGATAATGAAGAAGAAGAACTTCCCAAGTCACAGCTCCCAGACAGTCAACGAAAGTTGGTAATCTATTATCTGAATCTGAGATCCTTACAGCTTTTCTAATTTTAATTTAAAACTAACGGCTTGAGAGCATAAACGAAATCCCATTACAAACACAGATCACTCTTAAGTCTTTAGAATAAACAAATTTTGGGATAAAGAAGAATTAGATATAAAAATTAATTTGAAAAGGAAGTATTATAAATGAAGGATGAAAGCAAAGCTAAAACAGTTAAATAATTTTTTTGTAAGAAAGAGAAATAAAAAGGAGTGGATGACTATCAGAACTTAGCTGTCAGTCTCTGTGAAAAATTTCATACTTAAAATGTAAGTATAAAGCTTATCTCAAAAATAGCTGGTACAGCTCATAAAGTTTTATTATTATAAACATAATCCGTCCCGAAAAATCGAAATCAAAGTTTTGGACTCGCAGTTGTCGATAGTAAACGTGAAGCTCTCACAATTTACAGCTTCTGCAGCTTTTCCCTGTGATGTTACGCTGTTCTCTCTGTTCTGCTTTTCCTGGATTCAGTCTCTCCAGGGCCTGGGGTACGGCCCCAGCGCCAGCCAGGCCAAGCGCCGGCTGAGCCACGGCAGCGTCTTCAACTTCCAAAGCCCCACCCTGGAGATGGATCCCAGAGCGGATTTCGGAGACCAGGACACCCCTAAACCCCGGTGCCAGTCCCTGCCAGGGGCACAGCGGGGACGACGCCCCAGCCTGCAGAGCCAGCGGGGCCCCAGCTCCCACCCCGCCACCCCGAACTGCGCGGGGGGCAGCGGGGACGACCACCTTGGGCTGGGCTCGGCGGCGGGAGCAGGGAGCAGCAGGGTGCAGAGCCAAGATCCAGAGTCTTCCAAAGGAGCCGTGCTTCCACCAGTCATGGAAGACTCGGGAAAGGGGGATGTGGTGAGGGAAAAATGTAATATTTTAAATACACGCTTTATATTGTGGTTTATCGATCAGTGGCGGGTTTGGGGTTTTTTGTTGTTGTTTGAAGAGTTTCACCTTGATGGCAAACGCTGATGTGAACTCAAGCATACTGATGTGGGAATTTTTCAGTTGTCATTAAAAACTGGTTTTTAATAGTCTGATACTCCCTGAAAATTAGATTTTGGCCTTCCTGTTGTAAAACTTATGTTTCTACTACTCATTAATTGTACTAGCATAGTTTGAAAGGTTCTTAGTGCTGAAATTTCAAGTCACCCAAGAGCCTTTTCATCCTAAATGCTGCCCAGGGGTGTAATTTTCAATAATACCTGTGATTTTTTGTTTGTTTGTTTGTTTTTGTTCATAGCCCCTTTAGCATCATGCAGCAGCTTTGCCTGTAAGTTCCCCAATTTCCCTTATTTATCCTTCACCTCTCTCCTATTCCATTAGTCTCTTGAATAATTCCTAGGCCTATTTCCCCTCATACACTCATTTCCAAGGCTGTGCTTGCCCCATGTTACATGCTTGCAGGATCCATTCACTGCAGCCCCACGACAGAGCAGGACCCTCAATTTTACCATCTATTACATCTTGTAAAACCATACATTTATTTGGCTGCATGTCATGGTTCCTGTTAACTCTCACCATTACCCATCATCACATCCTGGCTCATTTCACTCCCGTGGCATCTCCCTAATTGTGTTTACTTCTCTGAGCAGCCAGCTGTGCACGATGAGAGCAGCATGATGCATTTACCTCCTCATCTGTCAGCCGAGTACTTTAATGAGGCTCTTCAGAAACAAAGGGCAGCAAGTGTAGTCAGCATAATTACCAGTGTCTTGGAGGGTAAGTGGTTCCTCATGAACTTTATTTCAACCCTAAAGTAATGCTACCATGAAAGAACAAAACATATTTCTTAAAGGTTAGGAGAGATTTGTAGGTGTGTAGTTAGGAATTTCGTCGTTAATTTGGATTTCTTTTACGAAAATAGGTGTTACATGGTCTCTATGTACTGGAACACATCCTTTGCCTATTGTAAAAGCTCATTTTGTAGGACAGAGAGTGGAGGGGATTGGGGTGAGAGCAGGTGGAAGATATTTCTGATCCTCTGACCTGCAGGACTGGGACACTGTTTTCTCCTCCTGATCCTCTGATTTCTGTTGTGTCAGTGGCAGAATTCAGAAGATTCACTGGCATGCAGAATTCAACAGTTGATAGGATTATGCAAGTAAAATTGGTTGTGGCAATTCTTGGATATTGAGTACTTAACTTCACAATTGTATTCCTTTAATTTACCTTCTCATGTGAATTTTTGGTGGGAGGTAAATCAGTGACAGTTATTTTGATGACTGATAGTTTTGTTGCAGATCTTGCTGAAAAATTTCAGTCCAAGTTATTCAGGACGATAAACTTTTGTTTTCTTTTGGCCATTTTGAGGAGCTCTACCACCAGTTCTTGGACCACAAGAATGGGACTGAACAGAGTGGTAACTGGCAGGAAGCTCCCTTTCCTTAATTTTTTAAAAGATTTGCTTCCTGGGAGAAACAGGATTGCAACACATTCCGCTGAGCTTTGCCTTGCAGTGTAATTAATCAAAGATCTGGGTTTTGTTGCACAGTTTCACCTGTGAACTGGGGTGGAACAGGACTTGTAGCTCTAGTGGAAGACAAGAGCTAGACCTGGAGCGAGGATTGAGTCAAAATGATCACTCTGGAATAAGTGGTGTAGGGTGCAGGAGTAGGTGTTGAGCTTGGGGGAGAAGAAATGAAAATTAAAGAGAGGGAGGAAATAAGGACAGGTCCAATTAAGAAAAGGATATGAGTCAGATCCAGCTCATCTATTTCTGAAAATCTTCCAGGTCTCTGAAAACCAGATGAGTAATTCCTACTGTGCTTGTATTTAAAGCTAGTTCCAGTTAGTCAGTGAATTTGCACAGGACTTAAGCTGGGTCAAAAGTATTTTGAAGGGCTCATTAATATTAATGGTGAAGAAATAAAAACTGTGAGATTTAGATTTGAATAAAAAGATGAAAATGATGAAAAAGATGACAAAGACAAAACTGCTTCTGTCCCAAGTTCTACTTGTGGAAAATGGAGATGTGTTGAACTTGCATCAGCTGGGAAATGGTGGGCGTGACCTTCCCACAGAAAAGGCCAAAGGCCAAATTTCAGGCAATTTGGGTTTGCCAGAATCAGAATTCCCATGTCTACCATTGATTCTTTGAACTGCCTTGAGAGTCAAGGGAGACAAAAAGTTGTTGGGTGTGCCCAGCCGTTGTCCCAGACACCCATGTGAGGACAAGGTGGGACGCGCTGTAGCTGCTCTCTTGTCCTGCAAGAGCATGAGAAGCTGTGGTGAGGCCCCTGCATCACAAATATCTGCATTGTCAGGTGATTGTAGCACCAGTCTGAGGCAAATAAAGCCCTTTCCAAAGGCTTTTGAAGGAAGTGCTCACAAAAGAATTTGGAATTTTCTCTGAATTTTTATTTTCACGTTTATCGGCTGATGTAAGAACCACATGAATGGGAAAAAGTGCAAGGAGGCTCTCAAGGAGAGATGAGAGATTTCCTTTTTGTTCTCTGGTCTTTTGAACACTTAAAGTTGTTATTTTACCATCTTGCTCAGTGATAACTAATGATAGGATTTTCTTTTTCATTTAGAACGTCAAGAAGCTCAGCAGAAATGCCCACCATACCTGAAGCACTTTGCTTTAAAGTATCTAATTTGGGACTGTTGCCCACTTTGGTTGAGGATCAAGGGAAAAGTGGCTGCTTTCATAAAGGATCCTTTTTTTGATCTCACCATCACGATCTGCATTGTGATGAACACTTTGTTCATGGCACTGGAGCACAATAATATGTCACCTACTTTTAAACTCATGCTTAAAATAGGCAACTTGGTAAGCAAATTCTAAGCTATGTGGGTTTTTATAGGATTAATTAATTGGTTGATGTGTGTTTTCACTTGAAACATAAAACATAACAGTAAAAATGAAAAACTAGCAAACCCTGCATTTATTAATTTTGTTTCTAATATAGACAACCCCCAGATTTTTTATACACTTTGTCATGCTCCTGAGAAGGCAGAAAACAATCCTCCCATTTTAATTAAAAGTGCATTAGGACTTCATAAGCATGGGTTTTATAAACCTGTCCATGGATGTTATTTGAAGGAATATGACCTAGAGATAAGATAAATTCATGGCTACTTTCAGGCTGATGCTACTGTTTCTCTGTCACAGGTTTTTACAGGAATCTTCACTGCGGAAATGATCTTGAAAATCATCGCTCTAGATCCCTATTACTATTTTCAGCAGCCCTGGAATATTTTTGACAGTGTCATTGTCACACTGAGTTTAATTGAACTGAGTTTCCCCAGAAGCAAAAGCAAGAAAGAAAGGCAAAAA
The DNA here is from genome assembly GCA_013396995.1 of Dicaeum eximium. Lineage (NCBI taxonomy): Eukaryota > Metazoa > Chordata > Aves > Passeriformes > Dicaeidae > Dicaeum > Dicaeum eximium. The sequence continues at coordinate 1,379,106 of VWZP01001896.1, forward strand.
GGAGGAACCCTGTCGGTTTTACGATCCTTCAGACTGGTAATGCTTCACACATGCTCAGTTGTATGAAACTTTATCTTGTGAATTTAATAGAGAATACTTCTGCAGTTAGGAGGCAAGAATTTTTTTTTTTACCCCAATTGTTTTTATTTCTTCGTCTTGGCTTTAAGAAACACAATCAAAGTCCTTGTGATCTTAGAGTTTAGGAAGCATATTTCTTTCGAATTCTAAAAACTAGCACAGGAAATTAGGAAAAAAGTGTCAGAGTACAAACAAAAATAAACAATATTTAAAGAGAGATGTGAAAATATGTTAAGGTAGCCACTTCATATACGGGGGGACTGATTTAAATTGCTTTATCAAAATATAGACTCTTTTCAAAGTGCTTCTGCAGCAGTCCCTGAGCTTTTGGTCCTTTGTTTTACATGTAAATTAGGCACCATTATCTACATCAAGGGAATTGCATGCACACCTGCCTGTGTGGGCCAAGAATTTATCAGGGTCCCAAGTTAGTTTGATCCTTTACAAGATGGTCAGTTTATGTTTGCAGTGTTGCCCAGTCAAAGGAAAAAAAATATCTACAAATACTTTTAAAACGTATCAATACAAATACTTTTGTATTTGCCACGAATGTTGCATTGCTGGAATAGTTCAGAATATCAGTAATTTGGCTACTGTAGGACTTGCATGGTGCAAAGATGAGTTCTCTCTACTGATGTCTAACACTATGTTTTATGTTGCTACGCAGCTGAGGGTCTTCAAACTGGCAAAGTCCTGGCCAACTTTAAACACTCTAATTAAAATAATTTGTAACTCCCTGGGAGCACTGAGTAATCTGACACTCGTCCTGGCAATCATCATTTTCATTTTTGCTATAGTAGGGGTGCAACTTTTTGGGAGAAATTATCTGCTCAACGGCGGTAAAATAAGCAAAGACTGCCAGCCACGCTGGCACATGAAGGACTTTTTCCATTCATTCCTCGTCATTTTCCGAATTCTGTGTGGAGAATGGATTGAGACCATGTGGGACTGCATGATGGTTGCTGAGCCATCACTGTGTCTTCTTGTCTTTCTGCTGGTGATGGTGATAGGAAATCTAGTGGTAAGTTTCGCAATGTGCTCTTCTCTTCATCCTGTCCGTGGTGGACTCCAGTTAATGGCTGCTCTGACAAGAAAAGGCAGCTTCCATAAAAACAGGTGGAAAAGTTACCTGTGTATGTTATAGTCTGTGAAGTCCTCTTTTTCCTTTCACCTTTGAGCCATTGTCTGTGTTTTCCAATTTTGTGAGCTTTGCACACAGCATCAACTGACCTTTTCATGTGGCAATGTGATGAGAAATACTTTTGCAGTAAATACACTACAGGCAGCTATGTTTCTTCCTATCTTGGGATTTGGATGTAAATAATCAGTGAGGCTTATGGCTTACCTGCTTGAATTAATTAGGCCAAGTACTTAAGTCCCTCTCGAAATCAATGTAAGACCTCACGCAAGTACTGAATTCTTTTATCAGCAAATGGCAGAATCTACAGTGCTACCACAGAAATCATGATTATTTTTAGGCATCTAAAAGTACATTTATATCCAAGAGCTAGATCTTGCAATGGCATAACCTAAAGAGCCTCGACACACTGTGCTGGGACCTAAGGGACAGCCTGCCTTCCTTGGTCCTGTGATGTCCTTTCTTGACGCCCAAATCACAAATATCTTCTTTTAGTAACTTTGTTCCTCATGTCCTTCATTCATATGCCAAGCTTCTCTTAATTGCAAAAAAATTTCTGAACATATTTAACTCTAGGCAGACCTTTTTGGGAAATCTCTGCTCTGTGGCTGAATCCTAAATACATAATTAATGTGCTGTCTGTTCCACACTGCAGGGACTGATGTCAGTGATGAAATGCTGTGAGATTTACATAACATAATGTTAACTGTCAAGCAATGAAGTGTTTAGTCCCCACTTTTTGTCCAGGCTATCTTTTTCAAAGAAGCAGGGAGAGGTATCTGGAACTGAGATTTATTCCAGCCTAAAGCCAATAACTAAGACAGGTGGGATGAATTGATCCCTGGAGAGCTGATATTCCCCACTGCCTGTGGTCCTTGAATGCTATGGGGTGTTATCTGCCCCATTCTGCCACGACAAAAGTTAAGATACCCAGATTCCATTAGTAACCAAAATAGTAGAGAAAAAATTAAATTCTCACATTCCTTTAAAAGCAAACAAACAAAAACCAAATGGAGACTTAAAAATTCCTTTATTTGAATGTACTTAAAAATGATAAATCCAAGCTTCTCTTGGGTTTGATTTTTGTGATAATGTGGCGGATCTGAGGAAATTTCTGGGTCTGAATCTGATCTCACAGAATTTTGGAAGTAACTCCACAGAGGCCCGATTTAATTCTAATTTGAAGAATGAAGATTATTAAGCTGACAGGTCGTGAGTCTTTGTTACTGCTTTAACTTTTGAAAAGCTGCTTCCACCAAATAATGCATTTGGCACACAGATCTGTTTTCTCTTGTAGTTTAAATTACATTTTTTGAGAAGAGAGGAATGGTAACACCAAAAGTTCTGATAGAGAAGTTGATTTAATCAACCACACTGTGATCAGTCACTGTCACTTCTTTAGCACCTTGTTTTGGTTTGCTCAGGAGAGAAACTTTGAACTTTGGTAGCATCCGTGTCCTTCAAAATTAGAATTCAGATTTTCGAACGCTAGTCTCCAGACTTTAAATTTAATTTTTTCTATTATTATTTCAATTGCTTTCAGGTTCTCAACCTTTTCATTGCACTGCTGCTGAGTTCTTTTAGTGCTGACAGTCTCCAGACAACAGAGGATGATGGAGAGATGAACAATCTTCGGATTGCCTTCGCTCGGATCCGCAAGGGATTCCACTTGGCCAAGAGCGTGACGTGGGATGCCTGCTGCAGGAAGCTCAGGCAGATACAGAAAGTGCACAGGAAGAAAATCAAATTGACTGCACAGAACTCACTTGGGTTCAAGACTGAAGAGACAAAAAGTCGTAAAGAGAATTACAATAATGAATGGATTGAGAAAAATGGGGACAAGTGCCCAGGTCTTGAAGATTTTGTCAGAAACCCCAACGTGTTTGTTTGTGTCCCTATTGCTGAGGCAGAGAATACAAGTGAGGGTTTTGAAGATGATGATAAACTGAGCACATTTACTGACACAGAATGCAGCAAACAGGTAATGGATTTCTTCATTTGTGTTGGAGCAGTAGAATTGTGGAGAGAGATGAAGAGAGGGAGGGAGGGATGTGCAGGACAAGACGGTCTCTAGCAGAACAGGGTGGGATATGTTGATCCATTTCCAGAGAGTTACAAAGTTCTGAACTAGAGCCAAAATTTAAAATATTTACAGCAAGGGTAAATCATCACTTGGAGCCTTTTAAAATCAAGATTCTTTCATGGTTTTAAAAGAAAACTTTTTGCAGGAATTCTAGCTGATGTGCTGCGGTGCACACAGGGAATTGTGGCAGTCCTCGGTGAAGTTGGATTTTTTAATGTCAATATTTATGCATAATGTCAACTGTCTTGGTATTATTTGCACGAAAGAGCAAAAATACATGTTCTGCATACAGAACATTATCATGGATTCAGAAAATGAATTTATAGCTCTGATCCTTACTTGGTATTTTCCCTTGCTGTGTGTAGTATGTAGTAATTATTAGAAGTAGGTGGGATTAAATACGGAGTGGCTCTACTAAGGACATCTTTTTGATTCTACATCATATATTTACCCTATTTCTTTGTACTCTATGAATTTTTCACTTCTGTTTCAATCACAGTTGTCATCCTGGTATCACAATCAACAACATTAATTTCCCTCTTCATTCCTATGTAAGAATTCTCATTTAAGTTTTGAATAGATCACTAAAATTTGCTGCATGTCTGTTGGGGAAAAGTTCTACCCTTAGGTAAAATCAGAGACTGAAAATGATCCTTTCTTATAACTCTTGTCTGGAGATTCCCACTTTAAAGGAAATTCACAGCTTATTGGTTTTTCCCCTCTGACTTGTACACTTTTTAAAAAGGCAAAAGAAAGCCCTGCTAATCCACAGATTAATTTCAGGATGAAAATCACCTGAGGCAAAGGGGAGACAGAGCAAAAAATTCAGGCAGCTCAAGTAAAGGATCAGGATTTTCCTCTGAAGAATTCAGTGTGCTTTATCTAGGAAAGGACAGGAAGGGTGAACTCTCATCACCAGAAGAAAAAGAGGTAATAATTTTTTTTTTTTTTAAGTGATGTTGACTTTTCAATACTGGTCAAACACAGGCATATTCCTGTTCAGGGATTAACCAGAGAGAATAGTGCCAGAAGCAGCTCTGAACTTGATGTACCTGGTCTGGCAGGACAAGAGCCAATACTGGAGCTGGGATTCTGTGAGCAAAATCAAAGGTTTTTAGGTATTTATTTTAAAGAAAAATATAAGTATAGGAAAGAGAGCGTGTAGAAATGGGAGAACTATGATGTAATTTTGGTAGCAATTATGGATAATTTATAAAGTACTCTCTGATACCTTCCATTTATTAAATTCTGACTGCACAAAAAAGGAGGATTAAAAAAAAAATTAAAGAGAGATAAGCTTCCATGTGGAAAATTCCATCATGTCTGCCTGTGTCCTAAGTACCTTGGGTTCAAGAAACATAATACTTGAAATGAGTTTCTCTCTATGTCAATAAAGATAATTGTTACCAGTTTACAGTACTTTTAAAATAATTTTGAATGCATTCAAAGAAGTAAAAAACAGCATTATGGAACCATGAAAGAACAAAAGCATAAAGTAAGCAATTGCTAACAAACTGCTGACTCATATTATTGTCTTTGGTTTAATGGGATGGCAAAAAGCTTTGTACCTGAAGAATACAGGGTATGATTCCAATTTCTACTTCCTAAATACTGCCATGGGTGCTCAGTTCCTGGCATGATAACAGACATATTTATCTGGGTCTCCTGTGTGAATGCATCTCTCCATGATTTCATGGTTTTAACCCAAGTAATTTCTCCTGTTTTGAGAACTACATTCACTAATATGCAATTTAAAAGCCCTTCAATTTCCCAGCTAATTAGGCAGTTACATCTGGTTCATGTAGATAGATATTGTAACTATAGAGCTTTGGCCTCTATTTGAATGCACCTATTGGTTCTTCTAAGCTTATATCTTTTAAAATCAAAAAGTTTATTCCATTGCCAACAATACTTGTAATATTAGTACATACCAAAGCTTTAATTTTGAGTTTTATTTGTTCATGGATTAATGTATTAATTTGGACCCAAATCAGAAAGAATGAATGACTGATATTACTGTGCTCGGTAGTTGGACAGTGTCAGCTCCTCTGCAGTCAGCACAGTGGATCTGACAAATCCTGAAGATGTTAAACAGATTCCAAAATTTTCTGAAGACTTCAAAACTCCAGAACAATGTTTTCCAGAAGGTAAGACCCTCATGGTTTTACTACTGGGAAGTGAGAAGAGTGAAAACTCAACTTGTTTCTCTTGTGATGCTGAGCCAATAGGGTCAGATTATTTTCAGTTAATTTTAGTTATCTGAAAAAAAGCTAAATAGTTGTCCCTGTCTAGTCAACACAGAGACTGAGACACCTGAAAAACAAAATCCTTTCCTCTAAAAGCCAATTGCTTCCAAGTGGGATCTGGGCAATGGCACAGATCCCATTCTGAAAATTAGGATTGTGAGGTGAGATGAATTTCACTCAGTTTGACAGCAACCAAGTCACTCTGGGGGTTTTAAAGTTTCTGGGAGAAGTGTGTGGGATCAGGGGACACATGGCAATGGTCACTTGTCACATCAGATTTATTAATACTTTAGTTATTTATTTAGCAGCAGTAAAAGCATTCCTTGAATAACATTTCGTGAAACAAAGGAGTGAAATAAGCTAAAGAATCTGCTAAAATGAATTGAATTTCTATAGGGTGATGATTAGAGAATCATAGAATGACTTGGGTTGGAAAGGACCTTAAATATCATCCAATAATCTGAAGACTCTTTTCAAATCATGAGACAATATCTAGCTTTGCAAGTTGCTCTGGGATGCATTCAGTACTTTTATTATTTCTTCCTGCACTAATATGTAACAATGCTGGCTTTCGTATCAGTCCTGACAAATTTGATGGCTGTCTATGCTGGGGCTACAGCATCTCATCTCTGCTTTCCAAAGAGTGTGCAGAAACTGAGAAAGGCTTTTGTAACATCAAGACTGTTCCCATGGCCTTGAAGTGTTGTGTGCCCCAGCAGCAGGTCAGTGAGAGCCTGTCCAGTGTCTCAGAAATATCTTGAAATAATGGGAAATTGTCCAAAGGAGCTATACCTGCTGTGTATATAAATAGGAGCTACAAGGCAAATTAAACTAGATTGATCCCAATTTTTTTTTCTCTTGGTAAAACAGGGAAAATCAACACCAATGATGCAGTAACTGTGACCATTGGCTTTGTCTTATCCCCAAAAGTTTCCTGGCTGTGCCTCCACATTCACCTGCATTCCCTCCACGCACTCACTGCTGTCTCTCCCTTTCAGGCTGTGCTCGGTACTTTCCTTGCTGCCTGGGTAGTGCTGCAAAGTTTGGAGGAGAAACCTGGTGGAATCTGAGAAAAACCTGCTACCAGATTGTTGAACATTCTTGGTTTGAATCCTTTATCGTGTTCATGATTCTTCTGAGCAGCGGAGCCCTGGTTGGTGTAGCACAGTTTCATGTACTCATGAAGGATTTTTGGTTTTAATTTGCACCCAGAGCACTTGTATTTAGCAACAAACAAAGTGAATAATGAACTCATAATTTGAACTCATAATGAGGGAAGAATCTTCAAATAGCAGTAGTTTATTCACCATTTTAATTATTGCAAATCTATTACTGATGTTATTAAAAATTATAAGAGAGCATGAGCTAAGGTAAGAATATATGAATCTCAGAAGCTGTTTCTCTTCTGGTTGTATACTGGATTTTTCTCAGGAAGTTATGTCACAATTGTGAAATATTAAGATTTCACAGAGATTTTATACCATAAAAAAAACCCAAGTGACTTTTAACACTTGGGAAAAAAAAATACTTAGTTCTCTTCAATATATAAAACTTTATGATATAAATTTCTAAAAATATATACTGTCCTCCCAGGATTTCATTGTGCAGGAAGGATGCAGGCACAGACCTGTATTATATAGAGAAAAAGAAAGAGAAGGCACAGGGAGAATTACACTTTTATCAGCTGGCACAGATTTGAGTAACAAATTGTGTTCATAGCTGTATTAAAACAAATTGAATGATGAAGGGATCTCAGTGTTGCTTGACTTTAATTGTACAAGGTTAATTTCTGATTTTTGCCATTTATCTCTATCTATTATGATTTCAGGTATTTGAAGACATCCATATACATAAGAGAAAAAGAATTCAAGCGATATTGTTATTTCTTGACAAATTGTTCACTTTCATCTTTGTGCTGGAGATGCTCCTGAAGTGGGTGGCTTATGGCTTCAAGAAGTATTTCACCAATGCCTGGTGCTGGCTGGACTTCCTCATTGTAGATGTGAGTTCTGCCCTTGCTGTTCCTACACAGCACTAGCAGCAGAATCCCTGATTATTTTCTGTGTTTAAATTTCAGACAGTGCCCTTAACCCCCGTAGCAACGGTGTCAGGATATTCCAGGCACCAAAAATATGGTTTTGTTTGTTGGTTGGGGTTTTTTTTTAATACAGAAATAAAGGAAACAGATGACAGGACATTGCTAATAGTTTCCTTTGTCTTCCCACCCAGGTCTCTTTGATAAACCTCTTTGGCAGCACCTTTGGCCCCATGAAATCTCTCAGGACCCTGCGAGCTCTGAGACCCTTGAGAGCACTGTCACGGTTTGAGGGAATGAGGGTAAGTCTGATTGCAAATTAAAGCCTGTCAGAGCTGATGAGCACACAGCAGGTCTGTGACTCCTCACTGTGTCTTTATGCAGTTCACATGTTCACCCTGAGTTCAGTTTAGGAAGTATAAAATGAATTTTTAAACAGACCCTTGGTTGTGCTCTTCTGTATTTGGGCATTCCTTATAGACTTTCCTGGAGTGGTTGATCCAAGTGCTGTTGAAATTAAAACAGACCTAGGTGGAACTTTGCTCCATTGCTGCTCAGACATTCTTGTTTTCCTGTCTTACTGAGAGAGGCAAAAATAAAGTAGAGAATAAGAACTGTGAGCACAATTACAATTTTTGAAATCTGATAGCAAGCTAACTCGGAGGAGTCACTTCAATTTTGAAAGTTTTTTTACTGGACTGATTTACAAAAGTTGTAGTCTATTAAAAAGTACTTTGCCCAAATTATTGTTTCAAATAGAGTTCTTCCAGAAAACAAAAGTGTTCGTCTGTAGAATATTACATTCTGTTTCCTCATCAAAAGAGCACATTTATTCATTATTTTTTACTCTGGAAGTGAGACTGAAAATTCTGTGATTGCAATCTTGACACTGTGAAGACAGAGAGAAATGTCATCGAATTAATTAGCAGAATGTATCAAAATTTCCATGTCTGGAGTAAATTTTGATATTGAAACAGGTGATGTCATACTTTCTGTCTTGCTATGAAGGATGTGTGTGGCACAGTCTCCAAAAAACCTTCACAAAGCCTTTGAATTTTTCTGCCAGTCCATCAAGTTTTTATTTGCTACCTCACAGATGAGTTCACTGCCTTCACTGTGAAACTCAAAGAAATGTTCCACCATTCCCTTACCCATTTTTTTGAAGCAATCTGTTAGGTCTTAGCATACATTTAAAATCTGCATGGACACTTTTCTGAGGTTGTACAGCATCTAGCACAGGAAATGTACCTGGCTTATGGTTATAGACTCCAAACACAATCATAATCCACTAAAAATAGATAAAGCCAATTACTAGTGGAGAATTATTACTGGCCCTTTTAAAAATTACTTTTCACAGTCTTAAAAATAGTCCTTTGCACTAGTGCTCATGGATGAATACTTAGAAATTTTATGTTAATAAAGTCTAAAACTAAGAAACAAATGGACTATGTCCTATTCCAAAAACAAGGGAAAGTAAAAAAAAAAAAGAAAAAAAAAAAAAAAAAAAAAAAAAAAAAAAAAAGGTGGACTTATATTTTAGTAGTGGTAGGGTCTCACAGCAGACCAAGAAGTATCAACTATTGCTTTGAAAGCCTAATAGATACTAAAGATACTGTTCAAGGTCCCCCTGCCAGCTGTGACTATTTTCATAGAAAACATCAGTTTTTTATTTGCAAAGATGACTAGGTGACTGCTTACAGACACCTGGGTTCATACTTTTTCTGAAGTGTATTTTTCCTCTCCCTTTTCATCCAAGGTCGTGGTCAATGCCCTCCTGGGAGCCATCCCTTCCATCATGAATGTTCTGCTCGTCTGCCTCATCTTCTGGCTCATCTTCAGCATCATGGGAGTGAACCTCTTTGCTGGGAAGTTTGGGAAGTGTGTCAATATGACAGATGAAAATTCCGTGTTAGACGACAACATCAAGAACAAAACAGACTGCGGGACGTATAACAACACCGGGAAAATATTCTGGGTCAATGTTAAAGTCAATTTTGATAATGTTGGCTCTGGCTACCTGGCTCTTCTTCAGGTGGTAAGTGCTGCTTGTCCTCAGTAGCCAGCACCTTGTCAGATGGGCTTGACCTTTTGTCAGCTCCTAACTTGTCTCTGAGGGTGATGCAAGGAGTGAAATATCCTGCAGCTTGCTCTCCCCTTGTAGCTGGCTGTTCATGCACACAAATGGGAAAAGGGGGACAGATGAGGCCCTGCCCTGATTTTCCAGGTGACAAAGGAACATTTGGTGGGCAAGTGCTGTTACAGCCTCCACCAGTTTCATGATCCTGAGAGCTGGAGTCCATCTCAGAAGGCATTCTGGGGCAAACAGTGACCTTTTCTGTCAAAACGTGGATTTGTTCAGCCATGAGGGTTGCATGGCCTTTAGTGCCGTGCTGATGAAGCTTTGCTCTGTCAGAATCCCAGGACAAAGTGTTCTGTCTCCCCCTGGAGAGCTTTCATATCCTAACGAGGCTGAGAATGCCACGCACAGCAGCAGCCAGAGCTCGGTGCTATGTGAACATAGCAAAGCCAAGAGCTCCAGCCAGTGTTATCCAGAAACTGCAAATTATGTGAAGATTTTTAAGGTCAAAGTTCAACCCATCTTCCATAATCTCTCATTCCAGGCAACATTTAAGGGTTGGATGGACATCATGTATGCAGCAGTAGATTCACGAGAGGTCAGTCATTGTTACCAGTCATTCAAACCATAATTTTGGTGAATGCTACTGCTTTCTGCAAATGTAGTGTTCATTTTGCACTTCTACATCTGCTGTTTATCTGTGCTAAATACTGCCAATAACTATATTTTTTGTCAGATGATGTAAAAATTTAATCTGCAAATGACTCATCATATCCTAAAGCTCCTCTGTTGCAATGGGGGAAGGGTTTCAGCTCTTGATCCACCCACTTGAACAGAAAAAAGTGGTTTGACTTAGTAAGGAAAGAAATTGAAATGTAGAGGATGTCTTAATTTCATCAAGAGTTCAAAGGAATAAAAGAATTTTAAAATTATCTATAATATTTAATAATATTTAATATTATAATATTAGCATTATTATATATCAAGAGATAAATAACATATAAAATATGAAAATACTAATAATAGTATTTTCATATATTGATAGGTTTTTGTGTGTGTTTTAATGTTTTTCTTCTTTGTTCTTCAATTTGAAAAGTTATTTTTCTTATTCCAATTTTGTTCTTATTCATAACAGCCATCACAGAAGTTTTTTGCTAAGAAGATAAAAAACATCAACAATATATCTAGGCCAAGAATTTTAATGGCAAGAGCTTGGAATTTGACTTCTACATAGTTTGTTTGATTTTTCATGTACTGAAAAATTTACAGTTCCTGTTCTTAATGGAAGGAACTGAACTGGTGCTTCTGCAATGCCTGTGAAAATCATGTCAAGAATATTCAAACAAAATTTTGTGTTGTGCACTATTGGTAGTTTTAAACGATACCCCATTTGTCACAATCAGCAGTAAGGCTGTAAATCTGAGTTCCTCCCCGAATCAATTTTTGAGAGGAGCTTCAAAATGAAGATTATTCTGAATTGGGCCCACGTTGCTGGGTGTTGTTTCTCAACTTGCTTCTCATTCTTGCAGAAAGATGATCAGCCAGAGATGGAGAACAGTCTGTATATGTATCTCTACTTCGTGATCTTCATCATCTTTGGATCTTTTTTCACCTTGAACCTCTTTGTTGGTGTAATCATTGACAACTTCAACCAGCAAAAGAAAAAGATAAGTGTATTGGTGGTGCTTTAGAGAACAAGGTTCTATACATGGAATCTAAAACTTTCATTGGCATTTGCCGGAGCATTAATAATTAAATTACAAGAAATAACTTTCTCCTTTCTTTTTCCCTGTAACCTGAACACCTAGATCTTCCCCAAACATTTCAAAGCCTCTTAAGATTTCACTCCTTTTGGAGAACTCAGCATGACAGGGGACGTGTTATTTAGAAAGTGCTCTGCTACAGATGCTCTGATGAGTGATTTGGATATTCAGCAAGCCCAGCACATGGGGAGCCAGGGAAAGATTTGACCCTGTCCATGTTTTTTGTTTGCATGTCTTTTGAGTGAGCTGAGTTTAACACCAAGACTTCTACTCTGTGAATGGCTGGTTTGTGCCATTTTTCAGACACAGTTACATGATATGAAATAAGAGCCAGTAACAGCAAGGTGTAAAAAAGGAAGGAATACCAATTTCCAGAATTTTATACATTTTAAGTACAGTAGTTTTGCTCCTCACCAAATGACAGTGACATTTCTTTGTATACTTAGGTGGGGAAGATATCTTTATGACAGAAGAACAGAAAAAATACTACAATGCAATGAAAAAGTTGGGATCCAAGAAACCTCAAAAACCCATTCCAAAACCTTTGGTAAACTGAATTCTTCACTGGGAAAATGCATTGCAAAAATGCTATTTAATTCACTGAAAAGTGCATCTATTTATATATTGCATATAAATTATTCTAATTGTCTTTACATTGATACTCACACAGTGCTCTAAAGTCAGTTCCATGCCAAAAAGTTAACTGAATTATTTTATGGGTTAAATATTTATTAGGTTCTCTGCATAAATATTATTGGGTTTTATGTTCATCTTGAAACTGATAAAACTTCAGGATGGGAAGGGATTTTTAATGTAATTTTTGTACTCTGCTTTTCTCCGATTTCTCCGACCTCATTGTAGCTGAGTGACTTTCGACATAAAAATTGGAAATGTTGGAAACTCGTATGGATGGTGCTCCTTATTTTCATAACCGATGTCAGAAGTATTTTTCTTTCCCCCTCTAGAACAAATACCAAGGTTTCCTTTTCAACATTGTTACATCCCAAATGTTTGATGTTGTCATCATGGGTCTCATCTGCCTCAACATGATCACGATGATGGTGGAAACCTATGAGCAAAGTGAAACAAAGACTAACATCCTCAGCAAAATCAACATACTCTTCGTTACCATCTTTACTGCAGAATGTGTGCTGAAATTGCTGGCTCTGAGGCAGTACTACTTCTCAAATGCCTGGAACATATTTGATTTAGTTGTTGTTATTATGTCACTTGTTGGTAAGTAAAATTGTCTGGAAAATTCTTTACTATACCAATTATTCTTATTTTTAGAAAAAAAAAAAACTAGTTAAAATTTATTAACTGCAAATAGTCGTTGAAATGTAAGTAATAATACTTTAAATCTTAAGGAAAAAATAAGCAAGCCCCCTCAAGATTATATTAAATAATATTAAATGAGATTTAAAACAATTCCTTTAGTAAAAGTGTGTATATATTTATAATGGTTCTTTTTTTTTTCCTCATCTGAAATACAGAATGATTAATGCATCATAGCAGTATCACATTACATGATAATTTCCATTGTCACAGATTAAGAACCAACTAAGAAATATTTAATCAGACCAATTATTGGGTTTTGTCATCTGTGTTTTTGACAGATGACTGAAACATATAGAAAAATAGGAATACTGGGATATGCGTAGAATAGGAAGACTGGAATTAGATTATAGCCTGTAGAATTCAGTTTCTATAAACTCAGGCACTGCTAATTGAAAATAAGGGTTCACACTTTGTAACACGATACAAAAGATCACCAAAAATATATTAGTTTTTACTTGAAGGGATTGCAATGGAAGAATGGGGTAAAGAGCTCTGTTGCAAATTTGAGCTTCCTGCCAATTCAAGTATTCCCAGGGCTAGTACTGCTCTAGCAACAGGCATTTAGGAGAAGAAGGATATTTCATTTCTTTGCTATGATGCATGTCTTGGGTAAGATTCCAGTAAGACTATGGCTGTTTCTTGAGAAATTAAGTTTCTGGATTATAAATACAGAAAAATGTACCCAAAACAGCTATACTTAGAAAAGACAAGCCTCTTCTAGTGTTACTAGATGTCATTTATTTCATTCAAACAAAGAAAAAATGGCATCCCTGTGTAGCTCTGTCCCTGAATTAACAAAAAGCCATTGTAGAGTGGCATGCACAACTTCTGTTCACCACTCTGTTTTCTTCTACATATCATGCCTTTATTATCTAAATGAATAACCATGACATTGCACTGTATCCCGTTTTCTTAGTTTAGCTTTGTAGTATCAGTACAAATGTAGAAGGTAACTTGAATCTGCTGAAAGATTCATGCAACCGGAGTCAAAGAAAACCATCAGTCATCAAGTGTCAGCTGATACAGATATTCAAGGTTGTGCACAGAAAGTTCCTTGTCATCTTTAGTGCAACAGGGACTGTCCTCTGATGGTTGAAGAATATAGTTCATAATTGCTGATTTCAACATCTGTTATTTCAATTCAGCTTCTCCTAAAAGTTATTCTGGTAGGGCTTGGCAAACACACATCAGGTATTTTTGATATTATCATTCCGACCTCTTTAGTAGTTAACAAAAAATATTATATTCTAACTAGTTGTTATCTTCTTCTTTTCAGCCTTACTGCTGTCCAGCATTGGCAAAGCCTTTGAAAATTTCTTACCACCCACACTCTTCAGAGTCATTCGCTTGGCCCGGATTGGCCGGATCCTGAGACTCATCCGGGGAGCCAAAGGAATTCGAACTCTGCTCTTTGCCTTAATGATGTCCCTTCCTGCTCTGTTCAACATTGGCCTCTTGCTGTTTCTGGTCATGTTCATTTATGCCATTTTTGGCATGGCTAACTTTGCCTATGTGAAGATGGAAGGTGGCATCGATGACATGTTCAACTTCCAAACCTTTGCTAACAGCATGCTCTGTCTCTTCCAAATCAGCACATCAGCTGGCTGGGATGGTCTTCTCAGTCCTATTTTAAACACTGGACCACCATTCTGTGATCCAAACATAAATGGTACAGTGGGTGAATGTGGTAAACCTGCCATAGGTATTATTTATTTTGTAAGTTACATCATTATATCATTTCTCATTGTTGTAAACATGTATATAGCTGTTATTCTGGAGAATTTCAATGCTGCCACTGAGGAAAGTGCAGAGCCTTTAGGGGAAGATGACTTTGATATCTTTTATGAAATCTGGGAGAAGTTTGATCCTGAGGCAACTCAGTTTATAACTTTCTCTGCACTTTCAGACTTTGCAGATGCTCTGCCTAAGCCTTTGTGCGTACCAAAACCAAACAAAGTTGAACTCACAGCAATGGACCTGCCCATGGTCAGTGGGGACAAGATACACTGCTTGGATATCTTGTTTGCTTTCACCAAGAGGGTGTTGGGAGATTCTGGGGATATGGATACTCTGAAAGTACAAATGGAGGAGAAATTCATGGCTGCCAACCCGTCCAAACGATCCTACGAGCCAATATCGACCACGCTCAGGCACAGGCAAGAGGAAGCGTCGGCCACGGTGATCCAGCGTGCCTACAGGAGTCACCTGCTCCAGCGCTGCCTCAAACAGGCTTCCTCCCTCTACCAGCACAGAACTTGCAGCTCTGACACTCTGGGAGAGGCTGCTCCAGAAAGTGAAGGACTCATTGCATCTATGCTGCGTGCAAATTATGGTAGGAGTCCTAACAGGTCTGAAACTTCGTCCTCAGTGTGCATCCCTCCATCGTATTTCAGCGCCACGAGAGAGAGTAGTGGCAATCTCGTGGCTGAGAATGGAGAAATAACAGGCAATCAACCATCTCCAGACATTAAGTAGTTAACTGGTGAAAAAGCTGTTAAGAATATTTTTAAATTTTCCCGGAAGATGATATTGTGAATACATGTCAGCAGAGGCAGCCTCCCTACAGAACCAGGTCTGTTGGTGGTGATCAGTTAATTATGGCAGCTGAGAATCATGGCCTTTGGCTCTGCTGTGTTCAGTTTTCTTCAGTGCTTACCTATTCAGAGAAAGGTTTTGGATCTGTTTGATTGATGGTATCTCACTGCAAAGTGAGTCCCACAGTACCTGGGTGTTGTGATGTGTTCACAGCAGTGATAGGCAACCTCAGCTGATACTCCTCCTGTACAGGAAGCAGAGAAAAGTCCAAGCAGCAATGGATCCACTGGAGAACAGAATGAATGTCAATATGAATATAAATTGAGGAACGGAAAGGAGCTAAAATTTATTCCATTCTTAATTGATGCTATCATTATAAACCTCTTTAGCAAATTGCTGATGGTTTTTTAAATCTCTTTTTTTTTGTGTTTGGGGACAGATGTGCCATAAACATTGACCCTGCATGATCCACAGATATTCCACAGTGTAGTGGACTTCTTCCCATATGATCGATCTAGAGAATAAACCATAGCATGTATGTTACCACAGTTGTGTTACTGAAGTTTAATGAAATAATAAATACAACTCTTAGTATTACAGAAGTCATACTGAGCTGAACAAAACCTTACTTTATGTTTTTCCTGTGAGGAATTTTTTTTTTTTTAACCTGGTTTCCTCTGGCAGTGAGTGAAGGCAGCTGTACCATCAATCATCCCATAAAAAATTGTGTTTATTGAATACTTTCCTCAAACTTCTCCTAACAGTTGACTTTTGTGTTCAAGTTCATTCTTGACAATGTGGTAGAGAAGAGAAACACAAATAACACTGTCTGGAAATTCAACCAGTCCCTTAGACACCAGAAAACAAGGCTAGGGAGCTCCACATGGGACCCATCAGAGTGTCCTTGGTCATGGTGATGAACATCATCCACATCATCCACAGCCATGGATGTGTCCCTCTGAAGGTAGGAGCCTTTCTCCCCCCTGCCTGTGTTTCTCTGATGGGAGACCCAGCCTTCTCTCTCCTGCAAAGTTTAGAAGAAACCAAATTATGAGTAATGTAGGCAACTAGGAAATCTGGCTTGAAGCACTTAGCTCTGGGGTTAACATAAGCCTGAGGACGTAATCACAAATTCTACTTCTCATGGACCTATGTGTGCAGATGGGCTCTCATGGTTTCTCATCTCACCACATTTTCCTCATGAAGTCCTTTATCTTCATGTCCTTATACCTCAGGCTTCTCAGAAAAACACGTGCCCAAACATTACTTAATCTTTTGTTCTTTATACATTTACTTTGGAGATATGTCCAGCTGATGCACTTTGCTGTCTAAGGACTGTTGTGTTTCCCTTTGTCACGTACTAGATGTAGTCACAAACTACCCCTGACATTTTAATTTCTTACATACACTAACCTCTTTAAGGTTTAAGATGCTTTTTATTTTTCTCAGTTGCAAGGTTGCAGCTCTGTGATCACTGTTGGGTTTGGCAGGTTCTGGCAAGGCTCAGGTGAGCTTTTTCTTCAGAACCTGTAGCATAAGCTAAACTGACTTCACTATTGAGACTATCATTAATTGAACCACATGAATAATTTAGTTTAGTGTTTCTCAACTCTTGGGCAAATTGATGGAGCTGCATGGGACTCCACTTGCTTGAAAGAAAGGCAACATTTTTTCCTCCCGTTCACCAGAGATCTTTGCAACTCAACAGTTGTGGATTAAAACTGAATCATGTGCTGGGAAGCAATGCTAGGATGAATAATAATGTGTGATATGAGAAGAGATTCAAGTTTGGTGTTTTCAGCCTAGAAATAACAGCTGTGAGGATGCATTGGAACTCTTGGTAAATAAAGCAGCTGGGAAAATATGAGGAAGGGAGAAAAATGTTTTAAAGACAAATAGAACAGTCAGGGGCAAGTTAACTTGTAAATTAGAGGTGGCTTCTGTTCTTCAGAGGGTGGAGTCATGAAACTGATTTTGGCAGGGGCAGAGAAGCCAGTTTGACTGGAAGGTAAATAGTTACTCGTTTTCAAGGGGTTATGTGCCACAGCACTTTCAAGGGAATCTGTGATCCAGCAGGTCCCTTAGTTCCTACTCAAAACTCTCTGAATTTAATAAAATTAAGACTGGGATCTACATCTGGACAGGGAAACTTGTTGAATGCTTCCTCCTAGTGGTTTTCGATCAAAATGACATTTTTCAACGTGAAAAAGAAAAAAAAAAAGTGGAGCCTCTGTCTCAACCTTAACAGATAAATAACTGTTAATACTGAAAAATTATTAGCAGGAAGCAGAGAGCTTAGAAGGAGGGGGAAGAGGTTGTGCTAAAAGAAAGCTGCAGTTTAAAGATTAGAAAACAAAATGAGTGAGAATTTCCAGTGTAAAGGAGTGTAAAGGAGAATTAGACCATGAATAAGAGGCTGAAAAAATAAGAAGTAAATCACTGGCTATATAAGAAAGAAGAAAAAGTAAAGAAGATGTGAGTTTGGTTTAAAATGGGGCAGGGATGAGGGTTTGGATAGCTTTAAAGTTTATCTATCTATATATAAGTATCAGGTAAATAATCTCCTTAATTTTTGGTGAAGACTATTGTCAATATGGTATCATATTTACCTTGCCAAACAATAAGTGTTTGAATGGAAATGTGAGTAAATCCATGGATGGACACAGAAGGGAATTAAAACAATGCAGCTGGGGTCCAGAATAGCCCCTTTGCAAAAATCCTGTTGAGAAAAGGCACATGATCCTGCAGATCTCTCTCTAAGGATTTTGTGAGAACCTGTCAAATCAGGAAAGGTTGCAGGAGGGGAAAAAATCCACAAAAACCAACTTAATGTAATAATTGCATTAGAAAAGGAGGTAACAAGCAGCTCAAGCAGACTTGCTGATCTAAATTAAGTATATTGCAGGGCTGTGGGACACATTTTGGAGGGGAAACAACCAAAGACTTGAAGGAAAGTGGAAAATTGAATTAAAAAGGTTTGAAATGTGTTTACCAAGAAATAAGAATGTGGCAAATCTTATCCCCTGGTATCCTGAGAGAATGTAACGGGGCAGAGCATGAGGTGCTCTACTGGGGGCCAAATGGGGACATGTGCTTTAGGGGATGGAAACAGCAGATCCGTGTGGAGACCTGGATCAGCTGCTGAAACAGAAGGGTTGGGGTGTGTAACGTGGTACAATTCTGAAACAGAGAAATGGAAGTGAAGCTCTGTCAGCTGAGACACTGCCCGTGGGGGCAGGTGGTGCTGAGGCAAAGAGGAGGCACTGGTGAGGCTGCACCTCTGCACACAGAGTCACAGAATCACAGAATCACTGGGTTGGAAGAGACCTTCAAGATCATCGAGTCCAACCCAGCCCCAACAGCTCAACTAAACCCTGGCACCCAGTGCCACATCCAGGCTTTGTTAAACACACCCAGGGATGGTGACTGCACCACCTCCCCAGAACATTCCAGAACTTTATCACTCTTTCCATGAAAAACTTCTCCCTGCTGCCCAGCCTGTATTTCCCTTGGTGCAGCTTGAGGCTGTGGGCTCTGGTTCTGGCAGAGCTCCTGCAGACAGAGCCCCAGCCCAGCTGGGCACAGGCACCTTTCAGGGATTGCAGAGAGTGCTGAGGGCACCCCTGAGTCTCCTTTTCTTCAGGCTGAGCACCCCCAGCTCCCTCAGGGGTTCCTCACAGGGTTTGTGCTCCCAGCCCCTCACCAGCCTCGTTGCCCCCTCTGGATGTGTCCAAGCCCCTCCATGTCCTTCCCAAAGAGAGGGGCCAGAACTGGGCACAGCACTCGAGCAGTGCCCTCACCTGTGCCAGGTACAGGGGCAGAATGAGCTCCCTGCTCCTGCTGGCCACACCATTCCTGATCCAGGCCAGGAGCCATTGGCCTCGTTGGAATGAGATGCTCAAGGAAGATTCATATGAACTAAACAAGATTTAAAGGGTTTCTACAACAGAAAGGAAATTAGAAAGTCTTCACAAAGAAAATTGTAATCCTGGTTTCTTCAATCCTGCAAAACAAAAAGTCCAGAAATGTGATTGTTCCTGAGAGGGGAATAAATGTAAGTGAGGGTTAAACCAGGGTATTGAGCAAGGTTTATTTTGAACAGCCTACATTAATTGCCCCCCATCCAAAGTCCATAAGATGGTGCAATTTGCAGTTTTCCTGTGGTGAGTTTTCCCTGTGGAAGCTTGACATGATCCCATGGCTGTGGACGAAGCCTCTTGCACACAGGAAAGCTGGAAGATGCCCATGGAAAATTTGTCATTTGTACCCTACTGGTTGTAAAGCACAACAGCAAGATCCAATACTCCAATATGTGTTTGCTTATCCCATCAAGTTGATTGAGATGGTCCCTAACTGAGACTTTATATATTTATATGTTTTGGTAGAGTAACACCTGAAAGTGGAAAGATATTTTCCATGTTTTCACTGAAAGGAACAGGAAAGGCAGGTCAGTGCTGACAAATATCTTAAAGGTGGGTTTGGGTTTATTTGACCAAAGTCATTTGTTCTGCTGGGGTTCCAGCTCTTGACCTGAAGGCATCAAGGAAAATGTTTTCCACCTGGTAGTTTGTTTCTCACTTAATCAGCCTCACAGTTAAAATCCCAAGCTTACCTCTTCATTTAAATTAGCTTGACTTTAATTCCAAGTCATTGGTTCTTGACACACCTTTAATACTACAATAAAACTTTATTTAGTACCTTCAATAAAAATGTTACTATCACCTCTGTATTTATTCTTTTCATGCGAGTGGAAGGAGCTCTTAAAACCTCTCAAACAGGCATTTTCTCAACAATCAAGGGACTTTTTGGCTCTTGTCAACATCTTCCTATACCTGACAAACCAATAATGCAGTTGAGTTTGGCATGGTCCTCATAGCCAGGAGGGTATGCAGCCAATATTCACCTCCTTGGGTGGAACTGAAGAGCAGGAACCAACAGCTGGGAGCTTAATTGGATGTGACAAGGAAAGGGTTAACTTTCCTAACAACTAAGGATGTTCGTCCATCAGGCAACAGCTGAAAGGGGTAAACAATCAGAAAACAAACTGTTTATAAAGCAGGACAGGAGTGGGTAGGTTGGGAGTATTTGAGTGGTGGTTTGTTTTGGG
>VWZP01001896.1:1399581-1513748 GCA_013396995.1 Dicaeum eximium
TGTTGTTGGGTTTTTTCGTTTTGGGGGTGGTAGCATTTTTTTTTTGTGTGTGTGTTTTTATGTTTATTTGTTGGGTTGGTTGGGGGTTTTTTGGTTGGTTTTTTTTTATGTTGTTTTTTAGGGGGAGGTTTGGTGTGTTTTGTTTGGTTGTTGTTGAAGTAAGGGTCAGAGTTTGTTGGTACCTGTGCTCTAAACCAGTAGTGATATCCATATCTAACAAGACAGTAGTGCAGATATAGGTATATTTCTATATTTTTTGGAGAAGTTTTTTGCTGTGATTTGTTGTTCCTGCCAGGCTTTCTATGTATGTGGACTTGAGGAGTTTATCCTTGATTTTTTTTTTTTTTTCTCCCTAAAGAAATGACTGCATCTGTTTGGCTGTCTGTTTTATGGGATGGGGTGATGGCATTTGTCTTCCCAAGTCACCACTATGTGTGATGGGGCCCTGCTCTCCTGAAGATGGCTGAACACCTGCCTCCCTGTGGAAGTGTTGAGTGAATTCCTTGTTTTGCTTTGTTTGTGTGTGTAGCTTTTGCTTTACCTTTTAAACTGTCTTTATCTCCACCTAGGAGTTTTCTCATTTTTTCTCTTCTGATTATCTCCCTGATCCTGTTGGTGGTGGAGTGACTGAGTGGCTGCCTGGGATTAAACCACAACAGACTTTTTGTCATGCTCGAAGACTTAGAGACAATGAGAGATTTGATTGAAACGTGCTAGATTGATTTAATAAATGTTATTGCCATTTAGCTATTAATTGGCAGGCTTCTGTGCTTGCCACGGGGCTCACTTGCCTGGCTGTGTATTAAAGCCTCGTTAGTGGCTCCTTTTTGCAATTGCTGCTCTCTGTAGTGCTGATCAAGGTACTCAGCTGAGCTGGGCACATATTGATAACAGCCCTGGTGATGATAACAGCCCTGCCTGGGCTGGCAGATGGCCAGGGCATCACTGGTGTGTCGGTGCTGCTGAACTGGACAGGCTGGGACTCTGAGTGTGAACTCCAGTCAAAGGGACTGTGAACTGTGGATCAGCCCATGCTGGAGCAGCCATCCCCTGGAGGAGCTCGTGCTGGAGCAGGTTAATGCCTGAAGGAGGCTGTGATCCTGTGAGGATCATCACACTTGTGAAGGACTGCAGCCTGTGGGGAGGATCTGTGTCAGAAATTTGTGGGAACCGTTTCTCACGGGTGGAGCACCACTCTGGAAGAGGAAAAGCAGAGATGCCCCTGAAACCTGTGGTGAAGATGAAGATGAGGAGCAGTTCGCAACAGCCATGGAGGACCGTGCATGTTACAGGAATCACTGTACCAGGAGCCACATGGACCAGTGGAGGAAAAGCATTAAAACAAGCAGTGAAAGAGCAGAGTGACCTGGCCTGAGATGGGTTTGGTGCCCAGTAACTCAGTGTAATACTGCATTCCTCCTGTCCTGGGTGGCCACTGTGACTGATGGAGCGCAAAGTTGTGGACTAAATGAACACAAAACCTTGTAGTGCAGGCCTTGTTAAGAAAACTACTCTGACCATTGATGGGACTCTCTGGCCCACAATCCCACCACCAGAGGCTCTTACTGCTGGGACTGAAGTCTCTTCACAGCAGAGGGCTCCAGTGAGATGATGAGAGCTCCCTACACACCCTTCTCATGTGCATTCAGACCAGGTTTCACGCCCTTTGTGTGAAGGATTGGAAGTTCATGGCCTCTGGTCACTCAAATACCTGATCTGTTTATTGCTTTGAAGGATGGGAAGGGAAGCCATGGTTAATGAAGTTGTGTTGGGTATTTTATTACCTGACCATGATGCAAATGATATGGAACAAGGGGTGGAATGTGCTGTGTTTGCCCAGGGTAAATTTAATTCATGGTAACTAGTATGGGGCTATTTAGATTTGTGCTGGACACAGGTTTTGTAATACGGGGGTGTTTTTGTTATTGCTGAGCAGGGCTTGCACAGAGCCAAGCCCTTTTCTGCTTCTCACAGTGCCTTGCTGGTGAGGGGAGTAGGAGTGCATGGAAAACTGGGAGGTGACACAGCCAGGACATTGACCCTAACAGATCAAGGGGTTCCAGACCATATGATGTCATGCTCAGTGTATGAAGTGGGGGAAGGAATAAAGAATAAGGGGGGGGATAGTGAGTGGGATGGTTTTTGTCTTCCCAAGTGACCATTGTGTGTGATGGAGCCCTGCTTTCCTGGGGATTGCTGAATACCTGCCTGCCCATGGGGAGTGTGGAATTAATTCCTTGTTTTGCTTTGCTTGTGTGTGTGGCTCTTGCTTTTTCTATGAAACTGTCTTTATCTCCACCCATGAACTTTCTCACTTCTGTTCTTCCAATTCTCTCCCTGGTGCCATTGGTAGGGGAGTGAGCAAGTGCCTGTGTGGTGCTCAATTACTGTGTGGGGTTAAACCATGACATGCATATATTAGGTAACATTTTTTTTTAATTGTGTTGCATTCACTCAGGAGGTGGAGGGTGGAGCTCTGCTCAAGACTGGGTCTCTTGGGACTACCAAGAAGAGCCTGCTCCATCCTTGACACCTCCCTTCAGATACTGACACACGTGGGAGATCTCCTCTCAACCACCTCTTCTCAAAGCTGAACAGGCCCAGGTCCCTCAGCCTTGTGAGCGAGATGCTTCAGCCCCTTAACCAACTTTGTAGCCTCCCCTGGGCCTGTCCAGGAGCTCTGTGTCCCTCCTGTCCTGAGGAACCCATAATTGGACACAGCATCCAGATGTGCCTCGCTGGGGCTGGGTTGAAGGGCAGGATGTCCTACCCAACCTGCTGCCAGTGCTCTGCCTTAAAAGAGGTTGTAGACAGCTGGGGGTTCATCTCCTCTCCCTGATAACAAGCAGTAGGATAAGAGGAAATGCCCTCAACTTGCACCAGGGTAGGTTTAGATTGGATATTAGGAGAAATTCCTTCACAAAAGGGGCATTCAGATGATGGAACAGATTGCCCAGAAAAGTGGTGAAGTCACCATCATTTGGAAGGGTTTGAAAAATATGTGGCTATGGCATGTAGGGACAGGGTTTAGTGGTGGGTTCAGGGTTTACTGTTAACCTTAACAGTATTAGGTTAATGGCTGGGCTTGATGGTCTTGGAGGTCTTTTCCTACCTAAATGATTCTTAGCAGTAGCAGGCTAAGAGTTTGAGTTAAGAGCTCAAGGGCAGGCCTCATGTCCACCTGGGGCTCCTTAGGCTGATCAGCTTGAAGATGCTGAAAAAATAATAATCCCTGAATTCAGTCATAGAATCACAGAACCATTAATGTTGGAAAAGCCATCTAAGATCATGGAGTTCAACTATTAACCCAGCATGGGCATCTCCCTGGCTGTCCTCGTGCTGTCCTTTTCAGAAGAAAATATTGTCACATCTTAATGCTCCATGGGCGCTTTTGCCAATAAAATAACATGGATAGTCAGAGCTGAGGAGACTACAGACCCTGGATTAAAACTTAATTTAAGGATGAAAGGATCAGTGAGAAGCACCAGAGAAAGGTTTCTACATCATCTTTGTCCTTCAGTGCTCTTACAGGAAACTCTACAAGAAAAGGAATAGGAGAAGAGCTCAGTTTAATTTGCCTCAGATTGGTCAAGTAACATCAGAAATTCTGAGTCACTTAACTACTTGTGACCATAATTTGCCCAAGATCTGACCTATGTGAGCATCCCCAAGGAAGTCCCCAGAACTGTTTCTGTGCTGAAAAACATTGTGGATATTATTGTGCTTAGGTCTTTCTACCCCAAGCAGTTCTCAGAAGCTGAAATGGTGGAGTTTGAATACAAACTAATAGGCATTGCAATTAATAAGGAGATTCAAATTAAAGAATAAAAAGGAAATGGTTCATGACTCATGTAAAATATTAAGTAAATGTAGTGAAAGGAAGTTTGCCTTTAGTGTTAAAATGGAGCAGGGAGGGCATGATGGACTGTGGTGAAAAAAAGAGGGTTCAGGGTACTAAATGCAGAAAATGATCACTTGGAATTTCCCTGGAGTCCTTGTGAGGATTTTCTTGTTAGCTGTGTGCCAAAGATGCTTCTCAAGGCTTGCTTCTAACTCCAGGTTGAAGGTAGTGTTTGAAACCAATCAATCAACCAGCTCACTCTGTCAGAGATGTTTTCAGTTCTCATGCTCTGTTAGAGAGGTAGAAGGGGTAAAAATATTTTTGTGTCTTGGAGTCATGCTTTTGGCACAAAAAGGAGGGACTAAATTTTGACTTTACATTTTGCAAAGGCTCAGAGTGTGACCATCCCCTTTTAGGAGGCCTTACCTGATGTAGGGAAAGGGGGTGCTTGGATATCTTTGCTTCCTCCAAAAAGCACAGAAAGCTTTTCTGGAAACTCAAGCTCTGCCTTTCTGACCCTGCTAATCAGGAAACACCATATTTTCCCCTCTTAGTGAAGCTGTGTTCCTCTGCTCTCTGAACTGCCTAATCACCAAATATTTGTGCTGGCCACAGGTGGCAAAAGCATGTTAATGGGTCATAATTCAGCCCAGCCCTGCATAACCTTCTTTCCTCTATAAATAAGAATGCAGCTGTCTTCTGGTTAGACATAAAGTGGCCTAATTTTTGAGGGATTGAGAGGTGAGCCATTTCAGGGAGAGGGAAATTAATTTTACTTTAATGATGTGAGCTGTTATGTCTATCAGAGCACTGAATGCTTTCTTTACACTTGGACACAGTCGTTGACAGAGGCACTGCCAGCCTGTAATTTTTTTCCCCCCATTAAATTAGATAACCTCACTTTAGGGTTATATCTGAGTCTGATTGAACAAATGTAGCGATTTATCCAGGCGTTACAGGATTTCCCCGTGGATGCTTGATGAGAGCTGCTCCATGAGGATGATACACTTAATTAAAACACAGAAGCTGAAGACTGATACAGATGTACCCTGACACAGCAGCTGGGTTTGTGTCAGGGTCTCTTTGCTTATTGGAATTGAAGTGGGGGGGGATGAGGAGCAATCAGGGCCCTCATTAGAGGGAGGAACAAGCCCAAATCCCAGACTGTGTTATACAATGAATTTTTAACATCATCCCTGATGTGATTCAGGGTGGGATCCCCACAGGATGTTTGGCATAGTGGTTTGACCTTGTTTATTCCTTAGCATGGTGTGGGGGGGTCCCAGCCCTGCTGGTTTGTTTATTCCTCTCAATGAGGCTGGGAAAACATCAGTGATGGGAATTTGTGGGAATTAAATTAAATTTAAAGGGGAATCAATATGGGGTGTCCAAACTTCCTTTGCCTGGTTAATAAAAGAGCAATGTATTGGTGATTGCCCTTTCTTCATCCCACATGGCCTTAAATCTCCCACCTTTGGGCAGGAAAACCCCTTGTTACCCTGGTCTCTCCCTTTATTTCAAAGGGAATTAAAACAAATTACAGTATTTCTCTTTCCCAGTAGAGGGAAGTGTTGGCTAAACTGAATTTTGCGTGCAGCAGCCTCATGGCACCTCGTGCTAAAGGAGCTTCTCACAGCACTTATCCGAGGTAGTAAAAGGGTTTATAAAAAGTCGAGGTCTGTAGAAAGCAAAACCACTCCACTGAGTGCTAGCAAGGTGGGAGGGCATGGAGAAACCTTTCAAATTGTGAAGGAAAACACTTTTTTTTTCTTTTTTGCCAAATTGAGTTTTGCAAGAAAAAAGTACTTTTAAACCTTTTTCTTGCTTGTTAAAAAAAAAAAAAAAACCAACAAAAAAACCCCCCCCAGAATTTGTTTAAAACTAAAACTTTTCCCCAAACTCAGGCTTTCAAGAACTGCATATTTTTCAGACTCTTTATTTTCTTAAAAAGGCAGTGACAAATGTATTGGGATATGGGCTAAAAGAAAGGCTCTATGAGCATCTTTGGGAGAATAAACGGATCTTTGTAACCAGCACTGCTGTCTATAACCCCTTTAAGAATGCAGCGCTCACTTTGTGGGGAAAAAGGTATTTTTTGGGAGAGAAGTGAAGAGAAAGATGACACCAACTGATCTCCCATAGTTTTTGGTGGTTTTTTTTGTGGTTTTTTTTTGCTGCTGGTACCTACTCCCACCTGACACGCACGTTTATTAGGTTTCAGCTGACTTGCCCAAACTTTTTCAGACATTCAGTAAACCAGCATTACCTAACTGCTTCTTGCAGAAAGGAAGATTTTGGCAAGGCAGCACAGGTTGAATCAATTTTTCTCTCTCTGATCAGCCTGTCTAAGGGGTTCTAATTAGCATGGCTACTTCATGATTAATGTTTGCATTATGAGGTCTCCTGTGCCAAGGGTGTTTCCCACTTACAGTGGGATTTGGAGATGCTGCTTTCATTGTGTACTTCTGGGTTACATTTCTGGGTCTTCTGAAGAGAGGGAATTTAAAAAGAGGAATCCAAATAGCACATAAATGCTTGAAAAGTGGGAGAAAGGATTCTTTTTTTGTGGGGTAGAAAATGGGAGGACCATATTGGTCCTGCTCCTGGCATGAAAGAAATTTTAAAGGTAGCTTTCCTTCTCTTGTACTTCTTCCTACCTTTTACTAATCTGATTTATTCCTTTTGTAAATATTGCTGGTTTTTTTCTATAAGCCGAGTTCAGACTGAGCTGATTTCATTACCACAGGATTGAGGATTTTCTAGTATTATGAGTAATTTCTGTATTTGTAAAGACACATGAAACAGATGGGTCGTCCTGGTGCTTCAACAAGGCTTTAACCGTGTTTCCTCCCCCCATAAAAAAGGCAGTAGAGTAAAAATTTACAGAAGAATTCTCTTATGGACGGCAGAAGAAAAAAAAAAGAAAGAAATTATTCAGGACTAGTGGATGGGACATTAGGTGAAATTTTGTGGCTTTTCCCTCCTTTCCCTATCTGTGCTACTAAATCTGAGCTGCTGCTTGCTCTTCACCTTGAGATCACTGCTATTGTAGCCCTGAAGGAAGAAGGGGGGACAGAGGACCTTAATTCATAAATTGTGAGAGGAGAAAGAATGGGATGGAAAAGAATCTAAAAAATATTTTAATATATAATAGTATACATTATATAAAATAAAAATTCCCTCAAACATGCTATTCAGCCCCAAAAGACACATCAACACCTGTTGTGTCATCAGCACAGAGCACTGTGCTGCATTCTATGAATCATAGAAGCACTGAGGCTGGAAAAGACCTCCAAGATCATTGAGTCCAACCATTAAATTTTTTCCTCTTTCATAGGAAGAAGCAGTAGGTCCATGTGCCTTCTCTCTGTATAAGCCTAAATACCTCATGATAGTATATTTTAGCTGTTTGGGGCAAGAAATGCCAGTTTTGATGTCATGGCTCCATGATAGGAGATTCTGAAGGCTGAGTACCCCCCACCTGGTTCTGCTGCCCAAGAACTGGGAGTGTTCATGGGTGCAGAGAGCAGTGACAGGGTGGGACCATGCTGTGACCATGCCAGTGTGGAGGATTTCCAGCAGAGCTCTGCTGCTGGGATGAGCAGTGTGACCCCAGCAGCCACCCCTGCACAGCTGTTTTACTCTGGTGTGAATTCTTTTTTTTTGATTGAATTTAAAAATTATGTTGGAAATCCACTGAACATCACTGAAAAGATGTTGTTGCTCTTGTAGTTCAGAGATGTCCTGCAGAGACGTGGTGGCACAGTGGCTGAGATGCCAAGGACTCACCATTTGCCTTTATGGGGTTGAAGATGTGACCACCCCATAATCTCTTTGTGTCCTCATGAGAACCTGCTTTCCTTTGAGCAGCCACTCTTCAGCCTCATGTTGAGAGGCTAACACTTGAGGATTTGTGTCTTCTGCCTCACACATCCTTCTGCTCTAAGCTTTCACAGGCTCTGTTCCCCAGGTCCATCTTTTTCTGGCCTTCTTGGTCTTCATTCCCCTCCATCTCCCTTTTTTTTTAATCTTTTCCGGTCTCTGACCTCCACTCCCTCTTCTCAGCTCCTTCTCTCTTCTTCCTCAGCCAGCTCTTCCCTATGATACACTCCATCATTTCCTGCATTTCCAGAATCTTTGCACATTTTGAATCCCTCAGTCAATAATTCCCTTGAGCATGAGCTTCTCCTTGAGTGGGCACCTGCTCTTCCTCAGCTGTCCATTCTTCTTGAGTGAACAACTGCCTTCCCAGAGCCACTGCAGCCCCTCAGTTTTTTTCCTCAATAATTTGCTCCTTTCCCAGCACCTTTCAGCACCCTGAGCTGCTGCCACCTGAGTATTTGTTACAGCTCCACACTCCCTTTCCAGAGTGGCAGCAGACACCTCCCAACACATCACTGAGGCAGTAAAGCAATGCCAGCCTCCTGTTTGTCCTATTTTAGCTCAGCAATTTGAGAGTATTTTTCAGTTTTTCACAAGTTTATTCCACTTTTACTACCCTGAATACGTAATGTGGCTGAGAAATCCTTACTGCTCCTCTCTTCAGCTACGTCTATCCATCTATGATCTTCTCAGTCACTGCTGGTTTGGGTACAAGCTGCTGTCCTCACTCATCAGAATTGCTGTCCTGTAACCACGACGCAGGGATCTGTTCCTTGAGGCCGGGGCTCTGGGTGAGGGAGCTGCAGGAGGAGCGGGGTTTGCTTGGGGGCGATCAGAGGGTTCAGTTTTGGCACTGTTCACACCTCCCTCTGCGTGCTGAGGGAACCCTGGCTGTGTCCGGCCGCCAGTGCCTCTCCTGTCCCCTCAGCCCTGATCAAACCCTCCCTCCAAGGCTCCCGTGGCACCCTCAGCGCCCACTGCAGCTTCGCCCCTCTCCTTCCCCGTCCCACCTTTCTCCACAGTCGCATTCATCCCGCCTTGCTCCCTACAGCATGGCACCAGATGTGGCACTTGGGGGGCAGGGTTTAGTGGCGGACTTGATGAGCTTGGAGGTATTTTCCAAACTAAACCAATCTATGATAATATTGCTCCCTCGCCGCGCTTCCTGCTGCCGAACTGAACAAGTCTATGATTCTGTCAGTCCAGCATTCCGTTTCACGGTGCCTCTCCCATCCTCCTCTTCCCCGCCCCTCTCTTCTTCTCAGCATTTCTCATCCTTCCCTCCTCCCCAGATTCCTCTGCCTTTATTTCTCCTTCCAGCCCGTGTCGCGGCCTTCTCCCGCTCCGCTCCCTCCGCGCCATTTCCCCTCACACCCTGCCCCCACCGGCGNTGGCTCCGCTCCGCTCCCGCGGCAGCCGCACAGACGGCGCGGCGGCTCCGAGCCATGCGCGCTCGGCGGCGGGCGGGCAGCGCGCTCCGCGCACGGCAGCCGGGCCCTTCCTCCCCGCGAGACGGGACCGCTCGCGGACTAAAACTCTGTGGATACAATGAAGTGGCTCTGGGACTCTTGGTTTAGCAGGAAAAATTAAATAAACCAATGTAAGTTTCTCTCTTTTCATTTTGTTTGTTCGTTGGCTTGCTTGGTAATAAAATGACAATAAAAAGAAAGAAAAGGAAAGGATGCCCGGTTCAGAGCGTGTCGCGGAGGAAGAATGAGTAGTGCCGGGGTTTTCCCTTCCCCAAAGTTTCCCTCGAGGCACCGCGACCGTCCCGTCCGAGCAGGGCGGCAGAGAGGGAGCGGGGCTGGAGCAGAGCGAAGCTTGGGGAGCAGAGGATATAGAATCATACAGCTAGAGGTGCGTATCGCTGTTTAAAGGTAATTCTGGCAGAGATTCGGTTTAGTTTCCATCTTGCTCCCGCACCCAGAAATGCCGGGAAGAACAAACAACACAGAAAATACTCTGCAGTTGTTCAGTTGATGTTATGTGGTGTTAGATGTGTTGGAGTGGAAATCTAGCGGCAGGTGTTGAAGGGAAGGAATGAGCTGGAATAGTTATTTCTGTGGTGGCAGGGAAAATGTATTATTCTACTGTATGGCAAGGGTGTTACTGATGCTACTTGTTGTAAGAACTGACATATTTTAAGTGTGTTTCTTAATGGCACCAAGCACCTCAAAGCTGTTTGTAGAACACTTTTGCTTTAAAAATTTGGAGTTTTTACCGGCACAAATTAAAAAGTTGACTTGGCTCATGTAAATAAAAGCAAATCAGGGAGAGCTCTGCTGCACTCCAGCAAGGTGATCATGATTTTATCAAGGCAGCCCTGAGAGGAACAGTGACGTACTGGGAGCACCGTGAGAGGGAATGAAAGCTAAATTAAAGCAAAACTTATGCAAGCGAAGTGTGGATGCAATGGGAATAAATCGGACCTTTCAGCTTTATTTTTCTTGGAGATTTGGGTGAGGAGGTGGAGATGAGCTTCTGAAAAGTGAAGAAACACACGAGCTAGGCACGTCTATGGCAACAGGTCTCGTTTTGCCATGCAAAGGGTGAGCTGAGCCTTGTGAGTGCTTGAGCCAAGCTTTGCCAGTCACAAGTGGGGCAGTGGCTGCTCCTGCAGACGAGCCTTGGATCCGGAGTTAGTGGCCACGGTTTCTCCCACTGCTGGGCTGGCGAGCAGCTCTTCCCAAAACACAGGGCTGATGGTGGAATAAACATGGTGATTCAAAGAGGATTTGTCAATACTAAAAATAAACAGGCCCGCAGATGTGTCCTGGAGGGTCATGTCCAGGCACAGCATTTTCGGGGCCAATGAGCCGATTTCGACGATTTTCCGTCTGTGTGTCCTGTCCAAGGTGCTGAAGTTAATTTTGCTGCAATTTCTCAGGATTTCGGGGTTTGGCAGAAGTGGTCTTGGAGGCTTCCTGTCGTCTTAAAACGTCGAGGGGGTTCCCCCCCCGGGTGGTATGAAGAAAAAGCAGGGATGTGTTTTCAGACACGTATATTTGATCCGTCCTTTTGGCGTGGGGAAGCAGACCAGGTGGAGACGCAGATGGATCCGGCAGATCCCATAAGCTTGTGGTAGCAGAGAATTGGAAAGGTCAGAGCTGTGAGGCAGTGAGGAGTGAAACCCTCTCATTCGAATGGACCAAGAAAGTGGTGGTTTTGGAAGTGTCACTTCTGCTGGTTTGGGTGCATTGCCTTGATGAGACACCTGGTTCCAAAAAAGTTGAGGGGAGCCCAGCATCAGGACGGGATGGGAATGATACAGCTGGAATTGGACTGATGTCCACTGGCTTTGTTAATATTTTTTTATTCTGGTGTAGCCTTTACAAGTGGCAAATGTGGTTGACAGAGAGCTTCAGAGGCAGAGGGTCCTTAAAAAAAAGTGTCGTGTCTTTTTGGGGCAAATGTCTCAACATGTAAGCAATGGAAGTTGTGGTATTTTTAGATTAATGTGCTGGAAGGTCTCAGCCTTGAGTAGTAGAGTTTTACGTGACTTTGGTAGGGGGCAGATCACAGTATTGCCAGAAATAATCACAGATTAATATTTTACTGAACTTGCTCATGATTGGAGTTGGGTGGTGTAACATGAATCTGAATCATCCATAATGCAGCTTTGCTCGTCTGTCTGAGGCTCTGAGGGTTTTACAAGCATCAAGGGTCAGCTTCTAAAGCCAGAGTGCTCACACAGAAGTGGTTTGTGCTGCAAGGAGCCCTGCAGATTTAAAGCATGCCAGGGCTCTGTACAGTGTGGCAGGGACAGATCCTGTTTCATGCCCTCAATCATTCGTCAGAGGTCACAAAGGTATTCAGTTGCATCATTGGGTATGTAGCCCAAATACCTTGACCATGAAGGGGGTATGTAGACCACGAGACTTTGTGACTCTGAATGACAGCTCATGCGTACAGACTTTAAAACTGCAACAGAGTTGAGAGCATTTTATTCCTGGCTTGAACCAGAAAGTGGCCTCAGTTCTCGCTGTGATGGACTAACACCCGTGACACCAGCTACCACCTGCCAGGACCTTTACATCTTACAGGAAAATGTTGAGTAGTTGCTGTGTTCTTGATTTAAACGAGTTGTCAAAATTATGTTTAAAAATTTACTGATAGGAAATGTCATCCTGACTGGGAGATTAATGAAATATAGCTACTTCTAATTTCTTTAAATATCCTATATATGATGTTAGATAGGGATTGGTTTGTCTTCTCATTACCTTTTTGTGTTTAGTGTCTTGAAGGAATCCTTCATGTATGGGAGTAAAGAAAATTTTGGGTTGCATATTAAACCACGTTGGTGGTCATTTAGAAATCCTAGTCCTGCTTTTCAGAAGGAACTTGTTACCATCTGTTATCACCTTTAGTGCCTTAGTTTGTGAAAGCCCAACTTGAAAAACACAGAAGGGACCTGTTGTTTTCAGAGGGTGAGTGCTTAGTTCTTCCTGAAAATTGCTACCTCATAAGTTGTCTCTGATGATTTACTCTGGAAATTATTGCCCTGATTGTTAAAAGGTGACAGCAACTAATTTCTCAGTTCTCTTAAACAGAACTTTGGTAACACAGAAACAGCATCACTCTTAAATATCCACTTGAATTTCTGCTTTGTGTTTACACATTGTCTTGAGGTAAAGCCTTAATCATGGTGTAAAGCAATTTATAGTTGGAGTTCTGTCATTGCTTCTCCCTTTCACCATCTAACTTGGAGAAAAATACATGAAGTCTGTTGGGTATATTTCTGTTTGCTTGTAGTCTCTTCCATGGTGTCGTGGATGATTGCAATCAGTTCAGACAAACGTGTTTATTTATCCTTTAAATAGGATCGTCCTTATGAGCACCTAGCAAGAGGAAACCCTGGTTATATTTCTACTGATCTTGGTTTATTATTTACTCTGCAGACCAAACTGAGGAGCCCACTTTGACCTGTCTCTGTCTCTTTGGGTTTCTCTTGCAAAGTGACAGTTTCTAAATCAGGAAGGAAATCAGGTCACATTTCTGGCTCTACAGGATTTATCTCATTGCTCTTCTTTCAAAGTAATTAGAGTTACTAATAATGAGGAAAAGAAAACTTTTCCAAAACTGGAATGTCCCTAACTCCTCTCTCCTTCTGGCAGTTTTTGTGTCACTGAAGAGACCCAGGTAGTTCAGAAACTTTGTTGTGTAGGATCCTTTTGCTGTGTTATGTACACGGTGTCTTCCTTTCAGTGCAGCTGCAGGTGATCTGCTCACCCTTACAAATGTATCTTCTTTCCCTTAGAATTGTGTTTCCTTATTTATTTCCCAATAATTCTGGAGCTGGTGTTATCAGCTCCGGGCTGTCCATTTGTAATGAGTGAGATCCCAGATTTCAGCTTGGGAGAAGAATAAGAACACATTTATTAAAGCTAACCCCTGTCCCTGTCCCTCAGCTGGCTCAGGACGGAGTGATTTTGTTAAATTCATGCAGTACCTGCTGTCACGACCACTGTTTGTACCCCTCCTTTTCAGGTTTCTAATCAGCCTGAGTTCACAGAGGCAAATTCCCATGAAAGATGGTGAAAGAACCACAAAAAATTCCCTCTCTTCTCCCACCTTTGAGGAGGTGTAGCTTGGCCTCCCACTAGAAGGTCACCTTGTGAATCATAAAAGTGCAGAATTTTGTCAAAAGATCCCTTATCTTTCATGGCAAAAACATGCCTCACTGCTCTTTGTATTGAACAAAGCCTTTGTTAATCACTGTTCTGCATAACAAGAATGGCCTGAGTTTTATTTTTATCATCATATTGCAAGAGCTTTATGAATGTAGAGATTTGACACATCAAATAATATTGTTGTACCAAAACATGCAGAAAAAATTAAAAATTCTAAGCTAAGCACCAAGTTTTCTATTTACCCTTTCTTATTTAATTATAAAATTAGAAGTTTACTTTTATGTTGTGGAAAAAAATAAATCCATACTTTACTGGATTATTTATTTAATCTTTAATCTTGAATTGAGTTTTTCCAGTTTGCTAAACTTTTGCTTTTTACTACAACTTTTGCTTTTTACAGGGCTGAGAGCCCTGCCAACAAGTTGTGGATACTTTTTAAAGCTTTCTGGATTCTTAAGGTACTAAAACTGCTCTGCATTCAAGTTATTGTTTGAAAGATACCTGCAACTTGTACTGTATTAATTTTTAATCCAACTCTACTAATTGATTGAACATCTAAAAAAGTTTTACTGATTTTATTTGCAAGTGTATAAAAGTTAGGTGACTGAATGCAGACCACAGGCACAATTAAGGTGTGTTGGAAGAAATTAGTCTTTTTCAATATTCACAGCACTTGAAGGCTGATTGTGAACACTAAGCCAGGTTTTAGGGTTTTCAAGGGGTCTTGGGAGGTGGGAGCTGTGCCTGAGTTTTTTAAGATTTTAAGTCTTTAGAGGAAACAAAAGAATCTGTGTGATAAAAAGTTACAGAAAAACTTGTTCGTGGGCAAATTTTTTTAAGCTGAAGATAGAGACTAACTTTTTAAGCCAAAATCCATTCTTAAAGACTGTATTAGTTTTAATGTGATTTTTCTATGTTTCTTTTCCTTATTATAATGAAATGGGCACTTTTATCCCCTAAAATGGACGGTTTTGTTAGGGGCTGAATACGCCACCGGTGCTCCGGGCTGGCTTGCAGCACATCTAACAAGCTTTGCTTCAGGTTTAACAGAACCTTGGTTTTGGGAAACCAAAACAGGACAGCACAGAGGGATCACTTCTGGTTATTTCCAGTGAGAAAAAAAAAAAAATTCCCCCTTGTAGGAGCCAGCTCAGATTTTGTGCCCCGCTGCCAGCCCATTCCAGCTCCGAGGAGCGCCCATGCTGCAAGGTCAGGCACTGCGCCTGGGAAATGAACTTTAAAGAAAGTGATCATAAGGAAAAAAAATAAAAACAACAAGAACACCCTCCCCATGGTGTAAAGCTCATAAAGAGGAGCAACTCTGTCATGAAGTTTTTGTTTTAACCTGTGGTGCAGCCACCAGAAGCGGGCAGAGGTTTAGGGAGAGCGGGAGGCTCTTGGGGAGAGGAGAAAGGAGCATCACCAAAGTGTTACAGCCTGACCTGTAGACAGGCACTTAGTGTTGTCTGAGGCCTGACACGCTGCTAGCACGTTACATAATGCACAATTATAAAATCACACTAAAGCCTCTTTAAAATACCTGCCTGATTACAACAGGGTAATTGTGCCGCGTTTAATAGAGCTGAGTGCTGTGGGGAAGGGACCCCCCTGCACCAAACTCGCTCCTGTGCCTCCACCCCGGATGCAGCCGGCGGTGCCATCCCCTCGGAAGCCCTAAACCCTCCCAAACCCCCTCGGGTGTGTGCCTGCTCCCCGTTTCGCTCTCGTGTTACAGGGGTTGTCCTTTCCTTCCGGACGGATTTCTGCCTGTCGCTGCTCCCCATATTAGTCCAGCCAGCGCGACGTGACGCGGCCGCCCCCTCTCCCTCCCCGGGGCCGAGCACATCGCCTCCGGTGCATTCCCTAGCCCGGTCCCCAGCCTCCGACACGGCACATCGCCTCCGGTGTGTCGCCAGCCCGGTCCCCAGCTCTGTCCTCAGCCTCCGGCGCGGCGCATCGCCTCCGGCGCGTCCCCAGCCTCCGGCACCGCGCTGTGCCCCGCTGTGTCCCAGCCGTGTCTGCAGCGAGAGGCTCTGCGAAGCACTGCAAGTATCTTAACAACTTTTTACATTTCTTTTTCCCCCTCCTCTTTCTCTCTTTCCGACGGTGTCTCCCGTCGGGAGGTCCGGTCCGGCTCGATGCGCGCGTGGTTCCCGTTCAGCCGCTCCGCGCTGGGCTCCGGCTCCCTCGGGAATCGCCCCCTCGGCAAAGTTCCCCGGCTCTGCCGAGGTCCTCGCAGCTCTTCCCTTCCCCGCGTCCATCAAACGGAGGGATGAGTCCTCTCCTCGGCTCTGCCGGCGTAAATCCAGATCGATTTGTTCGACTTCAGCAGAGCTAATCCAGATTTACGCAGCCCTTTCCCCGAGGACTTCCCCCGTTTTTCGCTCTAGGTGACCGTTAGTGGGCCAATGTCAAAATATATCTGATCCAGGCAGATTCCCTGTCTCCAGATATTAATTATTCCCTGGCAAAAGTTTCTGAGGAAGAGCAGTTGGATTTGAAAACAATATACAAATTGTGTTGCTAATTTTAGAAAGTAAGGGGGGTTTTTTTCCCCCTCCTGTTGAAACTAAATATAATTTGAAAGATAATGTACAAAGACTTAAATATAGCCTGCAATTATGCATGGCATATGAATAGTTCTCTTGGTTTTAACATGTTTGGTTTATTTTTCCATCTTTCTTAGCAGACAGCTGTTAGATAAAGGGAGAAAAGTAAATAGTTGTTATGAAACCGTACGTCATAGCTACAAGGAATAATTTAAAAAAAGGAATTATCATAATTATAAGGGAAGATAAAGACAAAATAAATCCTTTCTGTGCTTCATCCCCTTGCCCCATCATTTTATGACACTTCTGTACTAGTACTTTAGCTAAAGAAGTACTTGATTGCTTCTAAGACCAAATTTCCTGTAGGTCTACCATGCTCTTGTTCCTGCTGGATTGAACTGAGGCTCTGGATCCTTCATGGGAGGATGAAATTGGGGTAGAAATCTTCCTATGAAAATCCCTGGGTTCTTGGGTTCCCTTGCCCTCAGTGGAAGTTTTGCCTGAGTTATACTGAGTTTGCTTTTCTATGACTTTGCTCCACTTGACAAGCCCCAAAAGTTTTGTTGTGTCCGCACAGTGTTTGAGCAAATACCTGCAAGGTGTACAGATGTCCTGGCTTGAATAACTTGTTTTTTCTGGTAGTTGTGAAACACAGTTCTGCTCCTCAAGTGCTGTTACATCTAGGAAAAATTGTGCTTTTGGTTAAAAGTTTCTTGGAGTTTTCCCTGTCTTGTGAAACCTGAGCAACCAGCCCTGTGCTGGGTTGGCAGGTCTTGCTCTGAGGGTTGTGTGCTCAATAGTCAGGACCCAGTAAAGCTTTTTAGCTGCTTCTTGGGAGAGGCCAGAAAGAACCTGGGAACACTGCACTGGGTCACATATCGCCTTTTTTTACACAGGTATGGAGAATGGCATAAAAGACCCTCAAAATAATAATAACAATATTAAAAAGACACCCCAAAATGATGGTTGTAGGCTCCTGGGAACAAGGCAAGTGGCCGTGTATGAGGCTGCGATCCAAAAACATTGAAATATTCCGGGCTGTGGTTTTCTTTTATTAATTAGTCTAAGTGATGTTCAGAACCTGAAACCAAGGCTTTTAGACACATCTCTGGTGCCTAATTCTGCTCAGTGTCTCATAACAGGGTGAATCAGGAGACTGTTTATTGAAGTCAGTGATGCAGTGTCGATGTAAAAGCGACAGAAGGGAGATGGAGGATTTGTTTACGAGCAGAAAAGTCCCCTGGACAGTTTAACACTAACAGAGAAAATTACTGAATAGCTGCAAAGCGCAGAGCTTAAATGTAGCTGAAATAAGTCTTCTGGAGCATTTCCAGAACTATTTTAAGGGCCTGATCCAGAGCCTGATGAAGCCAAAGGTAAAGCTCTTTTTGACTTCTTCAGATCCGACATTACATTTTGAAACATCATTCCCTCTCTGGAATTTTCTAAAGCTGTCTCTTAGGTGGTTTTTAATTAACTATTACACCAGATATAATGTCTTTTGTATCCCTTTAGTACTTGGGTTTGTTAACTATAAGAAATAATAGCATAATGCCTTGTTGCACAGGAAATTCTGATTTTCTATGTAGTCATTAGTTGCATGAGCCATTGAAACTCATCTTTTGTTGCTTGGCTTGTCCCTTGGTTTACCAGTGTGTATCTGTCTTATTCTGTAGCTTTTGAACCCACTGGACAACTTGATTCAGAGGTTCAGGACTAAGGGATGTTTGGCTTTTGCAAGTGCTGTTAAAGGATGCTGCTGGATTGAGAGCAGAGAGGCTCAAAGGAGCATCATATGTAAGAAAGTGACAGTGTGGTGACCCAGCCACGTACATTACAGAATTTTTAATCTGTTATTCCATATTATATTCTATTTTATGTTTAGTGTCCCATTGTTAGGCCAGTGACTGCTTCACCTCCACTACTCAGGTGTGTGAGATCAGGTAATGCCAGGTGTAGGTTGCAATTGCATCGTTTTAAAGGGAGCTTGCAAACAAAGCCCTGGGGTCTCAGTGCATGTTGAAAAGGCTCCATCATATGGATTCAGTGCTGGATCCAAGCCTGTTGAAGATGTTGAAGACCCTCAGGAGGTTGTGGAGAGGTCTTAATGTCTAAGGAGGAGTGGGCATCAGGGGTTGACTACGAAGGATGCCTCGAGCTGTGAGAGAGCCTGGTCCTGTTGAAAGATTGGAGGAGGTGACAGAGGGGCAAAGATGCTGTCTCCTCCTTCTTTAATCCTGCCCCACGACTTTGATTCTCCCTCTGTGCAGGGGGGATGTTTGACTGTATTGGCACTGCTGCCCACTTACGTGCATCAGATGGGATTAATAACTATATATAAATGACCAGTTTTATTTATATATGCATATTTATAATAAAGAACTAAAAATCAGGAATGAAGCAAGGATATTGAAAATGCAATTTCCAGCTCCCTCAGTGGCGTACTCCCCATTTTGCTGGGAGCTGGCCTGTCTCTTGTGGTGTCAGATGGGACCTGTGTGCCCAGCTATTGCAAGAAGCTGGTGCACGCCAGGATGAGAGGCAGCAGGGATCAGGTTGAGGATACCCTGAGGATAACTGCACTCGCTGCATGGGCCGTGGCTGTTTCCCCCAGCCCCTGCCCTGCCCATCGCTGCGAGTGGTGCGAGGAAGGGAAAATGGAGGGTGTCCCTGACCCCGGTAATCTCCAGCTGCCACCGAGCCTCCCGGGAGGCACCCGTGGCCAGCACAGATTAACACAGCCCACAGCAGGGACTGGCCTGCGGCCAGCATGGCCCTGGGATCAAAGGAGCATGGAGGTGGCTGAGAGCCACCTTCGGGCCCCTCCTCCTCGCCTCGCTCTGCAGCAGCTTTTGCCTTCCCTGGTAAATCAAACCCCCCCTCTGCCGCTGGGTGCAGATCAAAACTCTTCTTTCCCTGTGTCTTGCGTAGGGGGTTTGTGTCCAGGGTGAGCTTTCAGAGCTGACAAGTGGATAAAGTCTTCAGGATCTCGCTTGGGGAGTGACATGGATGCGTGCTGGCTGCCTTGTTTTTTTGATGAGCAGAAACAGGGTGTTCTGACCCCAAAGGATAAAGGATGGTGGTGCAAAGCTGGGAACCATCATGGGGATGTCACAGGCAGGCCCAGTGCAGGGGCACATCACGAGCTGTGCCCAGTTCTCTACAGTGTCCAGCCGCCTCCAGGAGGAAAGGAGCAGGATGGAGCTGCATGCAGCCTCATTTTAGAGTTTAAAAGGTCACAAGGGGCCAGGGAAACCACAGAAATTGGCATCACAGCACTGAAAATGGTGTATTTGAGTGGCAGGCTGGTGCCTTGATTTGGTTTGCAGTGGGTGGTCTAAGTAAGAAGCTTTATTTCTGTTAGAGAGTGTATTTTTGAGGGCTGTTTGTTTGCCAGGATCAGGAGGAAGGTAGTTTAAAACCTATTTTGGAGGGATTATCAGTGTTGTCCCCATCAGTTCCAGCAGCCCTCACGCCCCACAATGCAGAGGCTATTTCCAGCTGCATGGCTGAGCCTTTTCAGGGAGGTTCCTCATCCCGTGCACTCCCTCTGGGCACCTTGATTTTCAGCTTCTCATCCCAGGGCTGATAGCAGCTTTGTGCTGACCAGCACTGCACGGCCACAACCACCCCTGGGGCTGAGAGGTTTGTTTTCCAAGGTGAGGCTGGTGCCAGCTCTGTTTTTGTGGTGTGATGGTCCCTGGGGGTGGCCAGGGATCAACCCTGCCTTAGTTTCTGTGTGCCTGTTGTGTTACCCCTTCCCATCAGCATCCCAAAGTCCTGCTCAGTCAGGAAACAACCTGAGCAGCAGCCTGGAGGAATGGCCTTGCGAGGGAATTTTTTCCTCTCACTTCAGTGGTCCAGACTCCCACCCTGAATGCAGAGCACGATCACTTCAGGCTCATTTTAAATTGTGGCAGCTGAACATGCATGCTGGTTTGCAGGACCATGTGGCCCAGGGCAGGACTCAAAAAGCAGCATCTCGCACATTTGGGTCCGTGGGATGTCAAATACATTGAATATTTTCTTCCTAGTGCCTGTTTGAAAGCTAATTTTATAGGCACAGCTAGCATTGCAAATGTTTGAGTTGTTCCCTGGTACGTGATTTCTTCCAGGAGGCTCCTACAACTTTAATGAATGTGAAAGTTGTGATTAGCATGGGAGATGATTGCTTATAGCAACTACAAAATGTATTAGGCTACCCATCAGTCTTGCTGTAAGAGCACTCTGCAGAATTCAATAAGCAATGTTATTTACACTGTTGTCTTTAGGAGCTTGAGAAACTTCCCAAAATGTCTTATAATCCAGGCAAAAGCTTTGTTGCAAAGCAAGTTCGCTTCATTGAGTGCATTTCTTCATTTTGGTTACTGAATGGCAGGCTAAAAATAAATTAAAAAAAAAAAACAAACCAGTATTGAGATCAATCTCTAATTGATTTTGACTTGTCATATCCAGTTAAAAGCAGATCCAGTGCTTTCTGAAATGTTACTGATGTCTGGAGCTTTGTAAAGCTGCATAGGAGAGAATGCATCAATAGCAGAGTGTAAGATCTCTTAATTTGGGCTTCATACAGAGTTTTAGGCACGTAAATGTCAGACTAAAGTTCAAGGGTTCATCCAAGTCCTGTGAGGATCTCCAATGTCAATGAAATTCCTATTAAAAACTGTTCTGTGAGGCTTTGCTGCCTGCAAATGCTCGTTTCTTGAAACAGAAGTTGCAAGGATTGTTGAAAAAAAGGCCTTCACAGAGTAAAGGGGTGGCTGAGGAGAGTTTGTGAGCAGGAAACAATGAAGGAACTGCTGTGGGATCTGCCACAAGAGCCCAGCTCAGCTGCTCTGATTCCGCAGTGAGTCAGCCGGGGACACCATCCTGGAGGGCAGGGACAGTCTGTGTGGCTCTGTCCCACACCTCCAGTGGGACAGGGGGCTTGGGGCGCACCTCCAGGGCTAGAGGTGCTGGCAATCCCTGTCCCAGAAGCAGGAGGGCAGGCAGGGACCAGCCCCTGTGCTGTGCTGGCATCACCCTGAGCTCCCCATCCTCGCCCTCCCTCTCCAGCTGCACCTCCCGGCTCGCTCTGCGAAGGCTGCTGCTTCTCTGGGTGTTCTTCCCTGGACTGCCAGCCTTGTGCCTTTGAGGGGGGATGGAGGGAGGGGAGAGCCAAAACAGAGGACAGCCTATTTTTAGGCTGACTATCTCCCACTCCCTGAAGGCTGGGTGCCAATTAGGTGGTGTGGCGGGGTGACGCTCGCCTGTCTGTAACGCAGCCTGCTGGCAGAAAGGCAGCAGGGCTTTGAGACATCTTTCTGTACCAAGGGACCCTGAGCCTGTCTAGATTTTTGCAGTAATGTTTATTTTGTGCTGTTGCATCTGCTCATTTTTATCAGGATAGCTTCCTCCTCCCTCCCATCACATTTTATAGCAGAGCTCCGTGCACACTGTGGTGTGTGGTGTTTTGAACCCCAAGTGCATGATTTTGGCTTGTGCCTTTCTGTTCCTTTTGTAGTGGGATAAGAAAGAAAAGACTGGAAAATTTAGGCTCAATTCCATAATTTATGGGTTATAAAGCCATGAAATAAAACTGTGATCATCTACTCTGTCTCCAGAATAGCAGAGGGCTCCTCATAATTAGTATTGTTTCATCTACAGCATGTGCTGTCAAGAAAAGAGGAACTGAGCAGGATGGGTTTTTCATCCTTCAGTCTTTGGTAGGTTATTAGTCTTTGGTAAAGCATTGTTAAATTATTTTCTTTAAAGTGTGCACATTACACCTATTTAATATTTCTTTTGTTCCAGTTCTTGACCATGGGATTTGTTCTATATTATTCTGATGGAGTGCAAGGTACTCTGTAATAAGGAGAGGAGTAGTAATGTTTTAGCTGTGTTTGTCCAAGGGTGCTGGTAACTGTGATTAATTAATCCCTTTCCATTTCCTTTGGTGTGATCGAGCTCTTTGCAGCATTTACCATGAGCCTGATTTCCAGCCCATAATTGTCTTTAATGATACTCCCCTAAACCTTTCTAATTTATCAGCACAACCTTTGTGCTTTGGCCATCAGAACCAAAATGGGGTAATGTTCCCATCAGTTTCTATCTCTGTCCCCTGAGCCCTGATTAACCAAGCCCTGCATCAGCTCTTCTGTTCTTTCCCCCAGAAAACAGAAAAGTTTTCAGTCCCTCACATCTTTCTGTTTATCCACATAAAGCACTGCTACAATTGTGGTTTTCTTCTGGTGCTTCACCACGGTGTCCCAGTACTTTGGAAAGCAGCAGTGACATTCAGAGTACATGTTGGCCGAATCTGTAGGAGCTCTTGGGTTCAATTATCATAACCTGTTGATATAGAAAGTCTAGCTAAAGAAATCAGGGTATTTTATACTTCTTTTGTACATCCTTATTGCTCTTAAATGTGAAATGTCATTCTCAGCATATTACTGCTCCATTGCATGGATTTTTCCCAAGCACAGAACAGAAATAGGTATTGAATATTTCTGCCCTTTCTGTGCTGTTGTGTCTGACGGTACTTAAAGGATACGTTTTGTTCCTTGTGTGTTTGAAAAGTTCCTTCTTGCTCTTAAAAAGACCAGCAATTTCTCCAGCTGCAGTTTTGTCACTGATTCTTTCTATTCTAACACAAGCACCTGTGTTATGTGTTATTCATGTTATTCTTGACTTCCTTTCTTTTTTCTTTTATTTCTTTTTTTTTTTTTTTAAGAAAGCATTTTTCACTCTGGAGTGTGTGCAGCATTTTGGTTGTCATAGGATAGGAGGTAAGAACTTTTTTGAGCTCTTTCAGTGTCCAGGAAGAGTGATGCACAGGCTGTGCACAACATGGCCAACACCGGATGGAAGGATGAAATCTGGAGAGAACTGGGGAAATTGGGAAGGTAAAATTCCCTACATCTCATGAAGGGTGAAATCCTTTCTCTGCAAAAAACCTCAGCAAAACAGATCTGCTTCACATCACCAAAGCTCGAGGCATCCCTTTTATTAAGGGACAGACTACAGGGGTTTGTAAGCCCCCAGATATTGATACATGACAGTCTGGTACATGTTCCCATATCATGTCATATGATGGCAACTACAAATACTCTCTTTTTCCCCCCAACAAAATATGGGTGTGATATCATGCCACCTTCTTCTGTGTTTCTGCTGGCAGCTCACATATAACTGGGGCTTAGGAAAATGACATCAGGGTCAAAACCAGAATCATCATCCTACAGCCACTGTCCTGCAGCTGAGCAGTGACGTGCTCCTCTTTGACTTCATCCTTAGCTGGAGACTGCAACAAAACAGCACCATTGGGACACTGTCCTCAGCACACTCTGCTGGGCTAAAACACTCAGGACTTTGGGAGAAATTCTCAGTTCCATGGGAAAACCCAGGCTGGGAGGTGAGCTACAGCCCTGGATCAATGAGCTGAACACTAAGGGTTGTGAGGAGAAAGGGTAACTCCCCAAATCACAATTGAAGCCCTACAAAACAGTGAGGTTTTCTTTCATTTGCTGGAAGCATCAGAATTCAATTTTTCAGACCTCCTGATGCTGAGGTCCATTAGCAAGATACACGTCTTGGCTTTGACTGAGCATGAACTCTGGGCTGATGCATATTTATTTATTAATATTTTCTATTTCATGCTGCTGATTGTCCCAGATGCAGAGGAGGGAAATTACTTTCAAATGAGAAGATTTTTCTTAAGCCTAAAGCATAGCTGTAGTTGGAATGCAAACTTTAATCAGTTGCTTGATGGAGAAATATGTAATAAAAG
This sequence comes from Dicaeum eximium, assembly GCA_013396995.1. Lineage (NCBI taxonomy): Eukaryota > Metazoa > Chordata > Aves > Passeriformes > Dicaeidae > Dicaeum > Dicaeum eximium. The sequence continues at coordinate 1,423,249 of VWZP01001896.1, forward strand.
TGCAATCTCTACTGAGTTCCCTGTCATCCCAGTATCAGCTGTAGGGTTGTGTCCCTTGGAAGAAATATGGATTGTGTGCAAAATAATTTAGGCTCTTTGTAACAATCTTGTTGCAGAGACCATCTACCTTTCTTACATGCTTATTTATCTGACTTATCATAGCACTGATAAATATTAACAATAGTGATAAACGTGGCTTGGTGGGGAAGCTTTGCTTCACTGACTGTTTTTGGGGAAGTTGAGTACTTACAGTTTGGAGATTTTCTAAGTCTTACTCTTGCAGTCAAGTGTCTGCTTCTTCAGTTCAGCAGCAGTCAGGTTCCTGGGCTCTCAGGCACAGGAGTGTCCCAAGGAGGCATCACTTCTTCCAGCAGCCCAAATCCTCTTGCCACATGCACCTTGCAGGCTGTCACAACCTGAGCATGAGGAAACTCCCCTGAAGAGCAGCATTATCTCTCTGTGGCTGATTTCATGAGCTGTTGAGGGCCCATATAATTCTTTCCATCCCGCTGTGCCCAAGGGGCAGCCCAAACTCTGAGAGTTTTTGCTGTGCACCTAAAAAAAGTCCTGGGTGCTCCTGTAAATGATTGCAGTAAAGAGCTACTGGAGGAGGCTATTTTTTTTTTCAGGGCAAAAAAGTGAGGCTACTTAGCATACTTTTACATGCTGCTAATGTGGTTTTATTGCTTCTAGGACCTGACCTACTATCATTATGTGCTGCTGTGGGTGCTTTTATTCATTTGGAGCTGGTCCAGGGATCCCTAATGGGGCTCTGCACTGCATGACCTAGGTGTGCTCAGCATGACACCATCCCCTGCACTGGAAGAGCTGGTTTATCACACTGCTGAGCACTGGGAGGATTGGGAAATTGGGGCAGCATGCTCTGCCTTGTGCTGGAGTTTGGATCCTGTGGAGTACAGGGTGATGGAGGCAGGGACACCCCTGTTGTCCCCATCACCACACAGGCCATGGGTTTCTTAATGCTCTGTTGTGGACTTGCTCTGTGCACGCAGCACTTCTGTCCAAGCACTGGTGTGCAAGGGATGTGGTGAGCTGGGAGTCATCCCCCACTGCTCCTAATGAAAACCCAAGAGATTCCAAGTTAAAAATGGACAAAGAATGGCTTTTGGGATTCACCTTTCCCTGCACTGCTGAGCCTGGGAGTCTTGCAGCCAAAATAATGAGTCTTAGCATTATCCTTTTAGCTCTATAGGCGTTTACCTCAGTGGTATGTTTAGCAACATAAATTATGTTTTGTGTGTGTTTGTTGCTCCTAGTTTTGGCCTTCCTTCCCAGTCTACAGCCTCAAATTGCTGAAGTGATTGTTTGCTGTTTGTTGTGCTTTACAAGGTTTCTTGACAGATATCAGCATTTTACATTTGGTACACTTTTCTACTTTTTTTTTTCCTTCCATGTATATAATGCTGATCCAGGCAATAACATCTTGGCTGCAAGGCCAGTTTCTTTCTGAAATGCTTAAATACAGAGTGAGAAAACCTTATTTTGATGAGCAGTGACTTCTATACCTGAATAACTCATGGGACCTAGTCTGTATTTTAAAAATCTGAATGCCTCTCCTTTGATACCAAAGTAGCAATTTTATATTGGAATTGGCAAAAAAAAAAGTATCACGGAGGTGAAATCTGGTGGTGAAATGTCTTTGGATGACAATGTGATTTTACTGTTGGATGTTATGACCAACAGCACATCTTTAGATTTAAGCTAAAGGAGAAGTTCATGCCTTGTGTTACTTGCCATGATTTTTAAGTGTTATTTTTTAGGAGCAGGGCATTGATTGTCCACACACTGTTCCTGGGTTTTATTGCCTGTGAGACTTCAGTTTTTTCTCCAGGAGAAAGGAATGGGTGAAGTCACAACAGCGTGATCACAGGTCTGGAGTGAGGGTCAGGCAGAGCTCCTTGATCCATTTGGGCTGGGAAGCTCTGCAGTTACTCCCAGTTCAACCAGCCTTGAGGAAGCTTGGGCTGGCCCGGGACAACCTCCAAAGGAAGGGCTGCAGCAGCTGAGCCAAAGGGAATAATAATTTTGGAGAAGAGGAATAGCAATCCAGGGAGGAGAGCCTGTGTCTTCCTGAGAGTGGGAGATCATCCTGAGAGCTGTGATTGCCTTGGGCACTCTTGAATTGTCTGAGTGAGGTACCTGGGCATTTGATGACACTGCCAAACTGAGCTGGAAAAACAAGGTACTGGATTTCAATGTAGAGAAAATGAGATAGCTGGAAAGAAAAAACCCAAACCAACCAAGCAAAACAAACAAACAAAAAAAACCCTCACCAAAGGTATTCAATTGGACAGAAATAATTTAAGCATCCTTTCACCACAAGGAGCACGCTTTTTTTTACTTTACAGAGGTAAAACTGAGGGCAAATTGCACGTCTGAAGTATTGTAGGAGTGAGACAGCCAAAGGGTTGGCCCTACACCATACACTAGCAAACAAATTTTTTGTCCATTTCTTCAAACCTCCACAGAGAGCTCCAGAATGCCCCTTCCAGTCCCAGGGACCCAATGAAGCATCTTTCCACCTATATATTTCCAGAACTTCTCTCTTCACCACCATTCATTTATTTTACCCAAATCCTTCCCACTCCTGCCTCGAATTCTGCTTAGGTGAACATTCCCCATCGCCTTGCTTTTGCTTCCTTCCAAGCAGAAGCACCTCCCACCCCAAGAGACAGCACTGGGCTCAGTGTTTTCACAGACAGGAGCAGTGTGAGCATCCCTTACACGTTTAATCAGGTGTAGAGAAAGAGCACAACGTGTGTGACCCCAGACACCGCCGGGAGGTGCCTCTGCCTCTGCATTGGTGCTGCATGAGCTTGGAGCATCTGTGCTCTCACCATGTGCTTTGCTGATGCAGGATGGCTGAAATGTGCTGCTTAGGTGATGAAACACAGAGAAGCTTTTGTCTTCAGGGCTGCTGAGTTTCTCAGCCCAAGTCTGTGCTGGTCTCCATCCCTCAGAGCACACCTCGCCTGGGGTCTGCCCAGCGTTTTCTCTGCCCAGAGTTTTCTCTGGGGTTTGCTGTGCATGTCAAGACTGTGCTGCAGGAACATGAGAGCATTCAAAGCATGTTGGCATGAGTGGTTCTAACCGTGGATCCTGCCCCCACACAGGCTCTAAAAATGCATGCTCAGCAAAACTGCTGAAAATGTGCCGGAGAGCTTAGCCACAAGAGTACATCTGTGAAATATTTAAAAAGTAGTCAAAGAGGGGGGAAAGTGAAGAGCAAATGAAGGAAGTGTGCTGCTAGTTCAGCAGAAAAGACAATTGTACCTGCTGGTAGCAAGAACAACTTTATCATCTGATGCATGGAGCTCTTCCAGCTTGTCACAACCCATATTGCACACCCAAGGCTGTTTGCTGCATTAGCACTGAACCAGCGAGCGCAGGAGCTGCAGCTCCTCTTGGCACATGGGCTGGGCACCAGCTCCTGCCTGTGCACGTGCTGCTGCTGCTTAGGAGAGGAAAAGGTGAAGATGTGAAATGCCATCGAGGTCACGCTGTGTTTCCCACCTCCTCTGAACTGGGTGTTGGTCGAGCCCAAGTGCAAAGTCGAGGATCGGTTTTTATTCTTCAGCAGGGGAGGACACAGGAGCAGCTGTCTCCAGATCCCAAATGGCAGCTCAAAAGTTGAGCTAAGGAGAAATCTGCATTCAGCTGTAAATGAATAGAAAGACATTAATTATCCTACTCTGAATTCAGTCAGGATTAAGGGGAGATATTTTTCACAGGATGTGTGAATTCCAGGGGCAGGGTCTGTCTTATGGACACAGCTCAGCTCCATCACAGAGAACTGCATCAGTGCTGGTATAACTGAGGCTAAAATCTTTCTTGGAGTTTGTTGCTAAGGACTTTCCGGCTGAATCATGCACAGGAGTGAATTAGCAGTGAGATGTGTGAGTATTTCGTGTGTAATGTACTCAAGTGGTGTGATTTGTTCAGAAGGAGATTGTCTCACTATATTCTTGACTAAAGAGTCTTGAAAGTTGGACTTTAGTTGAGTGTGTTGCAGTAATGCAGCCTTGCAGTGCCAGAGACCTGAATGAACTTGGTGTGATCTCCATTTTGTATCTTCTATATATCTGAAAGGAAAGAAAGGAACTCCTCTACAGGCAGAAATAATCCTCCAGGTCACAACTGACCCACAGGACACATGCCAGACAAGATAACAAAGAAAAGAGCCCACATAACTTTTGTTTAAATCACATGGGGGTAGCTCTCTGCTGGACTTCAGTCTGTTTTATCTTATTGGAGGTAAAATCATCAGACTTTCATCAAGGTTCCTGTCAGTTCCAGGAGAGACAAGCAAGCTGGACCTTGTGGAAAAGAATTGCAAAGTAGGGTCATTGGCTTTCATGGTGGAACTATATAACCAACCATATTTGACTTTGCAATCCAGATTTTTCTCAGCATCTTGACCTGAACAGATCTGTTCACAGGATGAAGGAATACAGAAGTGACAGTAATGAGGAAAGAGCAAATAGATGAACTCACCTGTGGGGAAAAAGCTTGTACTAGCTTGCCTCCTGACAGCAGCCCTGAGGCTGCCTTCAAGACAAGACTTGCAGGACATGCAGACAGTAAATCCTGAATCCTAGAGATGGCTCAGCATATTTGGCCTTGAAAATCACAGGCTGGTTAATAATTATGGAGCCTGTTGTTGTTTGTTGTGTATACAGGCTGCAGGGGAAGTACATGAGGGCAGGAGAGAGAAATAGAGCACAAGGTTCCTAGAGATCCTGGAGACTGACCTTTCAGATCTGCACTGACCAACCCAGAAAAGCATTTCCAAGTGGGATTTGGCCTTCCTGACACCTCAAGCCTTGTCCTTCCAATTTCCAAAGCCAGCAGCCTGAGTTTGCCTGTCAGGTGTTGATTTTGAGGTGAGAGCTGCCTCCAGAACCAGAGCTCGACTGATGGGAAAGCAGCTTGGCTCTGGAGCCAGGGAGATGAACTCCCATTGTGGGCATAATTACTGCATTCCTTAACTGGGAGAGGAGTGGAGCAAGCCTGCCTGGGTAGGACTTACATGGAAATGGCATTTTTAGGGGAATGTTTGAAATGCATCTTACAGGCACCCAGTTAAACTCTCCTCTCAGTCTGGCCACAGGTTTAAGGTCCTTTTAACTCCTTGCCCTCCAGGCAGAACCCAGGGTTGAGTTTTCCTGCTGATTTCCAGGATGCCAGGTCATTGCTATCCACAGTGAAGAGAGCCCAGCTGCCTGAAGTCTCGCTCCCAGCTCTGTGTTTGTCTCGCTGGCCCTGATCGTGGTTTCTCAGGCTCATCCAAAGGCAGGCATTGTTTTCTGCAGCTTCTGTGGCACTGTGTCCACTGGCAGACCTCTGTTTTTAGCAGGGTTAGGAGTCAGACCACAGCTGGTAGCCAGGCAGTCTGCCAGTGTGCTGGGCACATCAGCCATTTCTCATGATATACAGCAGCTGAGCTAGATTTTTTATTTTTTTTAAGTGCGTGTGTGTAAGCTTTGAAACACGTTGAGCTTGCCATGTGGGAAAAAGTTCTGTTAGTCCTGTGCTTGCCTGCATCCAACTGTGGCAAGGGCACAAGAGTTTGGGAGCGTATTTCTGCTCCTGGCTTTAAACTTGCTGTCATCATATTGTGCCTGCACGCACAAAACCTCCTGGTAAGACACCAAGGTCCTGTTTCTAGCTGCAGATCCTCAGTGTGGTGCCTGTAGGCAGGGAAATAAAACTAAAAGTGTGTGTAAATTCAGAGGCTGCTTCTGCAGCTCTCGTGCACCATATGCTGCTCTCGGGAGAGCAGGATTTCAGCCCAACCATCAGGCTCCTGTGGGAGTGTTCCACTGCTGCTTTGCTGCCCTGGACAGAAGCTTTGCATGAAGTTATTGCCCCTGAACCAAAAGCAGAGCTGAGTGGCTTCCATGGTCTCGTTATCCTGCTTTAAGGGATTGATCTGTGTTATCAGTGTTGGTTTCCTCCTCTTTCTTTAGGAGCTAAGTTTTAGACTTTACTCTTTCAAGGCAGAAAAGGATGATAGAGGAAGCACAATATTAATCCCTGCACAGACACACTGATTCTGCTTTTCTGAGGTTATTATCCTAAAGCAGGAAAAATAAAGCTCCTGTTGCTTTGAGAGTGGCAAAACTAATTCAACATGATTTTCTATGGGTCTAGTTCATTTACCTTTAACTCACCCTTCCAGGCCCATGGTTTCTTCCTGACCACTTGTGGGGCTAAATGGCAATGTGTGCAATGGCTTTGCATCCCTAAACTGATGGACATGCTGACTTCCAGCTCTCAGAATGGGCAAGGGGTTGGAGCTACACCCCAGAGGAGGCACAGACTCCCACTGATTTATATTACTTAGCTCTCCATTTCTGTACCATTAGTTTAGTATGTCTGAAATATCTACATCTGTCTCAAGTGTGGTTGAAATTGGCCAATGGATTCGAAAGTTATTAGAGGGGATTAAAAGACAGACAGCATGACCAGATAAGCCTTTTTTTCCTCAGGAAACTAGGCTAAACAGGGGAAAAAAAAAACTAGTGCAAGGACTCCTGTGATGTCCTCTCTTCATCCTGGTTTTTTTCACTGCCTGGGGTAGTTAATACTAAAAGCTCAGAGTATTTACAAAGGATTGGTGCAGCATAAACAGAAATGGTGCTCTCCCTTCCTCTGACTGTTTATTTACATTACACCTGCATGCACTACTGAATGTCATCAGTCCACTGATGTGAGCCCTCCCACGGAGTCCCCTGTCTCAGCAGCTGAAATCTGGTGTGTGTGAGAAGTGGCTCAGAGTTACCCACATCTGAACCTCCCCCCCCTGCCCAAAACAGGATTAAGCTTCCAGGAGACAAGCCCCATGGATTTGTCCCTGTCTGTTGAGGGGCTGGGAGACAAGCCAAGTCATTTTCTATATGTTACAAGGCGTTAACGTGGAAATATTTTAGTTGAGTAGGTAAAATAGGCTGTGCCTATCTCAGCCTCAAATACACCCTTAAGTGCACCTTTCACAATGGACAACGTTCTGCAGTCCATAATCTGCCAGTGGCTGCAGACCTTGGGAGGTGGGGCAGCCCACAAGGTGCTGTGCTTGGGCTTAGGGAAGAGGATGCCTCTTTGCATGCACAGGAAAGCTGATGGCCCTTGGAACCCTGTGCACATCTCAGAGCAAACTCAGTCACTTGTGATCCCGTGGTCCCTGAGGAGTGCTGGGAAGGGGCTGGATTTGATGGAGCCTTTCATCTGAGAGAAGAGGGCTGGGAAAATAGTCAGCCTCAGCTGCAAGAAGAAAAAGAGTTAAAGCCTGTGCAGGTATTGAGACTTGGAATTTAATTTCAAGCTAGAGATAGATATGTTCCTGGAGACAGATCTTGAAATGTAAAGGAGAGGTATGAAGTTAGGGTTTGTGGTTCTGGTTATCTTGGCATTTCTAGCCCAATTTTCTGTGTTCCTGTTTATATAGCAGAGCTGGAACATCTTTTCAAGCAGACACTGAAATCCAGAAATAAAAGGAATAGCTGCCAGTGAAGCTGCCACCCCCACACACAAGTCCAGTGAGGCAGCTGTAGTGCTCCTCCCTCCCTTCCTGCTCCTGTGACATTCCTGTTGTCCTGGGGTGTCCTTCAAAGCATGGCTGGGGCCCACGAGGTGGCTTTGAAGAGCAGGGTGGAGAATGACCTCCAGCTGACAGCCTGGAGAGACTGTCTTGTCCCCCTGCCCCAGCAGGGCTGGGGTTCCAGCATTTTCTGGGCATTCTCAAGGCCAGGAGGTTTGATGGCTCAGAATCAGTGCTTTGAACTCTTATTTGGAGGAGTCTGGATGAGGTGGTGGGTAGAGGGGTTGCCTGAGGTGATGGACACTAGATTAAGGTCACACCTGCCAAGGAAAAGGTTTCACCTGGTGCTGTTTGGGCTTTCAGACCTTGTGAGCATGTCCCACCCCAGCTCAGGGTGCAGCCACTCTTTCTGTATGGGGAGGCAGAGGATGGTGGGCTGCAGGGAAAAAGCTTTGGAAAGATGGGATGCCTTCATCTTGCTGGTAGAAGAGGTAAATAACCTCACACCTTTCTGCCTTTTGTCAATCCACAGTGTGTTTGTCCAGTGCAAAATAATTTCATCTGGTGCTACTGTCAAAGAACAAAAAATAGCAACAGGAATTTTGGGGGCTGGGCTTCAATTTAGAGGCTCAGAATATTTGTGCAGAGTTGGAAATCCTTCCTTGCCCTTCCCCCTCAGCTGGGCACTTAACATGGTGAAGGAATGCGTGATACCCTGCCTAGTCTTCGGGATTAGTAATTTACTTTGTTTGCTGTGTTAATCTAAAGCCCCTGACGATGCAGCAGAACTTCAGCCAAGTTCCTCCTTGGAGGAGTCTGGGAGGAGGGAATTAATGTGGTGTGTGAAATGAAGCTCTGGGTTGAAAGGGCCATTGTCTATGACCCTGCTGTCCTGGAGTGACCAAGCTGCCCTTGCCCTGCTCCACCAGGTGTGCAGCTGGGGGGAAGCCTCTGCCCACTGGAGCCAGGAAAAGCTCTGGAAGCAGCTCCGTGTCGAAAAGCAGCTTCCCAGCTGAAGTCTGGCATTCCCTCTGCTCCTGGGGACTGCAGAGCTGCTGCCTTTCGGTGACTTGCTCTCCAGAGGCTGAGAAGAGAGACTTTCTGCCCCTGTCTGTGCTGGGCTGGTTTATGGGAGATGTGGGTGCATGCTCTGTGCTGCAGGAGTGGCTCACTCCCCACGCCTGAACATTGCAAGGTCCCTTACAGATCACTTTATGCCTCTACCCAGGCCCTCACCCCTTGGCAATGTTTATCCTGTTCAAGGTCCTGCCAAGTGCTTCTCCCACCCCAACCCCCTGCTGGAACAAGCTCACACCCCTTGTTTTCCTTTGCTGCTGATTTGGTGGTTTATTTTTCTTCCTGTGCCTCAAGAGGTACTGCCTGACATAACCTAACCCTGAGAGACTCCTGACAGCAGCTCCCTCCCACCCTCCTCATTCCCCTTCATCTTGTGGCTCATTTTGAAATTGCCATTATTTCATCCCTCTGGGGCACCAGCTAAGGCTACCCTGACGATGGATGCTGCCAGACCAGATACATAAATATTAAGAAAGCGGAAAGAGCCAGACCTGCAATTTCTTTGTGCAGAACAGCCATGAGGATGCTGTTCTTACAGCTGGCCAGCACAACTGCAGTCTGAGCTCCAGGTTTAGAAGGCTGTAGATGCTGGTTAGAATGAAGCTTTAACTGTGGTCAGGCAGAGAAGCAAGGATGCTGGTTGGACTGGAAAGTTTTACTAGACTGCTACCAGGTTTGTTCAGCACAAACTGAACAAACTGTCTCTAAATGTATATTGTACCTTGTGTAAACACTGATGCTTGCAGTGCAAGACACGTTTGTGACTAGATGGATTTTCACAGTTTTCTGGATCTTGACATGAAAATATTGGACCCTAGAAATGATTGTGCTGTCAGTCTGGTGTGTAATGCTTGTGCTGCAGTGTCACAACTCACTTGTCTGTGTGCCCCCCTTAATAAATCAGCATGGATTTGCCTGGAATTACCAGAGGTTTGGTGCTATCAGAAATATTCAGATACTGCAAGAACAAAAAAATCTTGATTAATGCTGAGTTAGCTGTCTCCCCTCTAATGCTGTTTCCAGTTCAATGGATGTCTTGATAATGGTGTTTGATCTGAAGGCCACAGACTTATTGATGGTCACAGATCAAAATACCATCCCTCCTAATAAATTATGCTTCTCTCTTTCTGCTAAGCAAGGAACAACATCTATAAAAGCAAAGGGAAAATCTGAGCAGTCTCAACAAAGACTCATAGCAGCACTACTCGGGGTAAGAGCCAACACGAGTGAAGTACATTTCCAGAAGGGAAATTTGGGAAATGCAAATTGGATGCTGGTGCTGCATCTTTATTTTGGACCCCACAGCACAGGAAGGCTTGTGGTGTTTCTTTTCCTTCCTGTCCACATCCATCTATCCCACCTTAGATCAGATATAGCTTTGGGAATTTGAGGATATATAGCTCAGAAATAGTATTGAAAAGGCACAGGAAATTCACCTCATGGCTCAGGGCTGCAGCTAATAATACAAAGAGGTTTTGATTGGTTAACAACAGCTTAATGTTCACAGTTTCCAAAACATCTTTGTTATTATCTATGAGCACTGAGAGCAAGGGTGGCTATTGGTGTGGTCACACAAAGATCTCAATAATCCTGCACCCAATCCCAACTGAGAAAGCTGGCATTTTGTAAAATCAGGGACTATGAATGGCAAATAATCCTCATCTTGCTAGAGGTGATCTCTCAAGGTTTGTATGGAGTATCCTGGTGATATTGCTATGCTCCCAAGGATATCACTTTGTCACTTCTCATGCTTATCAGGAAAAAAAAAGTTCATCAGTTTAACATTTTCCAAGACTATTAGCTTTGACTTACAAAAAATGTGCAAATTACCTTTCTCTATTTAAAACTATCAGTCAGGGCCCATTATATTCCCTGTAGCAGGATGACTGAAAGGCATCACATCCCAGACCATATCAAAAAACTGTCTGAAATTCCAAAATTCCTCACTTTAGTCTATCCACTCCAGCAAGTCCTAACATCCAGCTGTTTTTAGAGCTCACATGTTTTCTGAAGATGAAAACTTTTGCTTTGTGGAAACCTTTGAGCATCCATTAAAGCTCAGATGGTGGATCAGAGCAGATTGTGTGGTGCTGCCCATCTGCCCGTCGGATGCCCGGGCTTACTTTTTAATAAGAGCAAGGAGCTGGATGTAATGTCAGGCAGTCATAATTCTTGGCAGTTGCTATAGTTCATATGTTTGTTGGAAGCTGAAGCTTTTGGAGCATTTTTCAGATGTCTTTACACTTCCTGCTTTAGTGCTTGGGATTTTTTGTTTTTCCTCAGCTGAGCTCTCAGGGTCCCAAAGCCCTGTTTATTAGGGAAGGAACCATGTGTCCTGTGGAGTGTTTCATGGGGGCAGTGGCTATACTGAAAAAAGGTGAACAAGTCCAGGAGCACCTGCCTGAGCAGTGCATGTTTGTAAACTTAAAGGGTTTTTAGATGTTTTGAAAAGGACAGGGAGATAACTTTTCCTGTAAAAGAGCTGGATATGGAATTTTGGGGCTAATCTGAGAGATGATGGACTCTCCCTTTGAGAGGAGGCGAGTGTTGTCAGACTGACCTGAGAGAAGGCAGCACTTTCTGCTGTCTAAAGTGGACTGCAATTAAATAATCTGTCAGGCATGTAGGGGTTGCACTGAGGCTTGGGAGCACAGCTTGAAACAGAGAAGATTATAGGGCAGCTGGAGTCAGGGGAGAGTTTCTAGCGGGTTCATCCACGAAATTTCCTTGTGCCACTGCTGTCTCAGCCACATGGCCACCTCAGGAGAAGGCTGCAGGAGTGCAGAAGGAAATATGTCCCTCTCCAGTCCTGTTGTCCACCCCCTGTGCCGTGGCACTGGGTGTTCAGCATCCCTGTTCACCTGAGTCAGGCTGGCATGTGCTCCCAGCCATGAAATGAGGGCAGTGCTCCTTGCTGTGCAGTGATGAGGGAGAGGAGATGCTCCTGGGGCTGCACAGCCCTTGGTGTTGGCTTTGGAGGCTGCAGGGAGGATGATTTCCAGGCTTTTCTGGGGCAGCCCTGAAATGCAGGAGGCAAGACTCACAAGTCTCCCTCATTTCTTCTTTTCCCATTGCTTACAACTCAATTTAGGATGTAGGAGAGCAATAACAGAGGATGCTTGGAATCCCCCACTCTCACAGCTCCAGCCTCCTGAGTAAGCAGAGTAACGCTGGAGTTTCCCCTCAGGAAGGTGACATGGTACAACATTTCTTTTAGGACAAAATTCCTTCTTTTAAAAGGAGCCCCATTTAAATAATCAAAGTCCCAGAGCCGAGATGCAACTGGCCCATGTGCCCGGGAGAGCATTTCAGAATACTTTTACCCAACAGTTGTTCTGAGATCAAACAGACTTGGCATTGCTCTGTTTCCTGGATAACACACCGTCATTATTTATTCATCTGAATCAAAGTGCTTGATGTTTTCATGCTATCAGTTAGACAGAGCCATATCGTCTGCCTCCCCCTTTTTTTTATTAATTTGTTGTGTTTCAAGAAAGTTTTGAAGCTGTTACAGTGGGAAATCCATAGCTTAAGTGGCAGCTTGCTCATCTTTTATTTATTTTTGTAATAATCCCGTTGTTGCTCATTCAAAGCTCCAAAAGATCCTTGTCCTCAATCAAAAGTTTCATGTTTGGATGAGGCTGTAAGACTTCTAGAAGAAAAGCATGTTTTCCTGGCTTTGAATAGGTATTTCCAGTTTCTTGCTTTCTGATTTAAAGAGATATTATGTGTTTGGTCAAAAGCAAGTAATTTTAAAATTAATTTTCATGTTTGGATTAAGATGATGAGGTAAAATTTCCAATTTTTTCATATATTTTAAAAACACAAACACAGGGATGTCAAGCCAGTGGGAGAACCAGCAATGGGATGTGATTGGGGTGATTTCTGGCCTGTTTCCCATCATTCTTGGAGAGAAAGTATTTTTTCCCCTATGAAACATGGTGATTTTCTCTGATAAATATGTTCACTTTTCAGTTTGGAGGCTTCTTTGTTGCAGAAAGAAATTTGTAACTCAAAGTAGACGCTCTTTACTTAAATGCTTCTCTATTGGAAAAGCATTTTTCCATAGAAATAGAGTTTCAATAGGAAATTTGCAGTCAGCTGTTCCACACAACAAGCAATGCTGCTCCCCCTTCCCCTCCAAAGAGTTGTTTCATACAGAACCTGCACTTCTGCATATCCATACCAGTGCTGTGGTTTTATAAGCACATTTCCCTATTTTGAAATGTTTTCCTGTCTCCTGTTTTTGTGTAAAACATCCTCACAAAGAGGGAGGATGATTAATTGGAAACTACAGAGGAAACTACAAAATCAATTGCACTCAAAGAACTGTCTAATGTAGAAACTAAACAAATGAAAACCCCCAGAGGATTATATGAGTTTTTTCCCTCTCCTTATTCAGTCATCAGGCTCTTAACTGTTACTTGGAAGATTTTTCTGACACCAAACTATAACCTTTTATATTTCACCTTAATGGTGCTCAGCTGCATGTTATCTGTGAGCACAACAAACAATATTACAAAAACAACTGAAAACTGTCTTGATGGACTGCAGTTATTTGGACCATTTACACTAAAAGGAGTTCTGATCCCCAAACTCACTGTCCTTCTTTATAAAATTAATCCATAAGATTTTCTGCTCATAAATAATTGTGAAATGACTGAACTTTAAAACATAAGACATCTTATGTGCTAAACCTCATGGAAGAATAATCTCTTGATAAATTTAGTTTTAAAGTAGCGGAAGCATAGATGATTGCGATTCTATTTTTAGACACGCGTGCTAAAACTTTTCTATTTTGTTTGCAGCCAAGCCAGTTTAAGTCAGAACCTCCAAATGAAAATGGGGGTGTGAGAACAATCAGGGCCAGTGTGGTGAACAGCCCTGGCCCTGGGTTTGGAGGCAGTTTTGGGAGGATGAGCCCAGACTGTGTTTGCCAGAGCAGGGATGAGAAAGTGAGGAGTGAGATTTGGGCTGGCTGGTGCTGGTGGCATCGCCAGCCACGTGAGAAAGACTGGAAGAGCAGGATCTGTGTGTGTCTGTGCTCTCCATCTGAGCCAGCAGAAACCATCAGATCCTGGGATCATTCTGTGTGCACTGGGCCAAACAGAGGCAGTGATGTCTGTGCTATCCAGGCAATACCGAAATAACAGATACAAGTAGGCCAAGCACTGAGATGTGCTTTGGGTATGTGAGGAGAAAGGAGTTAAGATAAATCAGCAGAACTCCATTTTTTAGCCACTGTGAGGCTAAATGTGAAGCATGTGAACTGGGATTTCCCATTACTTTGTTAATGTGAGTATTCAATTTAATTTCGATTCATCTGGGAGAATTCTAAATTGTAAGAATTGAGAGGATCAGTAATGCTTTTAATGGTCTGATCTTTCAGCCTTGATCTTGTTCTTCTTGCTTGGGCCTCAGGGCTGGCTTGCAGGCTCTCCTGGCAGTTTTGTGATGGCATTTTACACAGCTCCCTTTGCCAGCAACATCCCTTCAGGGGACAGGAAGGTGAGGCAGAAGTCAGACTCGATGACCTTGGGGGTCTTTTCCAGCCTAAATGATTCTGTGATTCTAAGTCATGCTGAAGCCCAAGGCTGCAGTGCAAAGCTCCAATCTGCTCTGCTGTGACCGTGTCTTCCAGGACATCCTTCAACTTCTTGGCAGCTCAAGTGACTTGGAGCAAAGGGAGAGGCACAATTTCCACAAAGGATGGTGTGGATTAACCTTGTCTGGCTGCCGGGTGCCCACCAAGCTGCTCTCTAACTCCATCCTCCTCAGACTGGATTAACCCACCAGAGATGGCTGTTAAACAGTCTAATACACAAAAGATGGTTAATAGGCCCTTGGAGGGTGTGAAATATATCCTGGACACAGGGACAAGGTGAAATGCCATCCAAATTTGCTTTTTTTTTCTTTCCTCCACTTCATTCTTCTATTCTTTGTCTGACAGTAGAGATAGGCTGGAGAGAGCTGGGGTCTAAGTCAGCTCTTCTAGAGTTAGAGATTTTGGGAATAATTTTTGAAGGAAAGTAGAGACAGGGCAGAATATTTTGGAGCCAGGCTAAACATTTATGTAGGAAGAGAGGAACAGTGCCATCCCACTTGTTCTGCTTTTAAAGTCATTATATGCTTTGTTAAGATCTGCAAGACAAGCCCAAGACTGGAATAGAAAAGTGGCTGTGAGCTAGGACAGATGTGCACTTTCAGCTCTGTTTTGGATTGTTTTGTCATGATCCCCTAGGAGTCATGGGTGCCACTAGCCCACATTTCACTCTAATTTTAAAAATATTACCTCAAAACTGCTTCTACCCTTGTAACTGCACAATCCAGACCTCAAACACCCCTTTAACTTGTAGAAACAAAATGTAAGGCATTAAATATTTTCTAGATTTGTGAGTCTGTGGTGAGTCTGAGAGTATCAGGATAACCTGCATGACCCCGCTTCTGGGAACAACGTGGTTGTCATTGACTAATTAAATGTATCCCATTTGTTAAAATTGAAGATCTATATTATGTTCTAAAGTACCTCTGTGCACTGAAGAGCAGTTGTAGAAGTTGATGGGGTTTGCCATGCACAGGAATGGAGCAGCTCCTTGGTCCATTCCTTTACTGTCATGTGGTTGGAGGTGGCTGGTCTCTATTTTTGAAGAGAGTCGAGGCAGAAGGAAAACCTCACACACCTTGCATCATATTCCACAATGGTCTGAGTTTTGGTGGGGGGACATCTCTCAATCCAGATGCCTCTGCTCTGTCAGAGAAAAGCAAGTAGGCAAATGCAGACACAGAGTTCACAGGTACCTACAGGCACATATCAACACCAGAATTTTGGCGTCACAATAAACAAATTGAATCATCAGAAGCTTTGCTAGGGTCTAAAGCATAGTTTATCTCTCTGAAGTAGACATTGAAAACAGGAGACATGACTCATGTCCTAGCAGTGCCTATTTCTCCCTGAATGTGTAACATCCTGCGCTTCTTTGGTTTGGCTAATCTATTCCAATCCATCAGAGAAGCTAAATTTTAGTTGATTCATTCTGTTCTGAGAATATGAGGCTATTTCACAAGAGTTGCATGTCATATTTTTTTAGTCAAAAATGTCTAGAATACATTATTTGCCCTGTTTAACCTTAAGAACTACACTTTAGGATGGATAAAGATGCAGGTGGATGTAGAGAGGAGCAAGCAGTACTTGAATCATTGGACTCGTACATGGCAGATTAAAAATCAACAGATCTGATCAAAATCTTCCATTGCCTTGTCAAATTTTTATTTTTAGCTGAAATTGTCTTGAAAAAGCAAAACCAAAATCTGAATGTTCAAGCAGTACATTCTGCATCCTTTCAGGACCGTCAGTGTACGTGTTGTTATAACTCACAGACATAATGTCATGTGGGGACTCTTGACCCCACTATTTATATATATCTAGGAAGAGATTAGGCCAAAATACTGGATGATGTCTCAGTGGAATTGCTTTTTATCACTGCTATTAGTAATCATACAATCATATCACAGAATGGCTTGATTTGGAAGGAACCTTAAGGGTCATTTTTTCCCAACTCTTTCAACCTGTCTTCATAAGAGATGTGCTTCAGTCCTCTGACCATCTTTGTGGGCCTCCTTTGGAACCTGCTCCAACAGGTCCGAGTTGTTCCTGTGTTGGGGGTCCCAGATGTGGATGTAGCACTCCAGGGGGGCTCTCACCAGAGCTGAGCACCTTTTTCCACTTGCTGGTCACACTTCTTGTGGAATCCTCTGGCAGCAACTTCTCATGATGCAACCCAGGACATGGTTGGCTTTCTGGGCTGCAACCAAGTAATGCAAACGGTTTTTTTAGGAATAATGTTGTTTGGGTTTTTGGTGTTTTTGTTTGTTTTTTTTTCTTACAAGAAATGCAAGCAAGTTCCCAAAATATGGAGCTAGTGCATTTTCCATTTAGAAACCACCGTGCATTGATACCATCATCAGATATTTCCCTTTCACAGGCCACTTGATGTATTATTTTCTGGTTTGTTCATTGACTGTTTGGTCCCATAAGCTAAATTAAGCAAGGAGCCACAGCAGGGTTTGCAATACTGGGCCTCTATTGTATCCTTCCAGTGCATTGTGCCCCAGGCCCAGTTGAGAATTACCAACCACTCAAGCATGCACTTGTGACACATAAATGCATGTTTGGATGTGTCCTGTTAGTAAATGCAATGTCCCCAGCAGTTTTGTTTGGATGATTGTATTATTGCTAATTAACAGAAAATGTCATGACTTTTGGAATAGAATTGTTTGTGCAACGAGTTAGTTACTCTGAAAAATCCTCCCATGTAAAAAGATTAGGAAATTACAGAGGGGAGAATGGGTGGGATGCTTGGGATTGCCATGGGGTTCTCAGAAGGGTGAGTCTCGTTGACATCAGTGGGACACAGCCAAAACCACTCCTGGTAATGTGACTCACTCATATACCTCTGAAATCATCCACGTTCACCACTCTTTAAATGCTCCTCATCGTTTGCTCAGATGCACTTTGGGTTTTAGTTAGTGTCAGGAGAAATAAAGTTTAATTCAGCTAACCTACCAGCAAAATGTAGTAGCTGGAAGGCGGCAATCTTGGTGATAACATTAAAAGGCTACTAGATATTTTTTAAAAAAACAGTGAAAAATCCCTGGCTGCTCTGCCTCCATGTTTCTGTCAGACTAATTTACATAATGGTTTAGAAGATTATGTAATTCAAATCAAATCACTGTCAGTCAGCACCAGCATCCATTGCATCTTTTCCATGGAGCTACGCCGAGTGGCTGAAGTAAACTTCTTTGAAAGGAATGGCAGAAGTCAAATAACTCGGTCTCTGCCACACCAGGGGTCTGACCCACTGCCTATTGCAGCCACACAGAATATTCCCCTTGACTGACATGAGCTGAGGATTGCACCCCCAGAACCTATGTAAGCTCTTAACTCTGATTCCTAAACTTGGCAAACAAACCCTGGCGGTTTTCAATCGCAAACAGGCAGAATATCCCTCCTCTCTGGAGAGCAATAATCTCTGTCTCTCGGGGGGGGAAAGGGGGTCAAAATCTCTTCCATCAGAGTAGAAGAGCCACCAGCTTTATCCAAATAGTATTGTCAAATTTACAGTGCACTGAATAATGAATCAAATCTTCAATATGTTCCAGCAAGCATCAACTCCCTGGTAGACTCTGTTACCCTTCCCAAGTCCCTATTGCCATTACCAGAAAAGGTAATTTTGCCAGTGCACTTCTAAATCTGTGCCTTTTTATTTGTTTCTCTTTTGTATTTTGTTGCCAAAGCAGTGAAAATGTTTTCCAATAGCTGGGGCTCCGTTAACACCAAACATTATCCAAAATCCACAGACAGAGACCCTGCATGCTTGTCCAGGGTCACCCACCATCATAGACAGAGACACTTTGCATGGAACAAAGAGGAGAATAAAGTAGTAGTGACAAAATATCACAGAACTGGTGTCAATGTCACTTGGGAATTACTGCTGTGGGCAAGTACAGGTCTGTGAAAAGGTTATGTTTGCCTGGAATAAAGTAGGTGGGAGGATGAGAGAATTTTCTTGGCTAAGCATAGGAAAAAGGTGGAGAAGGATGGGAAGCTGGGTGTGTTGGAGGTGTATGGACAGGGTGGGGTTTACTGGAGGAAGTGGTTGTGGAGCAAAGTGCTGTTGTAGACTGGCAGGACCTGCTGTGTCACCTCATATCAGCCAGATGCAGGAGGGGACCTGCCACCTCCCACAGCCTGACTTTGTATGGCTTGGGGCTGTCTCCCTCAGCCTTTCACATCCAATTTTTTCTTGACCCTTCACCTCAGCCTCTTTTTGTTGCTGTCACTTGAAAGAAGGAAAACCTAAATCACTCTATTTGCTATTAAAAATGAAGTTTAGTTGTTATGTCATGTTTGCCTCTTAATTCAGTGCTGCCATTGTGAAAGAGGCTCTGGCTTTGCTTACAGAGTTTCATCCATCTCTCTTAATGTAAACATGTCAGTTCTGATGATTGGCTTTTATGAGCCTGTTTGTTTTCTGCTGATGAAATGTGTCTCCATAACTTTGGTGGGAGGAGATCAGGAAAGCCTTACCTATAACTGTGGTCATACATCAGACAGCTTTCCAGACATGGCTCCTTCTTCCACAGAAGCATGCAGCCCAGGTTTTTCTGTCTAGCCTAAAGCTGCCTTTTTTCTGTGGCATAACCATCCCATAATGGCACCAGAATATATTGTAATAGCTGTTTTACAGCTTCCTTTATCCGTCTTTATGTCTTTACAAAACACTCTGTGAATAAAATGGACCAGATTTGAGATATTTTATTCATGTGAGCATTCAAAGCACCTAGTGGTGTGAGCACTGCGTATTATGTTTGGCACAACATGGAGTTTTCCTGTAGATTTCTTATTTCTTGTTCAAAAGCTAGTGACTGCATCCTGAGCTGAAAACATCCCTCTTTCTTGGTAGCTCTTTCCAAGCTCTGTTGGTTCAGAGTAGCAAAGGAGAAATCTTTCCCTGGATTTGAAGGCTGTGTAGTTTATAATAAAATAACTCTGAGACCAATTTCTAGTTAATTAAAATAGACATGAAAACCTATTTGGTGCAAAGAATTATAGTTCTCAGCAAAATATAGAGATCTGTATTGGTAACTATGATTTGCTGTTTCCCTCTTGCTTATTTATGCCGTTTGGTTGCAGAGTAATTTGAAATAAAAACACCTGCAAAGAAAGCAGAATATTTTTAGCTCACTAAAAAAATATATTTTATCATAAAAGACTTAGTGCCAGCATTTAATTCTTGGCATAACATTTGTCATCCCTGAATACCCTTTTCAATATCGGGATGAAATATTCTGAATTAATTTCCTTTAGCACATGTTGGCTTTCTGAAGACTTTATTTCTTCAATAAGTCATTGGCATAGTCAGAATGCCATGATTCTGATGAGTGAGCAGCCAGCAAAACTCATTAAACTGGATTTAAAAGAAGATACTGCATAGGCAGTGCTGGTCGTCACAAAAGGCCTGTGGGTCTGTGACTCTGAAGTTTTGTTTTGGGCATTTTGTGTTGTTTTGGTTTGGTTTTTCCCAACAATTTGAATGCAGTGAGTTCTCTTACATATTTATTTCTGGTCCTGGTCAGCATCCATGGTGAACAAGAGGGCTTTTTTTGGGAAATGTGTTATGCTTTGCCTAGGAGAGCTACAAGAGCTAAACATTTCAGCCATTTCCATCAGGTTTTTGTGGAATAGTTTTCCTCTGCAGACCAGCCACAGGAGCCTGCCTGGTCCCCACCAGGTTCTGGATTCTCCATCAGCCCTTTTTGCACCTTCACCTGGGAGCTCACTCAACAAGATGTTTCTGGGTGAACAAGCATTTGCATTTTGGCTTCACAGGATGCAAAAAGCTGAGGGTTTTCCAGCTCCCTGCAAGCTTGGTCCCCTTATAGGCCATTAGTTCAGTACCTCAATTACACACTACCTGGTGCTCATGCTCTGGTGTGAAGGTGCTCTTTTTATAGGAAACATTTCTAGCCAAATATTCCGGGTCCTAAGAGATCAATTCCCCAGGTGTGACTTCCCTGCGTAGAGCTGTGCTGATTTATGGCAGCTGCAGATGTGGCTGATTATATGTGTTAAGAACATGTGCTACAAAAACAAACATTGTTTGTGGTCTTGAAAAAAATATGCCTGTTGGAGAAAAAAGAAACAAACCAAATATCAGCTTAAGCAGAAGTAACGAGTGCTCTGTGTAAAATTTTGAGGACTGTCTTGATGTGAGCACACAGGACCTCAAAGTGTGTGTTAACTGAAATTTTTCAGTTAAAAGAGAATTTCCCATGACACCTCCCCACTGTGGAATGTGAACTGTGGTATAAATATAAGTGGATTAAGTCTCAAAAAGTTGTTTGTTTGTTTGTTTGTTGTCAGTAAAATTATGAAGTGTGTCTCAGTCACCTTGACTCCTTTAGCTTCTTGATCTTTTTACAAAAAGTCTTTCTTTGATCTGAATTAAAAACAGTTCTCCATGAAGCCATTGCTTCATGGCTGGAATAAAACTTCCATGCAATCCCATATCAACTTGTAGTCTTTTAAAATCTGATTTGGTGTTTGTGTTTATGTGTACTTTTATGCATATCAATTTATTAATCTAGACCAATGACATTAAATTAGATGTGTCATTGCTCTGTTCTTTATTTCCCTAGCCTACTATTCTCATGTTTTGCTGTGCTCTGCAGGTCAAAGAAAAATGCCAAAGAGATTATATGGAAAAAGAGTGTGTGTGGGGGGAAAGATGACTGTGCTCCACATTTCACATTTCAGTCTCAGACATTATAAAGAAAACCATCCACATGACTGTTCTTGTTACCACAGCAGTTAGGAAAGCAAAATCTTTATTTAATCACAAACATTACTTCAACAAAAGGAGAATTTAGGGCTCCAGGATTAGTATTTTGTAGGAGTTTGGGCCAGCAGAACTGCAGTGCAAACATCCCTCTCCCCAGCCTGTGGTCTGCAGTAGCTTCCTGAGTGGCATCACAGAAATCAGCAAATGAGGACAGTCCTGCTCAAGATGAGCATTTCTGATGCCTTTAGCCTGTAAAAGAGCCTTTCACAACCCTGACCTTCCAGTTTGGTTCCTTTATTGCCATTGCTAAGTGCCTGAAATAGAAGCTCATGAGGCCTTGATGCAACAGAGGGACTTGCAGGGCATGGAGGTGATGTTCTGAGAACCTGAAAGATTCTGAACTGGATTGGCTGAAACCCATGACTGAGGTTAAAACTGCAATGGAAATCAGCCTTTATCTTTCTGAATAAATACAGGTGCTGGCAATACCTAATTTGTTTGTACTGTTCTAACTTCTTGCCACACCGAATAAAGAATTCTTCTTGGGGCTTTATTTTCATATGCACGTTTTGTTTATATAACCAGTACATTTTATCAGCAACAACCAATGCTAACTGACCAAGCAAGAGGGAAATTTTCATTCTGTGCATGGTGATATCACAGAAACAATGTGTTTGAAGCCTTGTACTTCAAAAATATGCCTGTGAGGAATGGAAAAATCCAGGCTCATATTGTAAACACGTGAGTCACAACAGCTATTATCTCTTAAGAAATGGCATTCCAGCTCTTTGATTCAGTCATTGATGATTTCCCTTTTTAACTTGTGGTGCTTTCTTACCCTTTTAAGAACCATCTGGCTAACCCTGGTTATTTGTAGAAATGTTTGCAATTCACAGATTAAAAGAAATTAGACATAGAAAGGACCCATGAAATTATCTTGTCCATTTCCTGAAAGCATATGAAATTGAAAAAGAATTGTGCTAAAAATATATGTATTAAATTGTGTAACTTTAGCTTATAAACAATATGAAGACAAAACATGTCACAAATTTCCAATTGTAAGGGTGCTGAAATGTACTTTTTTTTAAAAAGGAAAATTACATAGATGACTAGCAAAATCTCTAATGAAGTTTGTGTAGGATTTTCCGGTTCTTTCTAGGCAGCTACCTTTCTGGAAATTGCAGATAAAATTGAAAAGATCTGGTTTTGACCAGTTTGAATGTGATTCAGTTTTCTAATGAGAGAGAGCTTTAAGCAAAAATAATTCCCTTTAGAAAAAATAATTAAAACTTCTGATGCCAATTAGGTTTTTTGGGCTATTTTATTTCCCTCACCGTCCCTTATCCTTCTTTTGTTTCTCTTAAAAAAAAAAAAAAAATTGAGTAGTTCTGTTGCCAGAATGGCTTCTCTTGGAAGTCTTTAGGGAAGTCTGAGACTGTATGGACAAAGCAACAACAGCAGAGGATGGGTTTCTTTAGGTTGGGAAGAGTGTTAAAATAGGACTAGCTGAAGTAGCTTTCTTGCTTGCACCCAGGTTCCGGATTTAGAGGCAGCAACTTGTGTTTAAAATCATTTATGGACCTTTAGCCACTGCTCTGTGATTTCATTGGAAGTTTCTCCATTCTCATATTATTAGGAAAAGCAAACAGTCATTCCCCATGATCATCTGGACCTCAACTAAGAGCCCACAACGTTCTCATCTCCAGTTTAGAGACCTCATCTGTGCCCTTCCAGCAGTCCTGATCTGGCTTTTGTCGTCCCCTTCAGCACTGAGACAGGTTTCATTCTGGAGAAACGGAAATGGAAAGGACGAAAAAACTCCCGGAGAATTCTCTGGCCACCTGCGTTGATGTCATTTATAGAAAGTGAAATTCTATTTGCTCGCCCTGGTGCTGAGTCACAGAGCGTTGGGCAGAAGAAACTCAATTCGTGGGAAAGCTTCTAATTTCCTGTTTTCCAGGAGGAAGGGGATAAAACAAATGACATGGAGGGGAGAGGGGAAAGGAGAAAGGAGAATAAATCTAACAAAAGGAGAATGTCAGGATACCCCAAACTCCAGGAAGGATAATTCATTTTAGCCCTGCTTGTTTAAACCTGCAGTGATTCAGAGCATAATGTACAAGCTTCAGTAAATCATTCCTGTGTGATAGACTGTGATCAATGACAATTTAATGAATTCATTTTAAAATGAAGTCAGAATAGGAGAGACAGTAGTTATTTGAAAGCGTCCTTTACTCAGAGAAATTGAGTCAATAAATATGCTATTTGTCATGCAGAGTCCAGTTAGAGTCTTGTTTGCTAACAAAAACGCTGTCATCACAGAGCCTAATGGACCCAAACTATCTGGAACTATCCATTGTAAAGAGACAAATACCATCTGAAAGCAGAAAACAACCGTTGTGTCTGAACAAAGAATGGGATGCTGCACACGTTGCTGAATGAAAGAGGGTAGCCCACCTCAAAATCTACTATTTTGTTTGTCACCAGAGTGTATTCTGATGGAGTATGAATGTCCTGGTGGTGGCAAAAATACAAGGTCTGTGTTTCTTCTGTGAAATGAGTTTTAATTGTTGCAGAGTGAGGGCTTCTCTCGCTGGAAAATGTGCCTCTAAAATCACTTTAAATTGCAAAATACGGCTTCAGTGAACTTGGATGGATTTGTGCAGGCTACTAGAACAGGGATAAGCTTCATCCTTTTTCAAACAGTAGTTTTACATTAATTTTCACAGCTATCCGTGTAGTTCAGTGCAGATACAAGAAGGCTTTTTGTTCGGCTGTGCTTTTCACGCTTGGTTTTATTCATGTAAGTTGAAGAGATGTGGCAATTCTTACTTGTTTTCATTTGGGCAGAGACTGGAAGTGTTAACACTGAAGTACCATCGGGACAAGATGATCAAACTTCACAGGTTTGGGTTAGAATCATAGCATAAAAGAATATCCTGAGCTGGGAAGCATAAGGATCATCGAGTCCAACTCCTGGATGTTCAAATTGGTCTTGGATAAAAGGAGCCTGGTTTTCAGATGTGACAAACTGGCAGCAGTGGCTGTTCAGCATCTTGGAAGCTTGGTGTGCTCTCATGAAGGTCCCAGAGCTTTTCCAGGCACATTTGAGCTTCCATCATCCTTCAGATTTCAGGGTGTGGAGGAAAAGAAAATGCTCAAAAGTCCTGATGGGATGTCTTGAAGATTGTATTTCCTATCCCAAAGGAAAATTAAAATTATGTTACAGATGCCTAAGATAGAGATTATGAATAATTTTTATGGGATTTAAAAATCTAAACCTGACCCTTCACTCTTTAAATTTGGAATACAACAGCTGGGGCATTTTTAGATTTTGCATCATGTGGCCAGACATTGGCTGATTTAAATCTGCCTTGCAGTCATCTTAGGAACATTGTTCATCCACTCCCAGAGCTGCATTTGCAAAAATGAGTTAGGAATCTGAATCTCTGTGGCTTTCAATGAAACTTAAGCTTGTGTGAATCTAAGTTACTTCTTAGTTTGGATTTAGGATCTCAAATGACTGAAGAAGAGAAGAATATTCCACAGTCTGTCTATAAAGTCTCTTTAGATTTGATCGTGTGTGATTCCTTATTGAAATTACAATTTCAGTCATTTTTATTTTCCTTGATGTTCCATTAACCACATAAAAACCGATGAAGAGTTTCCTGATAATATATAACAAGTTACTTGGGGGCTAAGTTTGGTTGTGTTTTTTTTTTCATTCCACTGGCTTTGTTCTTCTTGCTTTTCCCGTGCTGCTAACTTTTGATAACTGTTTGTTTTTTGTTTTTTTTTTTTTCAGCTGTTTCCACTACTAGGAGTAAAGACCAGTAAAGACAAAGCAGGATGAAAAGATGGCTGACTTCTTGTTACCACCGGGTACTAACAGCTTCCACCGGTTCACGCCCGAGTCCTTGGCTGCCATCGAGAAGCGAATCGCAGAGAAGCTCGCAAGGAATGCCAAGCAGGAATACAGAGAGCAGCTGGGCGAGGAAGAGAAGCCTCAGCCTCAGTTTGACTTGCAAGCTTGCAAGAAGCTGCCTGATATCTATGGGACTGTTTCTCCAGAGCTCATTGGGGAGCCCTTGGAGGACATCGACCCTTTCTACAACGACCGTAAGGTGAGCGCCGGCCCTTGTCCTGCTCCTCTGCCTTTGCTAAGCGTGGCCGCTGTTTGGAGTGCTCTGTTTGTTGTCTTTCTACAGCCAGTAAAAATATTTCTTTCCCAGATTAAGGATCAGAATGCTGGCATGAGCAAGGCTCCCAGAAAACATCTAAGCAGGAGGGCAGAGAGGGATAAAAAGCATAATTTAAACCTGTGTGTTTTCAGATAACCCAGAGTATGAATATACAATATCTGAAACGAGCAGAGCAGTAGCTGAGTTAATTTAAGCCAGAGGTTTTTATCTGCCATATCTTGCCTTCTGCATGAGCTGTGACTTCACAGGTCTGTTGTTTATCACTTAAGCTCCTTAATGTTAAGGGCTTCTGGGTGACTTGAGCCTTGTGCGAGCACTCTGCACAAGAGCAGGAGGCACCTTCACAACCGTTCCTGGAGAGCAGCGGTTCTGCTCCTGCTGAGG
The DNA here is from genome assembly GCA_013396995.1 of Dicaeum eximium. Taxonomy (NCBI): domain Eukaryota; kingdom Metazoa; phylum Chordata; class Aves; order Passeriformes; family Dicaeidae; genus Dicaeum; species Dicaeum eximium. Next base: position 1,448,814 of record VWZP01001896.1, read on the forward strand.
AACAGCAAAACTCCATTTAAGATGACCAAAACAGAGCAGAAGGGGATTGTGAGTCGCGTGTGCAGCGCTGGCACTTTGCAGAATGGTGAACTTTGTCCCAAAGCGAGCATCACCTGATGAGGCATCACGTGCAGGCTGGACCAAAGCCACAGCAGTGCAAACAGCTTCTGTCAAAAGGCTGTTGACAGCAGAGCTGGGCTGGTTGCTTACTACAGTTCATTCCCCTTTCCAAGCATTTCACAAAACAGAGGACAAAATAAAGCTTGGAAGCCCTGTGTATTTTTAGGCAGCTTCCAGTTTTTTCAGGTACTGCTGTTCCTGATTTTGGGCTATGCTATTTCCTGTAAACAATGAATTAATATGACCATAATGGTACTTCCATTAAAACGGTGTAGAGATAGGTGCTAGAGCTACAGAATAAAAGTTAAATGGATAAAGACAAACAGATTACTTGCCTGGAAGGGCCAGAATTAATTTACCTTTTAATTTGCCTACTATCCCCAGGCATAAGCAACAGGATATAGATTTGCAATTTCAGTGCCATGAAGTTTTTGGACTCAAGGTGTGTGAATTGCTTACATTTTATATATTGGGTGTCTCAATTCTGTCTCTGTGTGAATATTAGCTCCTCTATGCATGGTGGGGCATCTCCACAGCTCTGCAAATTGGGTTAGCATCCAATTTACTTTTATTTTGGGTTTAAGATAACTCAGAGGATTGTTTTTCTCTGGCCATATTAATCTGAGCACAATGAGAGTGCTTCAGTGCCAAGGTCAGATCCTAGTGTGGAACTGTGCCTTCTACAACTTTTTACTTGGTGAGAAAAAATTGAGAGCAATAAATTGTTCAAAGTAGAGAAGCTGGATCAAAAGCATAGTGAGATCCCCAGCACCTTGGAAGAAGAGCATCACATAATTCCTTCCACCACATTTTAGTCTCCAGATAATTTTTATTTTTAAAGGTGATTCTGCTCTCTTCCCTGCCCCATGGTGGATGTGATGGCACAGGACCCACTAAGGGTTGAAGAAAGAAAAAATACTTGGGATATTACAACAGTACAGTCAGTTCTGTAGGGAAGGCCTTGGACAAAACTTATCGCCAAAGTGAAAAGGATTTTGGGGATCTTGGTAGGAGGGAAAAAGTATGGGATGCTGGCAGGAATTTCCCAGTGAGATGTGGGCTGGAAAAGCTGAGCATAAATGCAAATACTGAATGTTCTCATTTTCTCTTTTGTTTTCCAGACATTTATAGTACTGAACAAAGGGAAGACAATCTTTCGATTTAGTGCCACTCCTGCCTTGTATATACTTAGTCCTTTCCATCCAATCAGAAGAGCAGCAATTAAAATTTTGGTACATTCATATCCTTTCTGTTGATTTTCCTCCTCATGTATTTTATATGGGTTTTAAACACAGATGGATGGAAGTCAGAAACCATTTTATTTCATTGAGCTGTTTTAAATCTTTTGGCTGAATTTGCCTGCACAAGCAGAAATGCACTTGGATTTTGGGTTTGTTTCATTTTTATATTGTTATGTGAACTATAAAAATGACTGTATCATACTGCTGGCGTCAGATGATGTGAACTGCACTGGAGAGTTTGGTGGGTTTACTCAGGATTAAAAGATGGGAAGGGGCTGATCATCTTTGCTGAAGGGAAAGTGGGTGTAGAACCTCAGGCAGGAAGGGGACCAGGGGAAATCTGTGCTGATGGAGAGCTTTGCTACCCAGCACTTCAGGAATCCCTCCCAGAGGTAAAGCTCTTGTGACACTGTCTGCAGACATGATTTAATTTTGAACTGCTTCAGATCTGAATTTTTTTTTCCTGAAACAGAATATTTCAAAAATCGTTTTGTTGATTCTTTTCTAGTTTGTTTATTTAGATATGTTATCCAACAAAGAAAAAAGGCACAGGCTGTCCTGCTGGACCTTCCAATGGAAGGACAATGCCTGATTTCCTGTAGCTCTGGTTCTGAAGTCATTCAAGACACACTGCAGTGGTTGGTTTTGGCTTGTTTTTTCACACAACCCCAGAAACATTATATTCTGACACAGTCAGATCTCTCTGGAAGGCCAGACTGACCCAAATGTGCAGCTTTGTGTGAACATTACTAAAAACACACCTTTTTTCATGACTTGGCTGCTTTCTCTAGGGTGCACATGGGAGACCAGGCAGTGATAATTCAAAGACTTCACATGCTGCTCTGATCATTCCGTGATGTTTTAGTGATGGAAAACCCTCATCTGCCATGCTCATGTCCACCACAGAGAATTAATAAATACTAAGTAGGTAGCATCTTAGAAATGTTGGTTAATTATCAGATTTTAGGGAAATAAATTATATTCCCACTCCATGCAGGGAGGAGAAAAAAAAGGTGATACTATACATTCTATCAAAAGGGAAAACAGGTGAAGCTGCTGATTGCAAAAATGAATATGTGTTATCAGCCAAGGTTACTAAGAGTACACTGTAGAATTCTGCAGAGAGATGAGCTGGTGGATCAGGTTATATGTGCACACAATGCAGCACGTGCTGCTGCATACCTAGAGCCCAACCAAGTTTTTTAGGCACAGTTACCTCAGCACAGCCTTGCTGATGTTGATCAAGGTCAATGCATTTGCCCAGGTATCACTAAGGGAAGGATCTGAAAACTGAACTTCTTAGAAAGAAATTGAGAATATTGCCTCCAGCTTTGGAGGCTTGTTCTGTCTTCTCCTCCCTTTTTTCCACATTGTCTGGTGAAGCCAAGAGGTCACAGGAATGTGTAACCCTTGGTAGCACTCAAACAGAAGATAAATAAGCAAGAAATCCTTATCACAATAGTTCCAAGGATAAAGACCACAGAGGAGGGGATTTAAAATATCTGTCAGGAAAGAAATATGGTCAGATAAGGAGTGTAAAATTCTGGGGGTGTCAGGTCTCAATGCAAACATAAGTTTAGCTCCAGAAAGACAGAAATTATCACCTTGTGCTGATAATGTCAAGAGATCCAACAGCACAGTCTTTGGCAGGCACAGGCAGGAGACAACAACTCCAGTCCCAGTGAGACGGCGAAGATCCTGCATTAGGCACTGATTTGTTTTCTGTCAATAAAGACCTTTTGTATCAACCTGAAATACAAAGGCCAAGTGGCTGAGCAGGCAGTCAATATCCCAGCAGAAAAGAGCCTGAACCCACAAGGACTGAAGCAGATATTATCCCAGACGTGGAGCTGGGAACCAGATCTCTCGCCTTGCGTGACTGTAATCAAGCAATCTTTATTTTCCCCAGGGCAAAAGCCTAAAAGGAGCATTAGCAAATGGTGCCCTGTCACGTAAATATCTGAAGCAGCTTCTTTAGTGGATGCCATATTTCAATTTCCAGCCATTGAGCGCACCACGAGGGCCAACAGTGGAACAGAATAGAGAGGACAGAATAAAATCATCCTATAAAAAAGCTGTGGGGGTCACATTTCTTGGTTAAGTAGCTGCATGTGGAGTTCTTCCTCTGAGACGTCCAGCAGGGTAGATGCTGTGGGTTCTCTGCTCATCCATCCAAGCTTGAGAAGGCCTGTCTTTCAAAAACACACCCTTCCAAGGGGAAAGACTTCCACAGCCTCCCAGTAATGTTTATTACAACTAATAATGTATCTTTAAACCCCGTGTAGGTATTTCTCCTCTTATTCAATCTGTGAAGCCTCATGGATGGTCCAGGGCCCACATGGCTGCCCAGAAGGTGGCCCTGCTCCATTCCTGTCCCAGAGGATGTGGGAGTGCAGGATCGTGTCCCCAATAGGATGAACACTTTTTGCCTTCTGCATAATTTTTAGCTGTTATTAACATCTTTATTAACTATCCCCACCTGTTATTGAGATTAAATTACTAGTAACATTTCCTTTATGTTTAAATGACTCCTCTTAGTTCTCCTTGCCTGCAAGCCAAGGACCATTCTGTGGTGTCCTTATCTTCTCCAAGCAATTTGCTAGCTTGTATAAAATCTGTAGCAACTGTAATTTCTAGTTTTTCTAGGTTTTATAGCTAGTTTTTCTCACTTTACCACTTATCCAGGCTGGAGGTTTGGCAAAAATTACCTTCCTTGGTGCTAGAATTATGGATTCTGGTGCATCAGAAAAAAAAAAAAATCTTCTTACAGAATTCCCAATCTTTGTTCATATTTTCTGCTTGCATCTTTCCTCCCATTTTATTTTGCACACTTTCCATAAGGCAAAATGAGACCTTTTGAAGTACCAATTATACGTTCTCTTCGTTGGGACTAACCTTTGCTTGCACATATTATATGTAATTTGGCAGTGATCACCTAAAGAGCCTCTAGTATTCAGTCTGCTAATTAACAATTATCCATCATAATGAAGTCTAGAATAGAAATATGCTGCGTTTGGCTTGATATCTTTGTGCTAGGAGATAAAATTTATAACTTTTAGAATCGGTTTGTGCAAAGGCTATTCTGTAACCTCAAATTGGAAATAATAGGTTTAATTTATTGCAGAAAGGATCCTGATGAGTAGCTTAGTATATTTAGTTTGTAGGCTTTGGAAAATTTGATTTAATAGCAGGTCTAAGATAGGAAATGGACAATGCTGCTAATATAGCTCTTCTCAGTTTTATCTTCTTTGCTTTGTCCTTTCTGAGTAGATCATCATCATGGACTTTTTCTAGTGCAAACAATTGCATTTGATTTCAGGTAGGAATGCTAATTTTAATTCTGTGGGGATTTCTGTTTGCTTTTTCTTATTTAACACAGACCACTAACTTTGGTGCATAACCAGCTGAAACGTTTTGTTCTTTTATGTTCTTTGTAGTTTTCATCTTAGTCATGAAACCCAGATTGAATTTGTAGTGCATTTGTTGTCCCAGAGCTGGCCCTTACATTTTCAGCCTGTGTTCTCTGGTTTGTTCTCTTTGGTGCTTGAATAAGGAGGTGGTGACACCTGCCTGTAAGTGAGCATTTGGGAAAGCTGTTAGATTCAGTTTATATCACAAGGAAACAGGCATATAGAAATCAAACCAGTGACCCTAAATTCCAGTAGAGGAGTTTATTTGCTTGGAGTTGAAATATGCTAATTGTTTGACATGGTCTGAAGATACCACTCTGCTTTCCTGTGCTTCATCCATAGCATTTCACTGTAGTTGAAAAAGTAATCCAGTGTTTTCTAGGCTAGCTGGAACTTAATAATTATGTTAACAAGAATGACAAAACTCATAGAAATGTATCTGAAGCTGATGTGAGCAAATGTGAGTACCAGACATCCTTCCCAGTCCTGCAGTAAGAGGTGTTGGCCCAGGAGTGGAAGATGTTTGTGACATGAGCAGTCCCTGTGAGTTCAATTATTGCTTTCTGTGGTGGCCCTGGGGAATCCTCAGGTTGGTTACTACCAATTTAACCTTGTAGTTGCTTATGTGGCCCATTTGAAAATGTTCACTCTGTATTCAGCAGAGTATTCAACAATTCAGGATGTAGGTTTCAAACTAAATTCTTCAATCACTATTCTCAAACAAAAAATAACACAGACAGAATCAGCTACAGAGGTGAAAAAAACCCAAACCAAACAAATTTTGGTTTTTGTCCAAAAAGAGGCAAAAGAAATTTACATTTGGATGTTATCTATATTCCCTGAGAAGGGTCCCTGCCTGTTGACTGGGTTGCAGGCTGTTTTCCTTTGCCTTATCTTCTGTAGTAGATATTCCTGGTTGCATGGGGCCAGTTATTGATGCAGGAGAATCCCATCATATTTTGTAATTTTTTTACAGAAAGTGGTGTGTGCTTTTAGGAGAGCCATCCGGTGAATTATGTTTTCAATTCCAGGAATTTGATTTAGGGTGCTTTTTATGTTTATGGCTTCAGCTTAGCAGCAAAGTGCATGACCTGTGCACTTGGGAGGTTTGGTTTAGCCTCTAAATAGAGAATCTGGTGCCTCAGCTGAGGCAGAGAGCCCTGCAGACCAAGGCTGCCTATTTGCCCAGCAGGTTTGCAGACCATGCCTTAAAATGAGTGCTCTGAAACTCATACTTGCTTTTGGTGAAACTTTATACTGAAAGCTGAGACCTCAAGCCCATTAAAGAGATTAGAAAGATTTGTAACTTTCCCCTACTGCCTGAGAAATGTTTCAGGATAAAAAATGAAATGAGAATTTGCAGACACAGGTTTTTACTGTGGATACTTAAATGAGACTAATCCCTCTTTTCATACAAAGTTGTGCACCTATGCACATTGTCATCTGACCAACACAGCTGTAAATTTGGGGTATTGTGCTTTCAAAAGACTGCAGAGTCAGTACATTTGTTTACTGTATAAAGTACGTATAAAAGATGTAGGAAAAGAAAAAGAAAAAGCAGGGAAGGTTCCTTCATTTTTCTATGTTTATATAATTATTTGTCTCCTTCTGCACTTGCAAACTAATGCTTATAGTTCTTGAAGCAACCTGCAAATTGTGATTGAGCTGTCACATCTCATGTGAAAAGACAAAAATTTATGAAGCCTTGTACCAAATGCGTTGTTTTCCTTAATTTGCCTATTCACATTGTTCAGTATGTTTATTATGTGCACTATTTTAACTAATTGTGTGTTCATGGCACAATCAGAGACACCGTCATGGAATAAATATGTTGAGTAAGTATCCTTGCTGGTTTACAGCTCTCCCATCCTCATCTCATCCTTCCTCTTCCTTTGTTGTGTTCTTATTTAGATCTTGTTTGCTGTTTAATTTCTTTCCAGTAGTACTGACTGTGTTATCTGCCCTCACAAAATGTTTTTCCAGGTAGTTGTTCCAGCCTGTGAAAACTCCCTTAGTGAGCAAACTAAACATTTTTAGCCCACGAATCTCATGCTTACTGCACCTTTTATGCTACGTCTGGATGAAATCACATATTGAGGACAGCCTTGTTTGAAACTGGTCAGCCTTCCACAGTTCCCATGCAAGAGATTTGGTGGTTGGACATATCAGAATAGGCTGATGGAGCTTAAGCTGAATTATTTCAGAGAATAGTTCCTGAACTGACAGACTTCTATCCTCATTCTGAAACTTAATGAAAGCAGAAGTTTCTTTTGGGCTGAGCACAGCATGAGGAGTGCTCCCCTGTAATCATTGGCAGGAATACTTTATGAGCATCAAATTATCTGGGAACACCTCTATGAGAATTCCTGTCTTTTTAGGCTTGACAAGCCTTCAGGAAAAATAGCAAAGGCACTGCTTGAAGGGGGTTAGTTTTATTGTTGTGAGGTTTAAAATTAATTTTAAAAGAGGTTAAGGGGCTTCAGTGACATGAAAACCCATTTTATTTCTTTAAGTTGCTTTAAAATATTCCTTTTAGAAACAGATACCAGATGCACAAGCTAATCAACCTACAGTGCATTAAACAATTATTTTGGCTCATTGAACCAATCAGAACACACTTTTTATTTTTGACTGACATATGATAAACACAGCCATCTGCTGCTTCATTGCCTGGTGGTTGGTCTACTCAGGGCTGGAAGAAAAGACAGTAAAACGCCCTTATTTAGGTTCCATAAAATCATGCAGGACACATCTTCTAGGCCATAAATTACTAATTATAGGCAGCACTGAACCAAATATTTCATCCCATCACAATAACATTCTAATCCCAGGATGTTTCATGTATTTCTGTATAGTGTGGTACCCTCAAGTATGTCTGTGGCTGTCCTTTCTCCTGATCTTGTCCTTTTCCTATTGAAAACTTTCATAACCATTAAAAAAAAAACTTTAATAAAAAACTTTCATAACCAATCATACTGAAAACTTTCATAACCATTGCCATGATGTTTTCTGCTGAATCACGAATGTCTCATCCATGTGATGATCTCATCAAAATTTGGTCAGTAGGTGTCCAGCTGGAAATTCAAACATTCTGGAGGGAAATACCAAAATTGATAATATTGTGTCTTCTGCAAGCAGGAGAATGTGGATGATTTTATCAGTGCATCAAACAGAGCATGCAGAAAACGTAGAGCAGAAATGCAGATGGACTCATGCAGCATGGAGTAAATCCTTCCATGTTTCCTCTTGTCCCACGTCCCCTCATATCTCTCAGCTTTTCCTCCTCAAGTGCACAGAATGAAATCAAAGTCAAGTACTTTGGAGGAGCAAAATAACCCAATGAACTGTAATTCAAATTGATTAATATTGGATTTGGAGACGATACATTTAATCCATTTTGTTCTGCTGTTTCAGAGACTCACAGGGGATAGAAGAATAACCTTGTATAAATATTTGTCCTAGATCTCCCTTTAAAGCATTTTCCTTACTATTTTGAAAAAAAAAGGAATCAATTGAACTTTCCCTCACTAAATTTTTTTTTAAGAGCCCTGATTTTGTTGTTAAAGAAGCCATTCAGTTGCTGGAGGACTTTGCCCGATCCATTTAGAATTAGACGATGATTATACAATCAATTAAACCCATCTGACATGCTGAATAAATACAAGTGCTTTATCATGTTAATGAGCTTATGTACTGTTAAGTATTTTTTTTTAGTTCTTTGCATGTGGTTTCTGTGTGTATTACTAAATACACATGCTTAAACAGACTGTCACATGGGTGACCTATATTCGAAATGCCACAGCAAAGCTAAATAGGAGCTGTGAAAAAGTTGGATACAAGATAATGCTCAGGTATATGGTCAAAGAGGAGCTGTGAGACACATTTAATGCCCACTGCTGCACCCAAACTGTCCTGCTAATCCCCATTTTAAGATGAAGCACACTGAGATTTTATAACATATGTGAGTAGCACTACTGTGTGACACGATGGCAGGAGGGCATGAGATTTGCCACCATCTGTGTTTGACCAGTTGCAGTTCAGTGGAATACAGCTAAATATATTTTATGCACAATGTTCTTCCTTATATTGTCACCTTCAATCGCTCACACCTTTTTTCTACCAAACAGGAATTTTAACTTACAATTTTTTTATGTGTGATGGCACCAATTGATATTTAGGCACTGAACAGAAAACTCAAGCCAGTGTTTCCAGTTATAGCCCTTCACATCGTGATTTATGAGATTTTTGTTTTAGTGGATTTGAGATGTTTGAGGTTTTTTGATAGGTTTTGGTATCATCTGCATCTTCATTTGGAGAAAAAGGGCACGGAATGCCCGTGGTAGACACCAAACATTTATTTCTTTTGTTAATATATGGCCTAGAATACCCAATCCATTGGGCCAGGTGTGTTGGGCAGAAATATTAAAAAAGAGCTGTTGTATGCCCTGAACTCTGTCTCTGATGGCAGGTAGAGCCCTGGGTGAGTAGAGATCTGAGAGCTATAAATCAGAGGCATTACTGTTCTCCACAGAGATTTTGCTAAATTTTATTACAAGTGTCATCTTTATTATGAAAGGTAAGATCTATGTTCTAGCCCAGATCATCACAGTCAAGAGGCTGTTGGTAATAACTTAATTTACCAGGGGGAAAAAAACAGCCTTGTGTCTCCTTTACTGTCAGGCAGGCCAAAATTACTACATGCAGTAGTTAGGTGGGAGTTTTTCAATTCTTTTTCAGTGAGGGCATTTTGTTGTTTAATTCTCAAGGCTGGTGCAATTTGCCAGAGACAGTGAAACACAAGGGAATTTGCAGGACAATTACGCTTTCTAGCTGAGAAAAAATAAGTTCTGGCATTTTTTTAATCTCCAAAATGTCTTGGGCAGGAAGAGATGAGAGGTATGAGTGGAATAACCACGGTCCTTCCAACTGGAGAAACAAGGAGTGTGGCATAATGCTGCCCAGAGAGGTTGTGGACTTCCCATCCCTGGGGGTGCTCAAGACCAGGCTGGATGGGTCTGTGATCAATCTGCTCTAGTGGAAGGTTTCCTGCTCATGGCAAGGGGGTTGGAAGGAGATGATTTTTAAAGCCCCTTCCCACCCAAACCATCCCATGATTCCCTAATCCCCTCTTCCCCTGGAGGTGCAGGTCCCTTAGCACAGCTGAGCAGCGTAGTGTCCCTGCTGGGCTTAAGGGTGAGGATTCATCAAGGGACACCCTGGGCTGAAAATTATCTTCATTCTGAGACTGTCCCCAGTATTTTGTTGCTCCTTACCTGTTCCTTGGTCCACACACGAGGCTGCTCCTGCACAGCCCAGCGCTGCAGCTGTGACTCACACGAGCAGCCCCGGAGTGGTGCCCCTGCAGTTTCAGCCGTCTATGGCTTGCTAATTCTCCTTCTTCTTTGGCCACTCTGTTCCCCAGGTACACTTTCACTGGCATTTACACTTTTGAGTCATTGATAAAAATATTGGCGAGAGGATTTTGCATGACAGAATTCACCTTCCTTCGGGATCCATGGAACTGGCTGGATTTCAGTGTTATTGTTATGGCGTAAGTAGCACTCCTTTATATTTTTCAAGAGAGTTGTATGCAATAGAACTTTTTAAAAGGTTGTCTGGATGTTCTTTATTTTTTTTCTTCACTCAAATTTTACTGAAAATGAGAAAAGGCTGAAGTGTATTAGGAAGGAGGTATTTTTATCCTGAGTGGCTTCAGAGGAATTCTCAATTCTGTTCTCTGAATTCACTACACAATTTTGGAGGAATTATTTACTCTCTCTGTGCTCCACAGAGAGACCTGCTTGTAAAATATCTGTAATAATATCTGCCTATCTAATGTAGTTTTGGGAAGCTTCAGACCCCTGAATAGAAAGTGTTGTAAGTGTGACTGAATACCCACGTATTTAAATCCCTATTTATACTCAACCTATCCATCACATCATCAGAGCTGTTTTCACGTCCCTCTTTTCACAAACCCTTTTCATCTGGAAAGTAATGACTATTTTACTATAGAGAATTAATTTATAGTCCTCTGAAACTTTTTATATATCTTGGAAATAGAAATTTGGCCCCCACCACGATATTCCCCTTCAGCTGTATGCATCTGCCTAGATTGTTAGAGTTCATTGAGGACACGTGGGGTTCTGGTGCTGTGAAGAAGGTGATGGATTTGCAACATCCAGACAGCTAAAAATACACAGGGGTAGAGAAGCAGTCAGCCAGCACTCACAGGGGACTTGGGGTCAGCCCAAGCTCTGGCCAAAGGCAGAGGTCTGACACTGTCAGTACCTCCAGCTAACATAGGAATCCAGATCTCTTCATAGTCACAAAAGAGAAAATTGTGCAAAGAATAAGTTCCATCTTGAAGTGAAAGCTAGTAGAGATGCCAGAAAGGCTCCACTTCCTAAACATAGAAAACATAGAAGGATCTGATCTAATCTCCCTGTTTTCTTTCTGCTTAATGATACCTGTATTCAGTTCTGGGTTTAGGTTAGTTCTTGCTGCCATCTTTAAACCTCGTAATTCACAGCATTAAGTGAGATTCAAGTGTGTTAGCACCGACATCTGAGCTGAACTCCTGGGGCTAGGAAATTTGAATGGAACCAAAATCAGGAAAGAATATTCAACCAAAATTAGATGAAACACTGAAATTGAAAGCACAACTCTATTAGGGTGCAGGGATCAAGACCAGTATTCAAGGAGACTCTGGATGATGCTCTTGGTCATATGGTTTAGTTTTAGGTAGTCCTGTGAAGAGCAGGGAATTGCATTCTTGATTCTTATGGGTCCTTTGCCATGGCTTGAGATATTTTATAATTCTGTGGTTCTTAGCAGCATTTAGCAGAAAAGCATGGAGGTGTGTAAAACCTAAGTGAACGTCCTCAGGAGCACTCCCGTTTATTTCAGTAGGCTTTGGATCTAAGCCAGCCCTAGGCCAGGTCCTGGTATCTGTTGCTGCATTCCTATGGATTTGGCTGAACTGACATCTGGCCACTATGATAAGCCTTTAAAAAAACAAATCAGTGCAGATGGGGAGAATCTTTTGGAGGCCAGCACACACTGGGTATTTTTCGCAGCTAAACTTTTCCTCAAGCGTTGCTAAGTGCAATTCTCCTGCAACATTTAGAGGCAGGACAAAAACACAGAGTCACCATCCTGCTCTTCTGTCTCCTGTCCATCAGGCAGGTGGTAAAAGCAGGGTCTGTTTGTGAGTTAGGATGTGAGTTTATTTGTAGGTCTCAGAATTCAGCACAACATGGAGAATTTCTGTGCATGAGTTCTCACTTTTCTAGAAGGAAGGAGGTTTCTGACACTAAGGTGGAAAGAGCAGAGAAAAGGACAAGAGGAGCCACAGCTTCCAGCTTTGACCATGAATCTGCTCCACCTCATCTTGCCTACTTGGGCAGAGGTTGAGGCATCTCCCCCAGCTCTGGGGGCACCTCAGACTGAAATTCAGGTCTGAACACTCAGTGGGGGACACGGTCTGAATAACCCTTAAGTTGTCTCTGTGTCATCTCTGGGCATTTGGGACATAGGGAGAAGGACAGATGAGAAGGTTTGCACAGACCTTGAGGTGGACAGTAACCCACAAGGGAATTATTCCCTCTCTGTTGGTAGGAACCAGGATTTAGTGCCCACAGCAGCTGATGGGTTTACCCCTCTTTTTTCTTTTCTAATTGTAGATTTTAATGGCCATTCAGTGCTCTAGCTCAAGGATCATGAAAAATCCTTAAAGCTTTTCTAATGAGAGCTTTAGGAGTCTATGTTTCTTTCCTAACTATCTTTTGATTTTCTTTCTAAATGATATTTCACATCTTAGTTAGAACATCCCAAAAATAGGGGGACCTGCAACTGCGAACCATCAAACTCCTTAATATCAAACTATTTTCTTAGTAGCAAACTATCTCTTCAGAACCAGAATACACTCCTGTTGTTTATTACTTTAAGGCATATTATACTAAGCCTTTAAGAATGGAAAAATAAATGGAATTCTGGAACTAAAAAAAAAAAAGAAATGGAAAAGTGTTTCCTTGAGCCCATGGGCAGCAGTGAGAGCGTTAAAAGTGGCTGCAATATGATCTTCATATGTACAATGAAACCTCCTTCCCAAGTATGCAAGCAGCAGATAGTAGAGAGACTTGGATAATGGAATCTATTCTGATACGATTTAGCCTCCATCCAAATCCAATTTGCAAGTAATTTAAAGTAAGATGGATCACACAGGTAACTCTGGTGCTGTCTTTGCTTGTAGCCTGTGTGCTGCCAGAGGTATTTCTATATCTGCAAACAAAGATGGCCTGGGAATTCAAAATGGAGGAGCCTGATAAGGGTTCATGAGATTCAAATGGACCCAGGGTTCTGAGCTAACGGAAAATATGATTATTCCACTGATGGCTGTTACAGTGGGAAAACCATCATTTGCTTTATAGTTGTTGAAAAATAGCATCTTCTCTTCTGTTTTGGGAAGAAACAGCACAGATTGGGCCACAGAGAGTAATTTTAAATAGCACTCTGGAGAATAAGAAGTGCTGCAGGTCTCCTGGGCTTTCCTCCTGTCCTTTGCCAGCAGACACAGCCATGGCTTGTGACCCTCTCTGGGGTCAGGGATGGGTTCAAAGGAAATTATGAAACTGCCCTGGTTTAGATCCCTCTCTCCCAAACTAGTGAGTCCCTCTTTCCACAACAGGTGAGGGAGAGGCAGCTGTAGCTCTGGTTTGGGAAGTGCCCTGTCAAAATCTTAGAGACAATAAGCAATTCCCTGGCTAATGGGAAAATTCAGGATAGGAATTCCAGTTGCTTCTCATGCCCTGATACGGAAGAACTGGTCAGCAGCATTCTGATCAAAAAAATGACCAAAATAAATCCTAATTGGCTATTACAAGCAACAGTATTATTTGCTTCATATGCTTGTTCACGTGTTTATAATGTGTTTTTACAAATCTCTGGTCAGCAAAACCATATTCCCATCCTAGTGCTTCTCCCCAGATTATTTTTTTCCTCCACCTTTAATGCTGAAGAAGAGTTTGGGAGAGAAGCGCAGGGTAAAGCTGGGGAGGAAGCAGGTGAGTTGCTGCCCAGACTCCCCTGTGAGATTATGAAGAGCAGCAATATTGTTCTTCCAGGCTATAATCTGGATTAGTAGATATGCAGAGGATGCTTTGTCCTCCCCAGGGGCCTTTGGACAAAGCCCACTTAAGCAGGCTTTTTAAAAATAACCAGGTGAGTGTTTTCCATAATACTTAGAAACAAAGGCCCCAAAGAAGTAGGGCAGTTGAATGAAATTTGATAGAATTTTAGAAGAGAAATTCAAGGGTCCAAGATCTCTTTTGATCTGAGGATACAGTGGTGACTATGGTTTTGCTGCACACTGACTCGGAGGAAATAATTTTGTACAACATTGATAAAATGAAACTCCCTCCTGGGAGCATTTAGCTCGGATGTGATGGGTCTCCAGGATGACCAAAAGAGTCATGGCAGGGAACAGCTGGGACTAGTATTTTAATCATAAAGAGTTTTTAGCAGGATGGCAGTTATATTCATTTAGACTCCATCTTCCCACAGCCAAAGGGCGTGAAATTGAAATATAAAGCAAAATACAATTTAAAGCATCTCTTAAAACCAAAATTTGCTTTACCACAGAATACAGCATTTTGAATTAAATAACCCAGTGAAAATGTTTGAACTATTTTGCTATGTTGTCCTATATGAAGTTTTCAGAAGCTATTATGTGAAAATTGCTTGAGTAATTGAAGCAGCAAAATAACTCTTAGTATTTCCAATAGTGTGAAGAATTTTTTGCTTGTTCAACTACACGTTGGTAAAATCTTTAAAGTATTTATGGCTGAACAGCACAATAACAGAGTTCACCCAGTTGTTTTAAAGGACTGATGCCTGTTAGAAAAATTTAATAGTTCAAGTAGCATTTGAAATGATGTGCACTAATAAAAACCTGGGGCAAATGGCATCAAAGAACAGCCTGAAAAGTGGATGCACCTCTCATTGGCTGCGTTCACTCCCACTGTGTATGAATGCTTTCTTCATTCAGACAAGTCTCATACTCTATTGTATAATTCCAAATAACTGTGACTTAATTCTACAGGTATGTAGGAGAATTTGTGAATGTAGGCAGTGTTTCACCTCTTCGGACTTTCAGGGTATTGAGAGCTTTAAAAACTATTTCAGTAATCCCAGGTAAGACGCCCTGATCCTTACGTTTTGGCTCTCAGCTACAAGTGATTCTTTCTCTATCTCTCTTTGTCCCTTTGATTGTTGTTGGTTTTTTTTTTTTTTTTTTTTTTTTTTTTTTTTTTTTTTTTTGGCTGGTGTTTTGTCATTGTCTGTGTGTGACTTTCCCTTGTTACAGATACATAACTGAATTTGTGGACCTGGGCAATGTCTCAGCCTTACGAACGTTCAGAGTGCTGCGGGCGCTGAAAACAATCTCAGTCATTTCAGGTGAAAATCAGGTTAAACACTCGGGCTGCAGTTAAAGCCTACATGCCATTTCCAGTAGTAAACACTGTAATTACAACAGACTAAACCATAGATACTGATCAGGAAATGGAGGAATGTAGGGAATGTGACCTGTCAATAGAATACACTTTTTTTTTTACATGTTTTTCCAATATGGTTTTTGTGGGCAGAAGGAATGAGAGCGCTTCCAAAATCGCAGAGCTCACAAGTGCTGCAGTAAGAACAGTGGCTCGTGAATCACATACATAAAGTGCTCATTTGTGAACTGTATGAAGATGGCAATGAAAATCTTTTAAAACCTTCGGATATTGATTTTTAGAAATGGAAGGTTAATGACCTCAAAATGCATATTCATGTTTAAGAGCACATCGATAGAGGAATCTAAATCTGTGCTATGAGCTGAGGTTTCAAGACTGCAGGCACAGATAGCCTAATTTGTCATGGTGTTTATCCATTTGCATGTGATAGAAACACTGCTGAAATTTTGGGCCTTGAAAAGATTGGAAAATATTGCAGTATTTATTTTGGTAGGTTCAGCATTTCATCGACTCCTGTTTTCTCACATTTTAAAAGATATGATTTCTCCCCTCTTCACCCCCTCAAAAAAAAAAAATCAGTTTTACTACACATCTGGTAGTGAAAGAAGCTCTTTATATAAGCTCTTACTATTTTAAAAAAAAAAAAGTAATTTATGCAGAGATGAGTCCACTGAGAACTAACCATACAACAAAAATTTCTTGCTGAGCATTATCTATGGACAGGTCTCATTCAGCCTCAGTGTTTAACATCTCCAACCTGCATGACAAGGTAGAGAAGATAGCAAAAACCATGCATGGTAGATCCTACCTGTGATAATCCTGAACAGATGTTGGCAATTACATGTTAAAAATATTCAAAACATTGAGAGAACTGCTTGGATTCTCACTCACAGATCTTCAAGGCTGGAAAGGTTTTTCCACCCACTCTGTTTTACACTATAATATCAATCTAAACAAATCCTGTGAAGTAAACTTATAGGGATATGTATTAAAACTCATCACCACATGGAATATAAGCTAGAAATGGTAATTCAGGAATGGAGGTGTTAAGAAAAAATATTTATCTGGGTCTAGAGTTTGGTTCCTCGTTCCAATACCACAGTAATGAAAATCAGGGAAATTACTGGGAGAGCAAGGTACTTTTCATTGGAAGTGTATGTCCAAATACAGGTTTTAAAGAGTACTCTAAAATTCATCAGGTCCTTGAAACCAGTACCTGTCTCAATTTTTGTTTTTAAGTTTTAAAGAATAATCTATTAGCAGAGATTTGTGAGGATTTTTAAGTTTTCTCTAACAGGATTTTCATTGAGAAAGGATTTTTGTTTTCCTTGGGAAACAGAGCTGAGCATAGCTTTACAGATCCTGTGAGATGGCAGTGGCTACTCAGAGAGAAAGCCAGAGTTTGTTTCTTAGATTCCTTTGATAGCAATTTGAAGACTTAACTTGGAGGGACATCCGTCTCCAGGGGACACCTTTCACCTTACATCTTGTCTCAGGCTGGAGCCTCTTCAGAGCAGAGCCTGTCAATTTTTCAGAGTTATATATATATAACAATTTCTTGCTGTCCTACATCAGAGGAGGAGCTGAAGCTTGTTTTACATCAAATGATAAGATATGACTTAGTGGGGAAAAAATTGAGTGCTAAGAATCAAAAATTTCAGATGCAAATACACCAAAACCCTTCAGTGATATTAAGCACTGAGTTGTTCCATTTGTTGGTTAATAGAAAAAAAAAAAAAAGAGTGTTATTTATTAAAGTAATGCATAATAACTCACATTCTCTTTTTTCATTCTGACCGAATATTTGATTAGTTTTTTTGATAACTGCATTTTTATGTACAAGTTCCTGAATTATTTGGTGACATAACTGCATGTAGATATGCTAATAGAATATCTGGCCTTTGATTTTATCATCAAGATTACCTGTACCCCTGAGTATTAAATTACAAATGTGGAGAGCTACAAATTGCCATAGCTGCCAGTGAAACACAGACAAGGTGGTTTTTTTTTAATATTAGCAGATAATTCCAGAGGAGTCAGTTCATCTTACAGTTAGGCATCTATATTTTAAAAGATATATTGGACATGGTGCTGTGGTTTCTCTGAAGATCAGTCTGAGTTTTTAATGATAACATAGGCTCATGCTGAGGTGAAATATTTTCCCCCAGCAGGCTTAAAAAGGGAAAGATGATGAGCATTAATATCTTTCATGAGATTTTTGGGGTTAATTGCCACAGAGAGGAGAAGGTGGTTGTTATTTTTGCTTCCTCTTTCACGTCTCAGGTGAAAAACACCAAGTTGAATTCTCCTTTGGAAGTATCTGAGCTTTCCCTCAATAAAATTGATCACTTTTCCATCAGGTACTTCTATTTGCACAAACATGCTTGGACTGAGTGTGCTCAGTGAAATTGCTTACAGAAAGCCGGGTACCAAGACCTCCTTGGTGCGAGGCTTCTGTCCAGCAAAGCACTTAGAGGCTGCATTTCAAAGGCATTCTGCTTCACTTGGAATCAATGAGTTTCTCTATTGACTCCAGAGGGAGTCAGTAAAGCTGACAATTAGTGCTTTTAAAAATCTCACCTACCTTTAATGTCTGGTTCTAAGTGCTCAAGCAGGCACGGGGATCTTTAGGGGGACCCAGGCTCACAGGGCTGAAAAAAGTCTCCTAAATTCAGAGTCCATTCCCCTGGCCTAAGGCTGCATTTAGTGCAGCTCAAGCATGGCATGGTATTTATTGCCTGACTTCTTCAAGCAGCCCTTCAAAGGTGGAGGTCCCAGGGTCTTCCTGAGAAGTCCAGGAACTGTCTCAGCCACTCACTGTTTTTGTCATCAGAAGGTTTGTCCCAGGTGGATGGTTCAGATCCACACCCAACAACACAAATGTTGGCATCTACAAGCCAGCTTTCCTCCCACTGGAGAGGAGTGCCATAGTGCCAACATCTCCTGCTCCAAATGTCCTTGGACCTGCAGGTCCTGTCTCTGAATCCAGCCTCCCTTGCTCTTGCTGCATTATCAGATCTCTCTTTTTCACCCTGGAGCTGTGTGAGACACCAGGTCAATGCCTTCCCTCCTGTGGCAGCCCTTAACACGCCAGAACACCTTCAGGGAATCTCTCCATTTTCCCTTTTCTGCTCTGAGCACACCCATTTCTTCCCATTTTCCAGTTGCCCAAGGTGTTGAGAGGACAACAAGCTTTGTACAGGTTCAGGTGCTTAGAAATAAGTAACATTTTTCTCTATGGGAGCATTTTAAAACATTTAACTCTCAGTGATTTGATTTACTAATTGGCGTCTTGCATGTTGCCATGGCAACTGGATTCATTTGTTTTTCTAGACAGGTAGGAACCATGGTCAGCAGCAGAACAGCCCACTGGAGCCATTCATTTGTCTCCCATTACCAGAGTATCCAAATCCCAGTGGGCTCAATAAGAGCAGCAACAGAGGGTCTTGAATCGTGTTTTATCCTCATGGAAATCACTGCTGGTTTTGATAAGTACTAATTGAGATCATATAAACCCTGAGGTACACCCTCTCCATCAAAAGACCACAAAAATCAGGCCATCATCATCATCCTCATCATCATCCCCAGGATTTTGAAAACTGCCTGTATCCAGAGAAGCTGCCCTGCTCTTTCTGGAGCAGGCGTGTACACCACGGACATCTCACACGAAACCGCAGGATACCGGGGAAAGGTGACCTCATAGAAAAATGGGCCAAGGCACTTTGGGGCCTGATCCAGCTCCCATTTAAGTTAGTGTGAGACTAAAGGCTATAAATAGTGCTGTGAATGTTATCCAGTGCCTCCCTGATAGCCAGGACAGAGCTCGCAGAACAAGAATTAAGACTGTGTGGAGGAGACTGACCCCTGCTCACTGCTCCAGTCTCTGAAATCCTGCTGCAGGGAGATAAATGTCACCCTTTTGGTGGGCAAACCACTTAACTCAAGAAGTAACTATGCCAGAGGTGAGAAATATATGGCATATTTGTGTTTTCCTTGGAGACTGGCCTGTCAGTCGCTTTTCCAGGCAAAGCCAGCCTGCAGGAATGCTGACAGCAATTCCAGTTTGCCAACACGTTGTTAAGCTCTTTGCTGCCCCATGTCTCAGTAATGAATGACAAAATACACTCATCAAGGGTGAGCCCTTCTCTCCCTACACGCCTGTGACTCATGGAGACATTTACAGGACACAGGTGTATCCTCAGGGAAAGGAATGGGCTGGATGAGGACAATCCTGCTGCAAGTCACACTCTTCTTTTTTCTTTNTTTTTTTTTTGGTGTTTTTAAATTTTTCTTCTTCTTCCCACTTGTTTCCAGACTGTGCATGAACGTGTCTGATGTTCTGTAGGTGATTGCCAACATCTGGTATGGATGTCATACTGAATTATGCTAATACTTCCTCACATCTCACATAAGGAATGGATGGTGCTTTGGGATCTTGCCATTTCTCATTGTTTGGTGTTGCTTGCATTTTCTATGGTTTCTGATTTGCATTTGAAAAATGATTATTTGATTATTAACCTCTGAATGTGATAATTTCTACCTGCCTTGACAGGAACATTTGGGCCAAATTCTTCCTGCTCTCTGCGGGTGTCAGGCTGCCTATGCAGCCCTCATTCCACTGATTTTGGATCTCGTGTTTTTTTTCATGCCATGCAAGCAGGATTTGGCCCAGAGGTGTGGAAAGAAGTCAGTGATTCAGAAAAAGCCTGTTATTGATTTACTCCACAGGGAGTAATCTATAGAGCCATTGTCATTAACAGCTGTAGATGTTACTCAGCTTTGGATCAGATCCCCAGGTTTTTTCCTGCATGCTGCCTGGTTTGATGTTTGACTTGCAAGAATTAAGTAAATGCCTTTAATGCCCCATAAATAATATCTTCTATCAAGCTATATTGCAGTGCTCCTGTTGGCACTATTTCAAAGAAGGATTATTTATCCAAAAGATTTAACAGTGCTCTAAATTTGAATACATCTAGCATTGCTTTAACAAAATGTGGGATTGATTCAGAGAGATGCAGAGCACCTTTAAGAGGTCCTGGGTGTCCTTAATTCCCCTCAGCCCTTCCATTTTAGAGGCACAGGTAGTTTAAATGAAGAATGAATTAAATATTTTCCTTAGCCTTGGCACTTAGCTGTGTCAACCACCTTGATGGATGCTACCTAATTTTCTGAGAAAATGTTGATTTTAAAGGGTGAGAAAAAACAGTTCAGCTGTAAGTACAACACTCCAAATGGTTTTCCTGGAAAGTTTTAACAAAGGTCCAGGAGGCAGAGTACAAGTTATTTTTAAATGGTCTTTAATTACAGAAATTGTATTACTAAAGTATCATGTTCTTAAATTGTTCAGAAGCTTGTAAGCTATGAAAACAAAAGAAAAAAAATTTTAAAGGGAGTAAAGCAGAAAACCCTCTCATAAAGAAATTATTTGATACCTGCAAGCAATGAACTTGTAAAACTAAGAGTATGGAATTGCTATTCTATTTAAAACTCCAGATAGTAATCTGGGAAAAATGTGTTTCGTGAAATGACCTTGAAATTGGCAATACTGAGGCCTGATTTTGAAAACAGCTGGTCTTTATTGGTGATTAGAATTTTGTAGGGTTTTTTTCTGTAAAATTATCCCTATTCACATTAGGACTCCCATTGTTCTTGCCCATATGAGTAAGATTAATTAGTGCACTTAGATTGTTACAAGTACAGACTCCAAGTTTGTATTTGTATTACAAACAAATAAATGTTCTGCAGGCATTTTACAGGGAGTATGGCAGTAAAAGAATTTGTGGTATTTTTTTCCTTTTCTTAAGACTCAGTTTGCATTTCCCAAGTTTAACCAACTTCAGTGAAACAACATCTGTGCATTCAAAGGACAACCTTTAAATAAAAAATAAATAAAAATCACTGAAAATGATAAAAATCACTGAAAATATTTCTGAATATTAGATTAAAAAAAAAAAACCTGCTAGTTAATTTGCAAATGTTTTTCCTCACCTCACTACTTGTGTAAGACCTGGCTGTCTTAAAGGTTTTATAATGCTGTGCAAGGGTGACACCCCAGAAGTCCTTTCAGAATTGGGCTACATCTAAAATTACTTCCCATTCAGGTAAAAAATTTACTCAAGGCTTGATTAGCAGAAGAAGTTTTATTTTTATTTAGGCATGAAAACAGGTAGCTAAGCCTACAGATGGGCTCAAGAACTCAAAGTCAGCCTTTTTCTTATCTGAGTAGAATTGACCTCATTTGTAAAACCTCTTTCTGGTGAGGAAGAGAGGTAGCATGAAAATCCAGGTTTTGCTTATGTTTCTCCTGCAACAATTTATGCTTTATTTTTGAGCAGAGCAGGGAGCTGTCTAACCTCACCCTCTTTACCATGCCACAAACTGATTTTAGAGAGGCAAACAAAGAATTTAGTGGGGAGAGCTCCCCACACCTGATGGATCAGTGCATTTTGGTTAAATAGGCCATTTTGCAGATGTTAATGTCATTCACAGATGAGCAATATCCTCTGCAGGAGTGGAATATTTTAGGCTGCTGGATGTAGGAGCTGCTGCACCTGTTGGCCATTCCAGCAGCTCATCCTCATCTGAGAAACCCTGGTTTCCCCTCACTCTAACCAGAGATTTTTAAGCAAAGCCAACAGCTAATTTTGCTTTCCTATGAGTCCTGAAGTACATTTTCACATTATTTCCAATTACGCAGCACTAGCTCAGCCTTTGTGACTGCCAAACTCTTGGGGTGGAATTCCAAGGAACTGAGATTTAATGTGTATGTTCATATTCAGTGAGCAAATCAATTCTGAATATTGCCTAGGGGAATTCCTCCTGTTTTCTCTTTGCATTTCCTTTTTTTCTATTTAAATCAATTTCTCTTATTGCTGCCATACTGGTGACACAGATTATCAGAAGCACTTATTACTACTTACCAGTATTAATTAAATATAAATAGGAAAGAAATGACAAAATTGCCACCAATGTGCAGCTGATATTAATGTCCAGCTGCAGCACACCAGTTTAGAAGAGAAGGGTCTTTTTTTTAAAAAGGAGTGGGGTTTTCTGTTGTAATAAAGCAATATTCAATCAGCTGAAACAGTGCTGATCTCCAGGAACACTTCAAAAGCAAGAACTATCACTTGAGAAAACTGTATCATTATTTATATATGAATATTTATGGAAGAATAAGCTGAAGCTGATGTTACAGGGTGAAATAATAAAAGAGAAGCTAATTTGTGTGACCCAAACCTTTCGTGTTACGCAATGGGATTATTTATCTACTTTGGCAGATACTATAAAACTATTAACTTTGCCCAGGTAGTGTTGGAGCCTCAGGTTGTTTTTTACTCAAATAATTTCCACTGTGTTTATTTGATTGCCTGTATTTGGCTTTTTCTCTAATCCCAAATTCTTGTTGTCTTAAGCAAATGAACTGAAGGCAGAGGAATTATTCATATATGAACAGCATGTTGGATTTGGCACTAAAATATGTAAAATAATCAGGGAATAAACAGCATTTCCATACCTCTTCATCTGTTTATATGAGGGATAAAGTTATCAGAATCACCTGAGAGATTTGAAAGCAATTCACGTTCTCAAAATTCAGTGGGATTTAGGCTTTACCGCCTTTACTGCAGCTCCATGAAAATATAAAACACCTTCCATATTTTCTTTATCCATGGATAGTTTCTTATCTCACTGTCCCTCCATCTAGTTCTTCTCCTCCTTCTTTAAATCAGTGTTTGTGCAATTCCAGGACTTTTGTCCAAAAGCAGGCCAAACCAGACATCCATAGCGACCACTTGTCTCTTGTTTCTGACTTCCAGTTACAAACACATACTCAAAGCCCTTCAGATTTCCCTTTCCATGGAGATTTTTGTCATGAAAAGCAGCTGTCTGCAGACACATTTCAGTCTCTCAGTCTATAAACTCTTGGCTTTTATCTCCCTAGGGCTGAAGACCATTGTAGGGGCACTCATCCAGTCTGTTAAGAAACTTGCAGATGTGATGATCCTGACCGTGTTCTGCTTGAGTGTCTTTGCCCTCATAGGCCTCCAGCTCTTCATGGGCAACCTGAGACACAAATGTGTCAGGGATTACACCATGTTTAACTTCACCAATGGCTCCTTGTACTTGGATGGTAGGATGTGGAATAACTCAGAGGAATTTCTTAGCGATCCAGGTAAGCTCCTCTTTGCTCTGGAATCTGGTTTCTGGTCATTTGAGGTTTGGGGTTTTTTTGTTTGTTTGTTCTGGGTTTTGTTTTTTTTGGTTGGTTTTTTTGTTTGCCTTTTTTTGTTTGTTTGTTTGTTTGCTTGTTTGGGTTAATTTGTTGGTTTGGGTTTTTTTTTGTAATTATATTGATGAAGATCTGTATGTGAATGAGCAAAATGTGGCTTCTGGCTCATCATGATGTCAATGTGGTTTTGAAAGACCTAGGTAGGTTTGATTGAATCTCTATGGTGCCTTCACAGTTCATGCTGGAAATACTTTTGGTGCTTTCCTATGAAGTCCTAGCTGCCTCACTGATGATTTTCACAGTTTTAGGGTGTCTTATATGTTTTTAAAGCGCTGAATTCTGGAATTTCATGAAAATTTCAGCTCTGTGTGTGTGAGTCTGGTTTGCATGTTGTTTCTCTGAAGACAATTTACAGCTCTTGCATTTTCTAGAAAAGCTACAAAGTTTGAGTTAATGACCTTAAAAAAAATTCAAAAGGTAAAGCAAAACAATTCAGTCTTTATTAATCTGAAAAATCCCAAGAGAATTTTTTTAAGGAAATCTTTTGCTGTTTGGGCCTAACTCATTATTTGGGTCCAGCCATCCTGTACAAACTCATGACCAATGAATCTTTTTAGACCAATGAATCTTTTTATTTTATTTATTTTAAGGAGAAAAATGAACCACATAATCAACCCATTAACTGGAGGTTTGGTTGAGAGGCAGTGTCGTACTGTCATGGAGTAGCTCTGCTCTGACTCTGTGGACTCTACAGTCCTACATCTCCAGCCATCTGCACTATAAAAACCCCAAATCCGACTCGTGGGATTTGCCTGGCTTGAGCCTGGGCTCTGCTGACCCAGGAATTGGGCCAAGGGCAGTCCCTCCATTCCCCACTGGTGACTTCTGGCCTTTGGCTCAATTCCTCTCCCTGTGGTCTGAGAGCCCTGGAAGCAGTGGTGGTGTTAAGAAGGTGTTAAGAAGGTTTCCTTCAAGGAGTAAAAAGCTCACCATGGGTGTCCTTAAGGCATGATGTGGTCGATGCAGCATTAAGGAAGGACAGGTCACAAAGCTCTGGCTGAGTGAGGGTTCTCTTTGGAGCTGGCCCTGACCATCAGGTCATGTGTCCTCTCAAGGCCCCTGGATCAGAGCCCCTTATCAGCTGGAAGGGGAAAGAGCTCTTGGACGTTTGCTGGATGGTGTGGAACCTGCTGAAGTGTTATCCCATCCATGTCACCCCTGATTCCAGTGAGGAACTGGTAAAGATATTTGTGCACCTGTGGTGGGTTAAGGCACTTAGGGCTCCTCTACCCACAGATAACCGAGAGCTGTGTGAGGTGCTGCTTTCCCTCTCTCACAGAGGCATTGAGGGATGAAATAGTGATGGCTGGAAGCATAAAGCCCTGCAAGAAAGGTGAAAGGAAGAAATGGAGCCGTGAAGATAGTGTGGCTTTCTGGAAATGGAAATAGGATAAATGTGATACAGAATAGTCTGTTAAAATACAAATAGTGTCAGGGCCAGCTGCAGCATTGCTTTAAATGTGAGGAATTGTACAGCTGCTCCAGCATACCATGAGCAAGTTTATTTATGTAGTCCTGATATGGGGAGGAGGGCAGACACTCCCAGAAATCTGTATAGAAAATCCAGCAATGGTTAATAGGGTCATGAAAATATACTTGCTATCACTAGAGGAGATTTGCCTATTACAAAGATAACCAACTTGGTGAGATAACAGATTGAAGTGAATTAAGTTTTGACTGTGTGGTATTACTAGGAAGTAATAATAATAATAAGAAGAAGAATTAGTATTTTCATGATATCTGAAAATAAAGACATGGTGCATTATGGCAAACAGTTGTCTCTTACTTTGGATAGATAGAAATTGTTAAAATTGTGAAAGTGTTGAGGCAATGCAGCAGAAGACCTGGAAGAATAGTAGATTTATAAGAAAAAAGCAGTGACCTCTGAGTAAGAACAATGAAGCCTTCCTCAAAATGCTGAAGAAGGAGGCTTAGCTATTAAGCAAGAGAGAACAATATTAAGTAGGATTTTCATTTAATGTCCCCTGTTGCATTAAAGTGATTCAGAAATGGAAGGACTAGCTCATTTTGTGACTAGATGGGATAGAGCTTTGTATTTCATTTTGCATAAGTATTATGGTGAAATGAAGTGACCATTTAAAGGAGAGGCACTGACCACAATTTAATAACAGTCCGAATTTCAAGTACTGTGGGGAATTAAGCAATACATACAGTTAGATTAAAGTGTAGGCAGACCAAATTAGATAAAAAGAGGAATATATTAAGAAACAGAATCATGTCAGTGTTTACTCTGAAGAAGAAGTAGAGAAGAAAATTGGCCAACATGTTGAGATAGTAGAGTTCACTCGAAGGGAGCAGAGACAATTACAAGAGCTCTTTGGAGATTTCAAAACCAATGTGGCTGTGTCATTTAGTTTGGAGCAGGGATACTAATCTAAAAAACCCAGAAAAAAGAAACCTGAAGTACTGTCAGAGATCCATAATAATACTTTATAGAAAAAGAGGGATGTAAAAAAATAAAGGAGTGCGAACCACTGAAAATTTAATTGGAGAAATGCTTCATTCTGTTCATCAGGACACCAAAAGAGGGAATTAAAATGGCATGATGTGACAGTTCTGCTCTTCTTAAAGAGCGAAAATTTGCTTTGGATTCTTTAAGAATGTTTTATTGTTTTAAAGGGCAGCAGGGAACCTCTGAAATGGCATCGGCCTCCTCCTGTGCCTTAAAACCGTTTTTTGCATGAATGAAAAAAGAGAAATCAGTAAAACCCCTTAAAAGGGTAATAGAGGGAAGAATTTCTTGGTGCTGCAGAGGAAAGAGTTGAGAGATTTAGTCATGAGGTGTTCAGAATGATAAGAACTCAGTTTTGAGTCTTTCAAAGCCCTTTTTAGTTTGAGATAACCGTGGGCACTTGCTACAGGGGACATTTTGGTTGTGTCTCTGGGATGGTCTGGGATAGCTCCAGGTCTGCTCTTTTATTCAAAACTTAATTCATATCTGGACAAAGTTCTGTAATCTTTCCTTATCTGCTTTCAGCCTCCAGGCAGGAAATTTTTTTCTCATCTGTCTTCTCGATCCCCTCGTTTTGGTTTTATAAACGGGGAAAAAAGTCAGTTTATAAACTCTATGTCATCACTGGCTTAACCACAGTTGTGTGGCAGCTCTTGATTTTTGGTTTGTCCTGGAGGGAATAACCACCACAACCCCAAATTTCTGCAACTCCTTCCCTTAACTCCATACTCAAGAACCACAGGCTCTTTCCTGTTCTACCAGTGTGTTCAAGAAAAGTCTTTCTTCTATAAATCTTGTCAATCCTGCACTGCAAGGTTGCTAATGTTGTTGAGAATTGTTGGGTTTTCCCCTCTGTCTGCCATGAGGTGATCGTACACTAAATCCCTTAAGGAATTCCTGCACCCAGTGTCCACCCAATATTTTTCTGTTCTTGCCAACATTTCAGTGGCTTCTGCAGCTGGAGGAAGTGCCAGGTAACTTGGGAAGAAGAGGCAAAATTGTAAGCATGGAGATCCAGTGGGAAAATTCAAACTGACTCCTATTTAGGTTCACTAAACACTGGAATACAAAGTCCTAGAATACAAAAGTGTCAGCAAATATTCCTGATTAGATTGTCAGGAAGGGAAGTGCCTAGGCATTGTCATTAAAAGCTTAACTCTGGGGAAGAAACTTGTGCTAAATTACTGTGGGTGCTTCTGGTATCTCAGCTTAATTACTGGGCACAACAGTTATGGTAAGATGAGACAATTTTTTAGTCTTTCCTCAACTCACAGTAGAGATTGAGGTCTAAAATCTGCCTTTTGCTGGGCACCTCACTTTGGGATGAACAAGAGAATTTTTATATTCTTCCCACCCTTTTAAATGGCTCAAAATTTAAACAGGAACCTCTAAGAGGAAGGCTTATCAGAAAAGTTATTCCATTCTGGCTTTGTCTCCAATGAGTAGTGCTTACCACTGCAAACCTAGAGAGGGGAAAAAATGAAGATTAAGGGAGAAGTAGCTCATCAGGTCTCCCAGTTTCCTCTGTGCGACTGCTCTTTGAATAAATGGATTGTGGGATGAGAGACAGCTGAGCATCAGATAAAATCAGGCTAAAAAATTCCTCATGTCAAGTGCCAGTGGTAAAATTACAATCATTCATCTGGGAAAACGGTGACTACTGAGAGGTAATTATTTTCCTACCTGCAGTTCTAGATTTGGTAAGAGATTGCGATCAATAAGCCCAAGGAGGATTATTTTTAGACATTAATAATATCAAACCTGGAAGACTGGAGTTTTAGATGCAGCAGTGATTGTATATAAAAAATGAAATAAAAGGGGGAAAAAACATCGAAAATAATGATAGTTTACATCCACAGCATTATGAAAATTATGAGATCAATATATCAAAGTCATGGGAGAGTTAATAGTTTAGAAATACCAGCTGACTAAAAAACTATCAGCCTAATTTCAATACTTGTAAAGATTTCTAGGAAAGCAGCTCCAAATATCAGTCTTGAAAGCCTGTCTTGGGTTGTGGTGTTCAAATTAAAGATGTATTTGATGAAGTGAAGCTTCATGAATGTGCGAGTTAGAAGGGATTAAAAGCTGTAGGATGTCAGATGTGTCACTGGCTCAGAGATGTACCAGTGGACTTTGTGTACTTCATTCATGTAGCTGATGATTTTAGAATCTTTAATGTCATTTATGTACTCCATTATGAAAATGGATTATTGACTAGTCAGTAAGTAGAAATCTGAGTCCTTTTGTTGAGCAGGGCTTAATGTAAGGGCTGAAAGCATAAGAAAAAATGCTTTAGAAAAGAACCTAAAACTATAATTAAATTATATAAAGTGACTTATGGAATGATAGTCCTAAACCCCAGCATTTTCTTTTTCTTTAGACTAAATACCTTGTTTAAGGCACTCTGAAAGAGTCTTGTTTTCAAATTGTTCTATATATGTTTTCCTCTCAAAATCAGAATCCTTTTAGGTAAAAAAGAGCAACCCTGTAATTTTCGTTAGATAGTCCTGTCCAAGCAATTGACATTAAAAAAAAATTAACAAGTAAAATAAATGAATGTTCAAGCTTTATGAGCCTTTTAGAGGGAGGAATCAGCTACTATTTTTATTGCTTAAAAAAGGTATTTCAGAGTTGTTATTTTTTTCTTCTAGAGTAGTTTCTGGCATTCATTTCATGGCACTGATTTTTCTCTTCTTCTGGAGTCAAATTGTGTGGTTAACAGTGTTCTGGGGAAAAAACAAAACAACTTTTAAAGGAAAAAAATCCAGATCAAGATTAATAGAATATTTTTTGTCACCTCCAGTTAGACCAGAAGACTTAGGATTGCTTTGGGTTCTATATTTAGAAAGATGTATAGAGTATGTGAAGTTTTGGGGATACCCATCCAAATCATGGTCTTGGGCACTTGAGAAGGGATCAAAGGCTTGTGTGGAACAGATGCTGAGGCACAGATCTGTGAGTATACAGAAATGTGTGTCTGCATGCAGATGAGGCTGTGGGTATCTTCTCTGAGCTCTATGCCTGACTGGTATCTCTGCCTGATGAAATAATTTTTGTTTCCAGAACCACTGAAATGGAGCTCTATGAACAGATAATCTGAATCTGTATGGGAACTGTAGAGAAAAGAATTTTGTACAAGTCAGATAATAAATGTAGCCAGTTTGGGGAGAGCTGAAGTGTTTGGGGCTTTGTCTGAGGTGGTAATAGAAGACAGCAAGTGTTTGATGAATAATTTTGGAGGTGGGAGGAAAGGGAGAAGCAATAAATCAAGTTGGGACTGGAATAGGTGATTTTTTAATGTATGATTGTGAATGAACCAGCGATTAAAACAAGGAACCTCTCTGGGCTTTCAGATGGTGCTTGTCAGCATGGAATCTATTGACATTACTCTACTTCAACTGTAAATATTGTGTCTTTGCTCAAGTGCTGTGGGTCTTCTGACAAATAGCTTCATCAATACTCAAAACTTAATGCTCTGATATGTTATTAACATGGGTATTGTACCTGTGCACTTTAATTTTTTAAGCTAAATAGAAAAAGAAAACCCCATGAGAAGTGCAAGGATCAGAAAAACATAGGAATTGATAATGCTGAATCCAATACAGTCTCTTCCTTACCATCCAGTAAGATTTTTTTCCACCTTGTGGTGAAAGATGAAGTTCTTATATTGTAAATATTTGAAATATTTTTTGAAACAGGAGGATTTCTACCTTGGTTACACCTTTTGTTCTCATCACTGCTCATAGAAAGGAGAGATCTACTTGAGGAAAGATCTGCCATGGAAAATTCAGACTAAGGATTTTCAGTTTTCCTGCCCCTTCAAATTGTTCATAAACTACAGAATTAAAACACCACCTGGCTTGAACAGTGATGTGCATTTAAAAGGAATTTCTATGTGCCTATTAAGGCCTGTCCATGGGCTGCTCCCTGCTCCAGGTTCAGCAATAAAGTGCATGGCAAAGGCAAGAGGCATCTTCTGCTTTTACCTCTGAGCACTCAGCCCAGGTGCACTGTGAGCAGAGAATAACTTGCATTGCTGCTTGCTTTTATTGCTCTGGTTTTAAGGAATAAGTAAAGATATATTTTTCTCCTGATAATTTTCATCAGTGCTGAACCCCCCTGAGTGTGGTAGAGATAAAATATGGGAATTCCCTGGCTCAGTCTGGCTTTGGCATACCTAGAGCAGCATCTCTCTGTGGCACTGAACAGCCCCATTTGCTCCAGAAAATTATTAGTAGAGCTGGAAGTATAGATTTTTTTTTCATTTTCAATTAACATTAACTGTTGTAACTCAGGATATCCTTATCTACACAGGCAACAAATCTTTCTTTGAATGTTTTGTCCACAGGGGCAGCCTGCAGCAGTAACTTCAGCAGTTCAAATGGGAAATATAGTGAAAAATATTTCCTTTATCTTTAGTTTTGAAAATTCTTCTTTTCTTTTCCCCTTTCCATTTTCTTAAGGCAGAAAACATTGTTATCATGTTCTTGTCACTAGGAGCACACAAAGCTCCCTGTTCTCTTTTTCCAGAATACATGCTGTTTTTTCCTGTGATAGTCACCTTTTTTTTCTAGGATAAAAGATGCCCATTTTTTCAATTGCTGCTCTTCTTAAATTTTCCCAGTCATTCTCTTTACCTTCTCAATACTTTCCAGTCTGGCAGGTGCCCTATTGATAGTGGTCTTCCTTAAGACCATCATGACCAACCATTACCCCAGCACTGCCAAGTCCACCACTAAACCCTGTCCCCAGGTGTCACATCCACACATCTTTTAAACACCTGCAGGGGTGAGGACCACACCACCTCCCTGGGCAGCCTGTTCCAATCCCTGATTACCCTTCCCATGAGGAAATATTTCCTAATATCCAATCCAAACCTTCTCATGTGTGACTTTTGAGGTTCATTCTTCCAGTGCTGCCATCGCTCGTTCCCTGGGGGAAGGGACCAGCCCTGACCTGGCTGCACCCTCCTGTCAGGCGGTTATAGAGAGTGAGAAGACTTTCCTGCCCTCCAGGAGATCAGCACTCCCACCCAGCCTGGTGTCATCTGCAAATTGTCTGAGGCTGCACTTGATCCCCTTGTCCATATTTCTCCATCCTTGCCCCCCTGTATATCAATATTACATTTTCCTCTGATCATAGCTTCATATTACATAAAAGTGTTGACTAAGAAACCCTACCAAAAAAAAAAAAAAGTCAATCTCTCTTATCTGAACTTATACAGGAAATTTAAGGGCTGACAAGGTTATGAATAGGTGAGATTTTCTCCTTCTCTGCTTTACTTCACTTTCTGACAGCTTAATATTCCCTTTGCATTTCTCCACTGCTTTTTTTTTAGTGGAGTAGGTGTCTCTAGTGCTCCTCATTCAGTCCATGCCTCAGACTTTATTTACCTGGAAAATACTGTGTATAGGAGATGTTGTTACCTCTCTGCTCACCTTCTCTCTCCCTTGTACTTACAAAAGTAACAAAAAAGTGCAGGTGCAGCCCTCTGTTATCCCACAGAGATCCTGCAGACTGACTTTTCATCTTAACCTATGTTTTCTGTCTCTCAGCCATTTTTTGATCGAATTTATTTGTTTTCTTTATCGCAGTAAATGCAGAACTTTTTTTTTTTCTATTTTCCTGTCATCTGTCTGTAACCACAAATGCATTTGACCTTTGTAGCAGCTTTTGATTTTAATTCTTTTGTGTGAAACATATGAAAAAAATTCCATAAAACACAAAACCTCTACAAAACTTCCAGAGAGCACACTTCAGCACTTTGCTGCCTTTTCATGTGGAGCATATGTCTAAACAAGTGGTACTAAATATGCTTTTAGTCACATGCACCCTACATGCTATGCACCCTACAGCCCTAAGAGTGGGGTTCTGAGTGACTGGTGAGGCACAGAGGCATAGAAGGAGGTTATCTGAAGATGTTTAAAAGCCAGCATCTCTGTTTATTGCTAGTCATTGTCTCCTGTCTTGTCTTCCTGGGGATGCTCCTGAGCTTGGCAAGGTCCCCAAGCCAATTTGGCAGCATCCAAATTCTCTGCTCTCCTCTAGTGCACACCTCCAAACTCCTGATGTGCTTTTTGTTCCCTCAGACCATGTGAGCAGCACAAACCAGGGACTGTGGATCTCTGAGGCTTTCAGAGCCTCTTCCTAGTGCATGGGAGCCATCTAGCACAAGAGGGCTTGATTGATATTTTTAGTGGGTTTTTCACAAAGGTGGGAAAAGCTCTACTGTCAAAATTGGAGACATTTTCTGTGCTGTGGCGACTGCTGAGCCTGGCAGGGAAATTGTTTCTCTGACTTGTCTGAAGAGTGGGGAGAAGCACTAACAGGAGCCTACCAGAGAGACTCAAACTGAAGGAGACCACTTTCCTCTCTCCCCCTGGCTGTATTATTTTCTACGGCCTCCTCCCAGCCCCTCCATATCTCCTGCAGGACAACTCATGCCCAGAATTCCAGGCTGTGTTTACCACAAAGTCATGCAGTTGCCAATGCTGTACATAAAGTTGAATCTCTGCTCCCTCTACCCACCCAACCATCTTGGCCATAACTCCTGTTCCTCTCTGAACTGAAGTTAGGAAATGTCCTTCCATGTAGTTGCAGGGTATGGAGGCATCAGAGAGCTGGGCTAGAAGTGATTTCCCAGGGAAAGAGGGAGGATGGGAAGCAAGGAGAGGAGAGCACCCAAGAGCCTCTGAAACTCAGCAGGAGGGTCAGCAGCAGCAAAGGCCAGGGGACAGCAAAGGAGATCCAGATCCCCTGTCACGGGCTGAGCAACAGGACAATAACTGATTATTATAATTATTTGCAACCCCTTTTAGCCGGGAAGAACTCGCCGGCAGTGCCGCTTTTTCCCCAAGCGTTCTCCCCTAATAACACCCTTAATACAGCCTGTTCCATGGCTTTTGTGAGGCATGTTTTTCATCTTCAAACTCAATTTCATTTATTAGAGGCTTCGCCGTGTGTGACACAGTGTGCACACAGCAAGTGCAGCACGGATTGGTTTTAATTATCGCGTATTACCAGGAGGCGAGCGCGTTTGCGCCAGTGGGCGAAAGGGTGACGAGGGGGTGTTGTCTGTTTCCTTTCTGTGCTGCATATCACAACCGTAAGGAGATGGAGCTTTCTGAACTGCATTTTAAATTTGGAATGGGGACATTGGGTGGCTGTCAGTGCTCTGTGCCAGCCCCAGCGCGGGGAGAAAGTCTCCAACCAGCGAGCGCCCGTGTGGCTGCAATAAATAGTCTGAGATAACAAACACCTCTCTGAAGTTTTTGTTAGAAAGTCAGCCAGAGGACTCTTCTCTGGGCAGTGACTAATGATATTTGAATGTTGCTCTTTATGCAAGTGTGATAATATATAGGGTTGTTGTGGTGGTTTTATTTTTAATTGGAATTAATTTGTTGTGAGAAGAGTCAGAATAACATTTCAGCAGGGCCTTCAAAGGAGGAGCAGAAACTGGAGGCAGAAGCTGTGTTTTCTAAGCTGACTCCAATCTTTTATAGTTTTCTGAATGAGAAAGTTTTCCTTTCCTTCACACAGAAATGAGGAAGGTTTCTACCCTGCAGTCTATGTCCCCTACTGGCTTTCTGCTCAGTTGTGTGATAGAGATGTGGAAAGCACAAGCTGGAGCCTATTTTTAATTGGAATAATTATTTTTTGAAGACGTTTGCTTTTTTTTTTTTTTTCTCTTAATTTGACAAGTGGAGATACTGTGAATGTTTACTCAGTTAGAATCACCTGGTGTGGGAGGGAGCAATGCAGAAACCTGGAAGATATTGAGAAATCAGAAAAAGCATAAAATGAAACAGACAAAAATATGAGGAACTGACTTTGGGAGGAAGATATTGCAAGAATAGACATGGAATATTTGTGTTTTTACACACTTGCATATTGTGCACATTATTTAAAATTATGACCAATGTTATTTGCTTTGAGAAGTGTAGGAGGCAGAACACAGACTTGAAGGAGACTTTGTTCTTCAGACCATTTTTACTTCTTTTAATATGACCAGGTAGTTACTTTACTCTGGAAATTTCTGTAGAAAACTTCTACATGTTTGTAAAAAGCAACATGTACCCTATGACTGTGACATCAACATTTCAGTAAAGATGGTAGAAAAAACGTCACCATTACCTTTGGAAAGAATGGCACATTGCATAAAGTTTATGTACACACACACTGGTGCTACAAATATAATGGTTTTGGCTTAATTTTACATCAAAAATTAAAAAAAAAAAAAAGTAAACACCGAAAATAGAGGGTTTCTGTTTCATTTTCCTTATTGGTTTTCCTATTTTTTCCCCACTCACAAGCTGAAATCTTTTAGTGAAAGACAAAACAGAAATGATCTGAGATCTTCCAAGGCAATGAAAAATCACTGTGTTTTCAGGTGGGGTTGCTCAGTTTGAGCAGTTTTCGGAGAGAAAAATCCTGCTCTGCATGAAAAAGGAGTTCCTAGTTCTCTGCCCACGTTGGAGTTAACTGATGGGAAGCTGAGGCCATGGGTTAATAT
The DNA here is from genome assembly GCA_013396995.1 of Dicaeum eximium. NCBI lineage: Eukaryota > Metazoa > Chordata > Aves > Passeriformes > Dicaeidae > Dicaeum > Dicaeum eximium. Next base: position 1,483,371 of record VWZP01001896.1, read on the forward strand.
GGTACCAAGGGTGTTCATTCTTTAAAGCAAGAGTGACGCCTGTTTGCTTCTTGCAGCTCTCTGATTGCCCAGCAGGCTTGATTGAAATCCAAACCAGCGGGCTTTGAAGGAAAGACTGATTGTTGTGCACATTTTTGATAATACAGCAATTTGTCTCCTTGGGTATAAAGCTCTAATCCCCCTTTCATTTATCAGTGGGGAATCGGGAGCTCGCCTCTTCCTCAGCCCGACGTTTGTCACAGGGGCTGTGGCACTCCCTTGCTCAGACCCCATGGAGAAGATGTGCCCTCCCAGCAGCACCCACACACTCAGTTCCTCAGCCTGCATTTCATGGGGTTCTTTGACACCTGCCTTACTGCTTGTTTTAGAAATGTAAATATTTAAGTCAACACCAGACAACAGTATTTTGTCTGTTCTCGAGATTTCAGATTTCTTGTTTGCACACAGAGAATCCTTGTCCTCCTTAATCCTGTCTCAGACTGTGTTCTTCTGATTTGGCTGACCAGGAGGTGTGTGCTCCAGAATTTCAATCAAACCTGGAATCATAGAATGGTTTGTGTTGGATAGCACCTTAAAGGCCACCTAGCCCAGAGAGAAAGTGGGCTGGTGTGTTTGTGTCACTGACTCTGTGTATCCCAAATAAGATGCCACCTGTCCTGAGAAAGGCACAAGTCCTTTCCCAGCAGAACTGGAGGTGAAAGGTGATGCAGGTGTGGCACCTTTCCCTGTTTTGTGGTGATTGATCACCAATCCTCAGCCACACTCAGCCCCGAGCATTGCTGTCACACAAGGTGTTTCTGTAGAAAGCCCAAGTGACCAGACAAAGTGGAAAAGCATCCAATCTGAGCAGGATCTGTGCTCTGATAACTTGTGAACGCCATCACATGCCCCTGTAACCACAAGCTCCGGGGCAGTAATTCCCTCTTGGCGTGCAGCAGAGCAGGGCTTTTCCACTGCTCGCAGCTTACTGAGAAAGCCACAGCACATCTGTTCAGTGGTTGAGCCATTGAGCATTCTCTGCATAGCCTGCCTGGATAAGCTGTCACTCTTGATTTTTAAAACATTTCACAACAGAGGGTTAGCCTGGAATGGAGAACCTCTTGTGAGCAGCATCTGCAGAGGCCCCTGTGCTGACAAACCCTCACCAGGCGAGGCTGCCACCATCACATCTTGGCCAAGCAGGGATCACGTCCTCTCTGCTGCAGCAAAGCAGACCAGATTATTTACCCCTCCTCAGTCAGCTCCACACCTCTGGTTTGCTTTTTTTTTTATGTTTCTAGAGCAATGCTTTTATCTGTTCTTCCCTGCCACCATCCAGGTTTTAGGGATGCTCCTTAGAACATCTTTTCTTCACTCTCCCTCCAGAACACTGATTTTGCTTATCCCTTTGAGAAGAAATTGGCCTCCTATTCTGTTACTCTGCATGTTAGACTTGGTTGGCTGGGGAGAGAAGAAGAAGTGTGTATGCAAAGTCTCTCATTAGCCTGGAGATGCTAATTTCCTTGAGCCTTACTGATAGTCAACCTGGGAATGATCCACAGCACTTAAATTTAGCTTGCTCTTCTGAGGGTCCCTTGAGAAGTGTCTGTCTCTCTCCATTGCCATTACAGATGACTACAGTGATAAATATTTGTCTTTGTGAATACTTCCTTGTTTGTTTGATCTTTACAGGGTGCATTTTTGTTTCTTTTGCTTTATCCTGTGTGTTTCCTATGCTGAGCAGAATCCACCAGACTGAGGGAGTGGGCTGCTTTGTTAATATTATTACATTCTGAGTTATAGCTGGTTACATTTTTAACCTATGAGTCAGTAATTTCTGCCACAAACTTCAATTAATATGTGTCTCATCAGTGTAGAGACTAAAAGTTACAGGCTAGCATATGGTTTGGTTTCATTACATTTACAGGATTTAACAGCAATGTTCTTGGTTTGAACAGAGACGTAGCTTAATAGAATTTTCTAAAAACATTGCCCACCTTATTCATTGTCACCTTATTCAACTGGTCATATTCAGAATACAAGCAGCAAGTGCTTACAGACATTTGAAAAAATATATTTATTTTTCCAATTTATAGAAACAAAAATTAGCAAAACAAAGCTAAAGCATGCCATTCATCTCTCTCTTGCTGTCCCAATTGAATATTGCTGGTTGGTGGATGATATTTTTGAATGTTATCATTCCCAGAATGTGTTTATTAAAAAGCCATTTCTCTATTTCTGTTGCAGTGAACTATTTCATAAAAAATGGCACAGAAGATGTGTTACTGTGTGGCAACAGCACTGATGCTGGGTAAGTGCTTTAAAAATATCTTCAGTTCTGGCCTGTTTTTGTTGCCATTATTATTATTATTATTATTATTATTATTATTATTATTATTATTATTATTATTATTATTATTGCTACATTTTCCTCTAGTTCTGTCCACTTTTCACCAGCATGAAGTAAATATTTTAACTTCCTTGTGCCCAGGCATATTAGTAGAGAGGATAATGACAATATTGTGCATAGCAATACAATTTTCTCAACTGCAGGGAAGAGGAGTTTCTGTGTGTCATTTATTCAGGTTTAAAATCTTTAGGGGCCTTATTACAGTTCTTTTTCAATACATTTGAATTTCTCAGTAAAAAAAAATTGTGAAAACTAAGTAAGATTTTGGCTGAGTGGAGAGTATTTTAATGGAAATGAAACAGGAATGGAAACAGAACACCTGGAGGGATTTAAACTGATGATGAATTTCTGGGTTTTGGCAAAGGAAGATAAACAAATCAACAAATGGCCCAAAAATAGCATGTTTGGGAAGTGGGAAGGTGCTCAGGTTTGAATTGTGATCTACATTTGCTCTTGATTTGCTTGTAGACTACACGTAGACTTTCATTTTATCTATAATTGTATAGACAGTGAGGAGATCCAGGGGTGTACTAACATCCTCTGCATAAAGGACTTTATTCATATCCCTGCCATCTGTAGATGCCAATGGTTCCTCCTGCATCCCATCCCCAGGGTCCAAGTGCACTGTCAGGGCGTGTGATTTCATTTGTCAGCTTCTCATGGTCTTGATGGAAGTGGAAGAGATCTGATAGAATGGAAAGAGATGGGATCTTCTGTGGTCAGAGGAAATTATAAGCCATGCAAAGATTGCAGGCTGTTAGGGGTTGTACAAAGAGGTGGAAAATACTTTGGAGTAGTGGGACAAAGGAGCTTTTGAGCCAAATATTTGAGAGCATTGGAACCAGGGTGTCTTAGGCCAAGAGAGGGCAGAAGGTGAGATGATCTGCTTCTGGAGGGAGATGTTCTGAGCTGGTAGAACCAAATGTGGAAGACTGAAAAAAAAAAAAAATAGGGGTTTAATTTAGAAGGAATTTAATGGGTAAAAAAGGCATGTGTGTGCAGGGGGGCAGCAGGGAATTGAAGGGAAGATAAAATCTGAACTTGCTTGTGGACAAAAAGGCAAGAAAAGCCCTCAGGTCCCGGGGAGAGATGTTTTGCTTTCTGCTGCCACTGCCTGTATCTGTATTGACATAAGACAAAGGGAAAGCTCAGTGTCAGCCTTCCCTCTGCAGGCCTGGTGTGCCTGATCCATGCTGCCAGCCTGAGTTAGACTCTAAGATCCTTGGGCAGAGGGCCATGCCTTCCCCTGTGTTTGTTCCTCGGGAGGTACAATGTCAGCATCCATTAATTAGGGCCTTTGTTGATTGTAATACATTGTGTTTATCCAGGCTCAGGCAGAACTCCAAGACTTTTGGGATGTTTCCCGGGAATCCCAGGATCTGGCAATCTCCATTGTGCTGGTGAACCTCAGCCTTTGCAAACCAATAGGCAATAATATTGGGAAAAACAAGTGCTCTGCACAGCAAGAATGTTTTGTGTGTCATGGAATATTCTTTGTTCTCACTGATGACCTGAGCTGTGGTGGTGGAAAGCTGCTGCTCGTGGGCAATGCTGAAAGAGTTGGTCACTGCTGCTTTGGAATTGTTCAGCTGGTGGGAAGTTAAATACCAATCCAATATCTGTGGAGTATCTATATATTGGCAGCCTGTGTGGATTTAAGGGTCAGTTTCTAGCAAGGCTAATGAGCAAACCCACCCGCTCTCCTTCCCATGAAAGTTAATAAACTTCAGCATGTCAGCAAAAAGCCATGATTGGAGAAAACCCCTGGTGGAGGTACTGTGCCCACAAGAGGGTTACAGTCTGCAGCAGCCAGGGGAGAACTTGCAGCTCTTGAGTATAAGAAGATGAAAATGACACCTTCAAAACGAGTGTTCTTGTGCTTGTTTTGGTAAATACATCCACACTGTCAGTGTTCATGACATCAGGGGAAACCAACCAGCTTTCCCTTCATGCCTTGATTCTGGCTTCTTCAGCCTTTTGCTGTTTTAGTTAAGTATTTAATACCACTTTATTAAGTTTAAATGCCTAAAAATGGGTACTAAATATCCCTACTTACGCTGGGTTCTTTTAGCTCAGGCTTAGCAAGTGTTGTCTCATCTGCTGTACATTGCACAGAGCTGCTGCCAGGCATCCACTGCCATCGTTTAAAACATGAAGATTATTAGAAAGATGCTCCTCAGGCCCCAGGGGATGTGCAAAGTTGTGTATTCCCACCTGTTGGGACAGGGAGAGCATCATTTACAGGCTGATGTATCTCACGAGTGCGTTTGTTTTCTCTCACCTTCAATGACTGAAGCCAAGAGCAGGAGTGTTCAGCAGTAAACCAAAATCTGCATTCTTGGGACCTTCTGGGGCAGGTTGCACCACAGGAGCAAGGGAGGGGATTTGAGAGGGAGTAGATGCATGAGGTTGTGGTTCCCTCATTTATTAGAAATTAAATTCATGGCAAGTGAGGACCCTTGAACTGGGAGCCCATCAAGGCATCAGGAGGGTGTGGTAAGGAAAGGGAGCTGGCAAGGCCATGTCTGAGGGTTCATAGCATTTTGCTCACAGTTTGAATTCATCAGCCTCTGGGATACACTGAAGACCCAAAGGAAATTCAGGGAAGGGCGGTGTCATGGTTTCTCTCCTGAAAGGATTTGTTGTTAGAGTCAGGGGTATCTGTGTTGTGGCCAGGATATTAAATCTTGAGGTAATTGAAAAAGCCATTTCAGTGCATTTTTAAAAACATGTTAATGACACTCTGAGGTTTGTCTGGTTGCTGTTATTATGGAAGAGTTAAAAAAAAATTCAAATAAGTCTGCTATGGCAATTGTCAGGTGATGAGACTCAAGTGGTCTAATGTAAGAGCATGTAGTGATGGAGACTGCAACCTGAGCTGGAGTAGCAAGCCAAAATCAGCAGGGAAATGATCATCAGTGGATTCTATATCACAGAAAATCTAATTATCTCCAAGGTGGGGGCTTTATTACATTACTAAGAGGGACTGTTTTCTGAACAAGCAACCAAGCTGCCAATAAAGCAGGAGGTAATGGATCTAGCTAATACTGATTCCAGTTCAGAAGGGATTTGAATAGATGTATGTCACTCAGCTGCAGCAAACATGTTTCTAGTACTTGACCTGGCAGAGGCAGGAAAAAACCATTTATTTGCATTTTTAGATATGATCAAGCAACCTCAAGAATCTGCTTTAAAACCATGCTGCAGAGACATGGTAGGAATGCCAGAGAGATGGCAAATTTCTTAGGTACACAAGGGCTAATCTGTCTGTGGGGTTTCCCATGTGATGCCTCTGAAACCCTCTTCTTGATGCCTGAAATCTGACTTTTCTTCATTTAATCAAACATAACTTTTTTGTTGCTTTTCATTTTGTTTATCCAACTGTATTTTCCCCCTTCGATGTCCTGCAAGAATTTGTTTTGTGCTTACAAGGAGCAGAGTACAATAGAAACAAGAAGTAACTTTTGGAGAAGAAAGAAAATCAAATTATTGTGATCAAAGATATTCTTTGGCTTAAAGTGACACCTGCTTGGTGTTTCACAACAAGCACATTCAGGAAACTACACTGATAGAAAAATGCTTTGCTCTGTGTGTCAGAGATTGGTCAGACTGGGAGCAGTGCTAACATTATGGCTCTCTTAACCAAAAGAAAAACCAAAAAAAAAGAACCAGAAAACAAAAAACAAGTAGTGTATTTGCAGTTGTTGATGTTTTTAGATGCATTTGGAGGTTAAATTTAGTAGTTTTTTTGGATGTGGCTGCACTGGGATATACACAAATTGTTTCTCTTTGCAATTCCAGCATCTTCTATTTGATTTGTTTAAAATAAATTGAGAAACCTCAGATAGTCTGATTTTAAAACGGGACTACAAAATCTTGTAAATTTGCTTTTCAATTTAACCCCTAGTATATATCTTCTCCAATGTGGAACACCTTGTTTCAGCCTCAAGGAGGGTGCAGTAAAGATCCAGTAGAATGATCAAATATTTGGGAGATCTTAGGTGGGAGCAGAAGGTGGAAACTTCTCTTTCCTTAGTGAAATCAAGTTCTGGCATCAAGTGAAACATGAATTGGGAAGGCTGCAGGGCAGCAGGTAACAATAGGTACCACCACATACTTCCCATAAATATGAATATAAATATATAAATAAATAAATAAATAAATATGAATAGAAAAATAAATAAATAAACAAACAAATAAATAAATAAATAAATAAATATATATATATATACGTACACACACACACACACATCCTGTATGTCTGCCCTCCTGCTCCCACCTTCAGATCCCACAAGGCATCCTGCTGGAGCACACCACTACCAGAGCAGATTCCCAGTGGCCAACACTGCAGAGTTCCCTGCTTCCCCACAGAGTAAAGACTTTTATGGGGGCTGCAGCAGTGTGGAATTATCTGTTTGTGAGAAAGGAAGATACGTTTCAGCTCTAAAGCATTTTCACTTTCATCCTGCTCTAATTTCATGGGGATGTTTTTCTGCTGTGCTTAGGCTGCTGTTTTTATTTCCCCTCCTGCCTGCAGGTTTGGTTGAGCAATAGAAACAGCAAGGAAATTTGTCCATTAGGAGAAAGAGAGAAGATGCTGTCAATGTACAAAGTAAACAAACAGGCACAAAAGAGAAACTTAAATTTTGTCTTTTCACTTTTTCATTTCCATTTACAACAAGGAGCTTGCTTTTCAAAAAAGTGTACATGTTTTAAGTCAGTTCTACCCCCTTTGGATCTCAAGGTCAGACTGCCTAATTTTTTTTTTCCCTTACACATGATAAGTCCTGTGTATTCAGCTCATGGGCAGGAATAGTCTACAAGATCATACTGACAATGAAAGCACATTTGCATCATGTCTGTACTGATATTACCAAAAAGACTAGTGAACAGGAAGGAAAAAGCAGCCAGTAAATCTACTTCAGGAACAACAAGAAAGCACCTTTGGCAACTGCATCCTAGTAATTGTTGCTATAGAAACTTTAGCTACCTTTATTCCTACAATGACCTTGATTTTTCTTAACAGGATACATTAAAACAGTGTACACTGTGGGGCAGGGTTCTCTGTGGCTTGGTAAATTCTGTCACTGAGCTCATTGCACACAAGGGATGAAGGAATGACCATGTGTTGTAGCACTCCTCAAAGTCTTTGTGTCAGTCCTAACTCTTTCTAAGGCATTATCAGAAAAAAAAAAACCAAAAAACCAAAAAAAACAAACAAACAAACAAAACCACTTTTGTTTTCTTCTGTGTTGTGGCATTTTACTAAGGTGATTAATACCCACATGTAGAACTGCATCAGATGCCTGTTTTCACAGTCTCCATGAGCAGCACAAGCAGCGTTTTTGTGGCAGTTCCTCCACATCTCCCTGCTGTCAGCGCACTCGTTACACGTACAGCCATGCAGCACTTTGATCTCTCTGAGCTGTAGTAACATTCCTTTGCCTTTGTGCATCCTCCACGCTGTGATTTAAAGCCCCTTGTAAAGGCTTATCACACCCCTGAAGGGTAGAGAAGAAACATGCACCGTGCTGAGGAGGGGAGCTGCTATCGGGCGCTTCCACCAGCCCTGCTGCAGCTCTCACCCAGAACTTGGCAGGGGAGAGCCTGGAAAAACGTTTGTCTGCCAGAACACGTCAAACAGCATCCAGCAACACAGCCCCAGCTGCACCACAAACTGGGGAGCTGCACCAGGGGAAAGTGCACACAGCTGACTCTGTTATTCTGCTGCTGGCAATTAGGACCTTTGCAAATCTAAATTGCCTCACCTTATATCTGTGTTATTGCTATTATTGCTGTTGCTGTTGTTGTTATTAATTGTTTTCTATAAGAGGGTCCTAGGTTCAGGCCATATTGTGCTGGATGCTGGACAAATAGGGTGAGAAGAGCTCTCTTGGCTTGGAGGTTTGGCATTTCAGAGGTGCAGCCCATGAATGAGTGCTGATATCTGAATATCTGAAATTTGACTTTTCTTCATTTAATCAGAGAGAACTTTTTTGTTGCTTTTCATTTTGTTTGTCTGACTGCATTTTCCCCCTTGGTGTACTGTAAGAATTTATTTTGTGCTTACAAGGAAGAGAGTACAAAAGAAACAAGAAGTAACTTTTGGAGAAGAGAGAAAATCTTCAGTTCAGGAGAAAGCCCTGGTTGCAAGTCATGTCAGAACTACCCAGCTTTGTCAGGCAGGTCATTGCCTGCCAGTGTTTAACTTGCTGCAAGAATGGTCCATTCCAGGAAATGGGATACTGGGAGCTTTGGCACGTGCCTAATGGGATTGGTGTGTGCATTACCCTCACCAAATGCAGCCTGATGTGGGACAGCTGGGCTGACAGGTGGGAGAGGCTGTAAAGGTTGCTTGAGTGAAGAAGGGGACACAGTTTCCAAGTGTGTCCCCTTCAAATGTCACCAAAGCAAGGGTATTTTGGAAAGGACTGTGTTATTTAAACTACTAGAGCTAAAAACGTAATTACATCCCAGGGTATCAAGCAATACTAGTGAATTTATTTCAAACCTTCAGGCTATGCAGCACACCTTAAAGGAATTTACCTAGATTCTGATGTAAATCACATAAGATTTTCCAGTTACTCTGAGCTGGTTACAGTGACAGGAGAGTGAGGATGGTCTGCTCATGGTGAGAAAACCTCTTGCTTGAGTGTGTTAAGCAAACAGAATGCAAGCATGACACCTCAGAGGTGCTGCAGGGACCGTGGCCATGACTTGAGGAATTATACAGGTTTAGGAACAATAATAACAGCCCCCATTCCTAGGGATCAGTGTGTGTTTGGAAGATCATGTCTCTGGTCAAACAGCAGCAGTAGGGATTAAATCCAAATCCACTCAATTCTTAAGGAGGGGTAATATTACCTCTTAGTCAAAGCTGTAATAAGCCCATCAGCCACATGAGAGGAGCAGACTTACTAAAGGCTACAGCCTTCATTAGGCAGTAATCTACTATTATGTTTATGATGATAAATTACTGCCCTACATTTTGTTTGGTGGGTTAGACAGAAGCTGCGGTGTCTGGCCATTGGATTGAGTCAGGAGAAATGAGAGTTTGCTTGCCTGACTGCATTGTGGAGCCTGGACAAGGCACCTTGCAGGAGAGGGAGTTGTCCCCTCTCTGCTCTGCTGTCACGGGCTGAACCCACAGCTTTTCCATCTCCCTGAGCAAGCAGCCAGTGGGGCAGGCTGAAACCTTTCCTGGATGCCAGTCAGCAGCATGCACAGGGCAGTGGGTGCTCTGAGCCTGTGAGCAAGCCTGCTCATGGGCAGCTCCTCTTTCCTCCTCCAGTTTCAATTCTTGGTTGATGTTGTTCTTTATTCTGAGCATTTCTTCTCTTCTTTGTCATCATCGCATCTTTTTTTTTCCTTTTCCCTGCAGCATGTGGTTCAATTTGCTTGCACTTCCATCATTTCAGACACTTGGCACCCCTTCCCTTGCTTTTAAAAATGTCATTCAAATTCTCTCTGTCCATTTGGATGCTTGGAGTGAGAGCTGCTGGGGACTCCTGGTCAGACCTATCCAAGACAAAGCATTCCACTGCAAGTCAGATTTTGGCTTTTAGATGGTAATTAGTCGGGAATTGTAAGTCAGACACTCTAATTGTGGTTAGTCTTTAATATTACAAAACAAGAAAGAGCAGGGGAAGGAAAAAAACCTGTGACTTTCAGGCACATCAAGCACCCACTGACATCAATGGCTTTGGCTGAAGTGCTGCTGGCTTTTGGCCCCTTTCTCCTACATGCCCAGTTACCCTTACAACATTCATTCTTAAAAATATTTTCCTGTTTTAGAATGGTTTCATTTTGTTCAGGTAAGAGCAAATGTTAGTCTAAGGATCTTTGTTCCCCATGGTATGATCTTCTGTTTTGACTGCTGTCTCCTCCCTCAGAGTCAAGGGAAAGGAGAAAATATGGAAAGTGTGGGAGGAAATACTCAGGTCTGTGGTCTAAAGGATACCTAAACCTCTCTTTTGTGGTTCAGCAGGATGAGGCAGGTTGAGGAAGACTGTGCACATCAACCAGCCATGGAGGCCATGGCATTGTCTGACCTCCAAAGGCAGCCAGGCTTCCAAACCCCACCTTAGGGGTTCAATTTTTGACCACCAGGGTGATTTCCATTCCCCAGGAATTAGCCATGTGTCAAAGACATCGGCTATAAACTTTTCAGCCAGATTTCTGCATTCTTAGGCTTAAGGTGTGACCTAAGCAGGAACAATAAGAGACTCTTACCAAAATAGGGGTTTGTTATTTTAATTTTTGCTGTTTCTGTGATATGTGCTTCACTGCTTCTGTAGTGTCAGTCACTGTTTCCAGTGTCCCTTTGTAACCTAAACCCAAGGAAAGTGCAGCCTTCACCTCACAGATGTCATTGATGTTGACTCCTGGTAGCCCATGGACAACCTTCCCTGTATTTTCAGGATCTCAATGTTACAAGCCAGTGCATGGATGTTTGACAAATTTTCTTTTATTGCCCAACCCTATTGGCCACTGTAGCTTGGATCAGCAGGTTGCTTGGCTTGGCTAGATTAAACTCCTGAGGCAGAGCATTTTGTAATTATGCCCCTCAGCTACAGCTCTCTGGCATTCCCAGCCTGTGTTATTTAAACCAAAGCTGTTTCTTATGTCCTTTAATTTCCTGTACCACTGCCAGCTTGCAGTGGTGATTGCAGCCTGATGGATAGGTAGGTAGGCTGCTGCTTTTAACTTTTCTGAATCAATGGCACTAATTTTATTGTGATCAATTGAACAGCATCCTGTGACACTCCTTTGGAGGGTGGTATATTTATGTGGCTTGTTGTTGTTGCCCATCTCTGTGCATCAGAGGAGAGTACAATCCTCTCAAATGCTTCCCTGAGGTAAAAGAAGCAGAAGAGTTTGCTAAAAAATCCAAAGGGGGCAGGCTTAATGTCATACATGGAGGAAGGTTCAGTAAAATCCCGAGGCTCCTTAAAAAAATCCTCAGAGGAAATGGTGTCAGTTGCAGAATAATATTCTCATGTGAGAGCCTTACATCTAAATTTCTGTAGTGTTTTTTCTGGGAAGCAGCATTTTGTTTTCCTTTCAGTGTTTTTAACACGTTCCCATACCCTGTGGGTTATCTCTCTGCTGGCCACCAAAGAGGGTGAGTAGGAACGAGGAGTTGACAAGTAGGATATTCTGTCTCAAGGGTCTGGTTGCTGTAATAAAGGTGTAAGCTAACATTAACAACATTTTTGGGCTGGGGTTCATGCTTTTCATGCTGCAGCACCTCGTTTGAATGCTCTTAAAGCTGAAAAAAAAAAAAATTAGAGAAGTGTGTTTTCCAGGTTTCAGCTGGGATGGTGTTATTTTTCTTCCTAGTGGCTGCTACAGTGCTGTGTTTTGGATTGAGGATCAGGATGATGTTGGTAACACATTGGTGTTTTCTTTTGTTGCTAAGAAAAGCTTCTGCTAAGTGAAAGACATCCCAGCTTCTCCTGCTCTGCCAGTGAGGAGGCTGGGGGGGCACAAGGAGCTGGGAGGGGACACAGCCACAAGAGCTGGCCCAACTGGCCAGAGGGATGTTCCAGACCATATATTCATTATAAACAGTTCATAAACAGTGTATAAACTGTATAAACAGTGGGGGGAAGCTGCCTGGGGGACACTGCTTGGGAACTGGCTGGGCAGTGGTCAGCAAGGGGTGAGCAGTTGCACTGGGCATCACTTATGTAGTTTAACTCTTTTATTATTGTAATTATTAATATTATTATTATTTTCTTCCTTTTCTGCCCTGCTAAGCTGTGTTTATCTCAGCACATGAGATTTCTCACTGTTACTCCTCCAATTCTGTCCCCCATCCCCCTGGGGCTGGGGTGAGTGAGCAGCTCTGTGGGGTTTGGCTGCCAGATGGGGTTAAACCATTCACTGTGGAGTCAGACAGCAAAAATTACCCATAAGGATAGAATGAAAAAATGAAAAAAAAAGTATTATGTGTGTATAATACTAATTGAATTAGAAAATATTCCTCTGAGGTACCACTGCTCACTTTTGCAGTCAGAGGGGTTACATTTCCATGTCCTACAGATTTCCAAGCAAAGTAAAGTGCTCTGAGCACTAGCTGGAAAATTCTTCTTCATCAAAAGTTTCCCTAGAAAGAAACATTGGCAGCGAAGCTGAGTGACTCTGTATCCCCCAGTATATGCCCAGAAATTCCTGTGAAAATTCAACCCAACGTTCCTAATACCCCCTTTCTCCCAGGCTCTTGTTCAAAAGGGTGAGGGGATTAGGAGGAAATTCTCTCTCCTAATTGAGATTCAGAGGAAAATCTCACCCTTCTCAATAATTTAAAATAATGGCAAAATTTCCATTTTGCCTAAGATTTTAGGCAACTTACTCTAGAAGAAGCCTGATTTCCAAATGACTGCCCTGCCTAGGCTGAAGTCCACCATTAAAGTAACCACCAGCAAAATTTCTCTCAGCTGCTTTGGGTTGTTTTAGCCATTAATAATAATGTTAAAATAAGAACAATGGGACCAGATAAATGGAGCCACTTGGGATTTCTCTTTAGTGAGAGATAAAGGAGAGGATCCTGCACCTCTGGATGTGATAGTGAAATTTCCAACCAAGCCCAGTGTGTGAGTGCAGTCATTTTCTCATGGCAGAAATAATCAGTCTTACAGAAACGTTGATCTCCTGTGTAGACACGTTGTGTTAGAGCCAGCAAAGGGAATTTCCTTCTCAGGAGCCTGGAGAATCCATTTCTCAGAGCTCCTGAACAGCTGAGTGGCACATCACGGGCGATGAAGGCTCCTTGCAGCAGCAGATCAGAGGCAGAAATCTCACATCTCTACAGCAGAGTGACAGCAGATGCTGCCTTTGGGAGAGAGGAGGTTTAGTGGAAAAGTCTGCCTCAAAAAAGGACATGGGAATACAAGAGACATTCAATGTGCATCTGCGTGTTTTGGGGCGAGGGGGGGGGAAGATGAGATTTCTGCATTTTATTATCTTCTAACTCAGTAATGTTGCTGTATTTTTTATTGAAATGTGGCTCTTACTAGGAAAAAATAGGTAGTCAAAGTAGGAAATATCTAGAAGGAGGCATTTCTAGACTGGCAGGGAAAAAATTAAGAGTGACTCTTTGTGTGAGATATAATTGTTATTATCTGAATTCTCAACTGGTATAAGCTAACTTGGCTCTACCTAAGGTGACAGAATCACTTATTATACCCCCACTTGTGTGTAACATTTAATTCACTAAACATCAGCTGTTCATTTTTTATTGCTTTTTCTGAAAACTGCTGTAAACAAGGATCTGCACACATTTTGCAATGCTTCAGCACTCCTTTTATCAGCTTTCAAAGCAGACTTACTTTAAAATTTGTGATTCACTACTGATATTAAATTAAAATTCTAAAAGTGCTGTTGAATGTCTAATGGTGATGGCAGACAACATAGATTTGTATAAAAATATATTCTCATTTCCACATGCAATACACATTGCTATCCTGTGCTGTAAAATTTATTTTATATCTGTATAAAAATTATAGTTTTTAAAGAAAAAGAACACTGGTTTTTGTACTGAGACACACACTGCTTTCTCAGGGGTCAATTTTTCTTTTGTCTGGCATTTTAAAAATTAGTTTGCTTTATTTGTATTTCTGCTTTGCATTTCAATTTCTGGCAATATTCTGCTTTGGTAAAAAAGGAGCAGTGATTGAGAAACTCTAGGATATTTTTCTGGGAGAAAATTAAGCTTAAAGCTATACAATCTATGTGACTGGTGACATGTCCAAAATCCCTCACGTTCCAACCATCCCTAGTTGTGGCAGCTGGAATTTGCAGGGAATTGTGCCAGGTTCATCTCTATCTGAAGGATTAGGAGAACAGGGAGAGCTGCTGTAACTGCACATTCTGCTGAGATCTGCTTCTCCAGATATTAGATGGTTCTCCCCTGAAAAATTCCCAAATCCCATAAGGCTCCAGGGCACTTGGTCTCATATTCTTTTCCTAGGATACATGCAGCAGAAAGCTTTTGCATATTTCTCTGTCTTCAGTTTCTAATGGGTCATACCTTATTTTTGGAGAGTGCCTTCTGATGTGCAAGAGCCTGGGGGTTTTTGACTAATCTGTTCTGAGAGAGAGGATGGCACCTCGACCCAGGATCTCTTCTACCTTGTGTTTCACTTAATGATGCAGTTCAGTGCTTACACAGTACCACTGAGAGCATTTTTTATCTCTTCTGGCATATGGGGCTAGAAAATTACTTGTAAAGAGCCTCAAAGGTTAATGACAGCCAGCGAAATTCATGCTATCTGCATGCCATTTAATACAGTAATCTACAAGACACACAAGGAAAGCATTTCCTGGCAGAAATAGAAAAAATGTCATGACCCCAGACTGTGGCGGTGAGTGGAACAAAGGGCTGGGTTTCTTAGATGAAACATTTAATCCTTTTGGAGGCTGAGTGAGGTCAGGCAAAGGAAGCAATCAGAAAGGTGCTCTGACAGCACAGGCTGGTGGTGTCCAGCCAGTGTCAGTCTGTGCAACCAAAACAGCAGGTTCACCATCACAGTGTCACCTGCAACTGTAACAGGAGACACCAGGCTTTTGATTCTTAACTAGGAATAAGTGCCAAGAGAAATCATATTTAAGCACCTAATTCCAGTGCATTCAAAATGTGTGAAATGTGATTATTTGCCATTGCAGCTCGTGCTGTGGTTATTATTTTTCTGTTTATCCTTTCAAAGAAAAAATAAGGTTGTGAAGTAGCATCACCTGTTTGCTGTGGTTTTACACAGTGAAGGAACTTCCCATGGATGACCTGTGCCCTTAACCAAGAGCATTGGATGTGTTTCCCTAGAAATCAGTTTCTCCATGTTGGAGGCATCTAAGATGCATCTCACAGATTGTCTTTGATGTTTTGCAGCACGTGCCCTGAGGGATATATATGTCTGAAGGCTGGGGAAAATCCTGACCATGGTTACACAAGCTTTGATACTTTTGGCTGGGCCTTCCTCTCCTTGTTCCGTCTTATGACTCAAGATTACTGGGAACGTCTTTACCAACAGGTATGAGGTTATTTTATTACTGTTAAAAGATAAAAAGACATCATCTTGTTACAGTGGCATATATAACAGTCAAAGACAAGAAAGAGTTGCTGGTTATTAGGTAAACTGTGCTTTGTGTATGTTCTAGAGAAAGATAATCAGATGTTCTGGAGAAGGACAATCAGTTCTAATAATTAATTTATTTTTTTAAGAGTGATGATGTCTGAAGACATTAGGCTGGGTGTTTGGGGAAATTGAGAAAAAGTGGTACTGAGAGAAAGACATTAATTCACCTGAGTCTAAGTGAAGTTCACCACTTAAGGAAGATCACAACATCAGTACTTGGTGATTTTTTGATGGATGATGTAACACAAGTTAATCTTTTGAGTCCAGCTCAAGAAAAGGCCAGAGAAGCACATGTGTTCTTGTCATATCTGGTTTTGCAAGGCATGGTGATGGGCACAAATTCAGAAAATGGCAAAACTACGTGATACATTTCAGTTCTGTCTGCTGCAAGCTCTTCATCATGGACACCTGAGAGACAGAGGCACAAATAGATCCAGGCTCAGCTCACAGTCACATGCAAGGTGGTCTCTGAGTGAATGCTCGTTTCAGCAGGCATTTCCTGAAATGTGTGCAAACCCCAAAGAACCACACCTGCCAGTTTGGTACTGAATTTCATTCTCTGTCCATGAAGCCACTGATGCTGCTGCATCTCAAACCTGCCAAAACTGGAACGTGATCTTATGGAAATCAGGGGATAATGTTGACAGAACTACTCTGAATGTAGAGGTAAACATTGCTGAAGATTTAGGGGTTTTCAGCCTCACATACAGCCATTTCCACCATTTCACTTCAGGAAAATGTAAAACAACCAAACTGAAGATTCTTTAAAGAGCTGCATTCACTTACTTGACACAGAGCTACGTGTACAACTCTGGAAGACAGAAACTGTCACGGCAAATTAGGATGAACATCCCTCCATTTTATTATTTGACCTTATACTATCACACAGTGTTTCCTGTCAGTAGTATCAACTCGCTGAGCATGGGACATATCTCTTACATATCTATTACACATAAGCTGTCCCCTTAAATTCCACTTATGCCAATAAATCTGATGAAGAACCAGGGGATGCATTCAACAGAGCCTGAGGTTTGCTTGTTCTTGTCCTGACACAGATGTCTCAATGATATTTGGTTGAGTTGCACCCTAAACCTGTACTTTTTTCCCTGAAAAAGGACCTGGATTGTAGACATCTGAAGGGATCCAACATGAATCCCACTTGGATAGTTTCTACACATTAGACAAAACCAGATTGAACTGGAGGAATTTTTCACTGCAACTGACTCTAATATCTGTTCTAAAAGAAAACCAGCAGAGATATTTAGTAAAGCATTGAAAAATTATTCTTTAGAAATTAATTCACTGCAAGGCACACAATTTTTGATTAAGGTATAAAAATTTATTGGTGAGGAGATTATTTCCTTGTGTGTGGTTGTCATTTCTCATCAAAGGCTTTCTGTTTGAACTATTAACAAAGGCTGAATTCAATTATATTATAAATCTAATTTTAAAAGAAACCCCTTCTTTTCTTTAACTTTTTTTTCTTTTAAAAAACATTATAAATCAGTGTTAATTTTACTTTTGCACTTACAGACTCTCAGATCTGCTGGGAAGATCTACATGCTTTTTTTCATGCTGGTCATCTTTCTGGGCTCGTTTTACCTGGTCAACCTGATTCTGGCAGTTGTGGCCATGGCATATGAGGAGCAGAACCAAGCCACTATTGCTGAAACAGAGGAGAAGGAAAGAAAGTTTCGGGAAGCCATGGAGATGTTGAAGAAAGAGCAGGAGGTCAGTGACATGATCAGCCTTGGGTGACTTGAACAAATATTACCTTGGGATTCATGTCCTCTTTATTTTACATTTGTGTGATAACCAAAGTAAGAGTTTGCTTGAAAGCAGTTTAGTGTTTATTGTACTGGAAAAAGTTATTGCAATCTTTTTTTTGTGAAAGAAAAATTATAGTTCTCCCTGCTAGAAGTGGGACCATTTGGGGTTTACATATCCAGAACTGTACTGGTTTAACCATGCCACGTATGCCAGCAGAGAAAATGAAGATAGTTTGGCATGTGAGATGTTTTAATGATGGTAAAACTACACCTGCATTTGAGTGCTACTCAGCTGTTTTGGTAGCTCAGCCAGAGCCCCAGCTGAACCTCTTCCATCACCCTTTTAGCACACAACTGTTTCCTCACTGTCTTGCTCAATCTGCCATGAGTACCCAATTGTTTGATAATGAAGGTAAAGGTCTAGATTAACATCTTTGAAGCACATACAGCTTCATTCCTGGAAAAGCAAACAGGCAGATCTTGAGGTTAAGATCTCCAAATTATGCAAAGGGTATGGATTTAATGTTATGTCATAAATTTAAACAAGCCAGGGAGGCCAAATGGTGGATGTAGCCTTATAGCCTTAATAACAGTATTTAATTTGCATGTGGTTTGTGTGGGGTAGAAAGCTTTTATTAAACAGCAGAAGAGAACATTTTAGGGGCTGTGAACAAAAAGACAATAAGAAAATTTGTCTGAAATAACACGTAGCAGTGTAGTTCAGAGAAATAAATCCTTGAAACACAATGTAAACTAATATACATAATTTTCTCTTGGGTACATATGGCTTCAGGGCCTAATCCAAAGCCCATTTAAATCCTTGGAAAGAAAATAGAA
The DNA here is from genome assembly GCA_013396995.1 of Dicaeum eximium. Lineage (NCBI taxonomy): Eukaryota > Metazoa > Chordata > Aves > Passeriformes > Dicaeidae > Dicaeum > Dicaeum eximium. The sequence goes on from VWZP01001896.1 coordinate 1,501,502, forward strand.
AATGCAATTCACTCTTGACAAAGTGCTAGTAGTGGCTTATGAATCATTTAAGTACTTTTAAAGATCCTCTTTGATAGTTTAAGTAATAGGTAAATGCAATTTAGTCCATATACAGCCACTTTGAACAGAGTAACTCTGCCATAACCTAAGGGAACAAACTGAGCTCCAACTCATACCTATTTTATACAAATTTTCATGTGTGTTGACTCTAGCTGAGCTCTTCCTAATAACAGTCAACTTTGGTAGCCTCAACTATAATTAAAGATATTTAAGAATTTCATTTTGAACGCTTTGATTTCAATTAAGCCTGTATGTACACAAAAAAGGAACATTAAGCTTGGAAAGCATAATGCATCCAGAAAGAAAGTTGCCTCTGGAAACTTGAATTTTTCCCATTTGTTTATATGCTTTGTAATAAAAAAAGAGCCTTTTCTTCAGCCAACCATTTCTCACCTTCCCTGTGCCCTGTTCAGTGCAAAGGGTGGACAGTACATGACTCAAGAGCAGCTCTTTGCTTTCTCATCCTTCCTTCTGCTGCCTTAGGCCAGCTCGAGCAGAATTCCCAGCTCAGGCCGTCAAAGCCTGCTTGGAAGAGGAAGTGACTAATATCCTCCAAGGTTTTTCAGTGCCTCTTGCCACTGCTCAGACTCCACGTGCTTCAAAAAAAGCTCCTTAATATTTGCAATATTCCTGGAGTATTATCCTAGTTTTATGGGAAGGAAATTCAGGAGTGGAGTGGTTTGGGTCCGTGGTGTTCACTGATGAAGTTCAGAAATTCTGCAAATCAACTCCTGGCATCTCAAAGTAGATCTTGTCTCTTCATTTGGAAGAAAAGGCTCAGGAAAGGGAATTGGGTGGCTGCACCATGGAGCTTTCAGATGTCCTGCTGAGATACCTCACCCCAGTCAGAGCCACTCAGTTTTGATCTGGTTCTCCAAACCTTGATCAATACCTTGGTTTTGACTTTGTCACTGTACCACTAAGTTCTTGCCTCAAGAGCTCTCTTTTGCATGATCTTCATATCAGGGCTCGTGTGAGCTAAGCTTTCCTCCCACCCTTCAGCCACCACATGTCCTTGCCAGGTGTGCCTGGTCCCTCCCACACACCTTTCCTGCCCCTGGAGCTGTTGCAGGGGGTTATGGCCTGCAGTGCCTGAGGAGCAGGACATGCTCCAGCCACAGGAACCCAAACAGAAGGGTTAGATGGGCAGGACATGGGGACATCCTCCAGCCCAGGCTGGGTGGAGCACTGGGGAAACTGGTAAGGGGGGATGGATGAGCTCTAAGTTCCCTTCCAACACAAGCTGTACTGCAATTCTACGGTCCTCCATGCCTTGAGGAGCAATTCAGTCCAAAACCTTTCTCAATATCTGAGAGAGGTATTGGGTACAGAAACAATTCAAGCAATAGGTAAGAAAATGCTAAGAAACTAAAAATTAGCTTATTTTGCCATAGGAGTACAGCATGCTTAGTAGCACAACTTGCAATATTTTCTAGATCAACAAAATATGACAGCAATCAAAAAGGAAAACCAAAACTGTTCAAGCCAGCTTTTATAATGTACAGTATAAAGGGAGCAGAAATATAATTGATAGACCTGCTTGGGGACTATCAGTCAATTTATACAATTGGTCTAACACATTCCTAAATCTGACCTTAACACCAAAAGACTTGCCAAATCTTTATGAAGAGAAAGCACTTCAGCATAGCAATTAAATCAATTGACTCAAAAAAAAAAAAAAANCAGCCTAGACCAGTGTCTGAGCCCTCCTCTCTCTACTCTAAACAGCTTGCTTATGAAAGATATTTCCCACAGGAATTAAGTTTTGTTGTGCTCTCAGCTTGATAGAGCTACCGTTACTCCTTGAAATACATGATTGATTCTTTACACGGCTGTTAAGTGCCTTCACTTTCCTTGGACTGATGCCTGTGGGAGGAAGGGAGTATTTTGCAGTGGAGAGATGATTGCCTGTTTGATTCTAGTGGCTTACAGACAATAGCACTGAGGATTCATCTGTTTCTCCTGTTCTGGGGAACTGGGAGAGGCTTTTCTTATCAATTCACCCTCTTCAGTGTTTCAGCTGAGGGCTCTGCATTGGGCTGGTCTCCAGGTCCCTGATGTGGCCACCACTGGTTCTCCAGCACCTCCAAACCTGACCCTTGTGCCCAGACTCCCCTCAGCCCTCCTGCCTGTGCTGGGGACGGGGTCCCAGCTCTCCCAGTTCTATCCATCCTTCCTCCTGGCTGCTCATTTGCTCCCAGGGCTGTGGCTTTGAGCGCTCAGGCTTTGGAATTGGGCTGCTGCAGGGCTCCTGGCAGCTGGTGTGTTATCAGCCTGCTCCTGCAGAGATCCCAGCAGATAGCCAGCACAGCATGGAAGCACATGGCACAGCAAAAGCCACCTTATCTCCAGTTAAGCCCGTGGCTCTCTCTTTGCATCTCTGATGGCAGCTGCCTGCGCTGCTGCTCGGGATAAGTGTTTACAGAATTGCGCCAGCTGAGCTGCCTGCTGTTCCTAGCATCCCTCTGTGGCAGGGCAGGGAAAACCCCAGCAGCCAGCTGGGCTGCCCTCCTGTCCAGCCCTTCAAGGGGCTGAAGTCCAGGGGGACTTTTATCTGAAGTTCCCCAGCTTGAGATTTTTCTTTGCCTGGCACCAGAAATGTTGGTCCGGAGATGTGTGCACGGCGTGTGCACGCAGGCTGCTCCTTCATGATGTGTCCAACAGTCTGGTGTGGGAACTCCAAATAAAAACCATGTTTTTATGCAGGCATTCCTAAGTTTTATGATTACTTATCCCCTGAAATTTTTCATATCTCTCCTATACAACCTTAAAATTTAAAATGAAAAGTAATTTCTGAGCAGTAGTAGTTTTCACTGAAATCCTGCAATAACAATGTTTATACCTTCTGCAATCTTCTGATTTAGGCACTCGCAGCTAAAGGAATTGATTCAATGTCACTCAGCTCATTGGAAATGTCACCTAAAAGTGCGAAAGAAAGAAGAAATAAAAGAAAGAAAAAGAAATCTTTGGGGGCAGACGAGTATGGGGAAGACCAAAGGAATCCCAAGTGTGACTATGATGATGGTCAAAGGAGGATGGTAAGCCATGGTCTGAAGCATCACTTGTTCCACACTGTACTTTCCTGGACAGGCCAGGCTGTGAACAACTCAATTAAAACTGAAACTCTCAGAAGAAACAGGTATTTAATATCATAACCAATATTAACACAGCAGATACAGCATACAATCTGTGCTAGAACAGTGGAAGGAAACATATTACCACTTTATTTTTTAAATGAATTTAAAATGCCCATCAAGCATTTTTATAAACCTGGTTTTTCAGTTTTTTTCCTTTTTTTTTTTTTTTTTTTTGCTTCAAGATTACCCTTGATCTGGTTTATTTTCTTTCATTCATCTGATTATATCTATCCTATCCCCACTAGAGATAAAAAAATATCTTAGTGGAAACCTACAAAGCTTAAAAATAAAAGAGAGGAGGAGAAAAGGAGGAAACTTGTCTCTGAGGGCTTTTTAAATATTATACAAAGACATTATTAACATTTTTATATTCTTTTGCTAGTTGCCTCCAAGTCAAAACTTTGTGGCACTTGTTTCTACTTTCTATTGCAGGGAAGAAAACAGAGTGACAGTGTTACTAAATAAGGTTTTATGTAAATGTTCTTGACATGCATGAATATGAATCTGCCCATGCTGTATGTATCAAGGGATCATAAATAGCTTCAGATAATTTGTCTTTGTTTAACTGAGGGCAAAGTTTAAATCAGTTTGTTTTGTTGTTTTGAATAGCCATGTAATGGGCTAAGTCCTTTTCTATTTTGTTGTCAGTGAATTTAGGGATACTTGGCAGCCATAAAAAGCTCATAGAAAACATGTAAGTGGTGTAAGTAAATGTGACCAATTAATGACTCCCCAGCTCACAAAATTTACCCAGAGGTGGATTTCTGTAGATGACATGCATTTTTTAATCCAATTGTTTCTGTTGTTGTCTCATTGGTCAAGAGGGTTGTGTAACAAATTGCACCTTTTCTAAACCCAGAACTGCTCTTTAGCTTCATTCTGGGTGGGTTTCAGGACACCATGTGCCAGAAGCACCATGGATTGGAGCTGTGCATTTTCAGTTTATTTCTCAGATTAATATTCCTTCTTTTCACTTTTCGCCCCTGGATCTCATATGCATGAGAAGCATGGGAGACACATTTCAAAGCTTATAGTAAATCTTCTGTGCAAGGCTGTGTCTGGCATGGTTGGAGGGAATAAGGCTGAGTCATCATTCAGATGCTATCTTAGCAGCTGGAAGTGTGTTGCCATCAGAAATCAGTCTCAATGACTGTGCCATGGAAACCCAGGCATGGATTTCTGACCAGCTGAAATTTGGCAGCAATCCAAAAGGGTTGTTTTTAGTTAGAAAGAGCCTGGGTTTTTTACTCCTCCATGTACCAGTGTCACTAAATGGCATCATTACATAACACAGTGGTGTAAGCTACAGCGCAGGATGAAATCAGGCTTCATTTGATTTCTTTGGTTTGTGGGTGCTGTGGCAATCTGACCTCTCTTCATAGATACTTGGCTCATGGGAAAGTTCTGAAGAAGCTGAAAATTCTGTGCAGCCATAAATTCAAAAATATGTTCTGCCTAAATGCTCTTACTCCAGTAATTTCCTCTTTAGAGAGAAGTGAAAGGGATAGACTTGAATTCCTTACAAGCTTCCTGAAGATCCTTTTTACTCTGCCGGATTTTAGGTGTGTTTGGTCCTTGGCTACATCTTGCTGATGCTCTGGCAGAGTTGCAGTCTCACTAACTGACGTCAGAGTGGATCGTCAAGGCTGATATTTAAGTGAGGGAGACTGCTGTGTACTGAGGTTACCTAGCCCTTAAGCAGCCATGTGCAATGAGATAATAATTTTACAAACTAATAAACCATATCCCTCTTCTTGCTCTTGGTTTGTTTTTTTTAATTTCTTTTTTTTTCTTTTATCACCTTCTTCCGTCGTATTCTGCTTCTTCTTCTTCCCTCTTCTTCTCATTTTCCCTGCAGTTCATTTCCTGCCCTATTTCTTTATCTATTCTTCTCCCACTGCACTGCTCCTTCTCTAGCTGTTATGAAGATGTGTGATAATGCAGTAGATTGGAGCTGGATCCCCTTTCCCTGCTCCTGTCTTCCACTCCTTGTGCTGCCTTCCCAGGTCCTCTGGCACTTGTCCCATGGGGGGGAGTAGAAGCAAAGGAAGTATCACATTGTGAGCTGAATGCCACCTTGACCTATTCCTTCCTATTTCAGTAGATCTTTAATTGTCAAGTGTTAGACAAATACCCAAAGGCTAGGAATGATTGTCCAGCTCTTAACTTTGCGGAGTCTGAATACCTGTAATTAAGTCTCTCTTTCTCCGAAGCGCTTGGTTTAAAATGGAACTTACTGCTCTCCTCCAGAACTTCCTCGCTCCTGAAAACGTGTTGCAAAATGTTGTTTCTCTTTCCCCTTTTTCCTTTCTGGGGGTTTCCAGACTCTCCTTGGCATTAGTTATGGTCCCAGTGCAAACTTGGTGAAGCGCAGAACCAGCCACGGAAGCGTTTTCAGTTTCCGACTCCGTGGCAGAGACACTTGCTCCGAGACAGATTTTGCCGATGATGAGATCAGCATCGCTGGGGAAAATGAAAGCCACCGGGGCTCCCTCTTAATTCCAAGATCTGGGAGGCGTCCAAGCGTGCAAAGTCAAGTGAGCCATAGTTCTCACCCTACTACTCCCAACTACACCCAGACGGGCAAAAGGAACAGCTCAGTGGATTGCAATGGTGTGGTTTCCCTGATAGGAGGAGGCACCGGGGCACTCAACCCAGACCCTACTTCTCCTGCAGGGTTACTGCTCCCCCCAGTTATTATGGAAAAGCCTGGGACAGGCGACCTGGTGAGTACTTTATAACTTTTGTCTGTGATTCGCGCTCTCGTTTCCTTCTAAATGTTGTTGGTGATTTATTTACATCGTATGGAGGCTGCAGTGAGAAACCCAGACCCACCATGCTGGGCAGGGTGGGAAGACAGTGAGTTATTTCACAGAGAAATGTGTGCCTAGTGCATCAGGGAGGTTCATGCCTTCTGGTGAGATTTTCTCTTCAGAGCTCTCAGGAGGCAAATGACTAAATCTTGAGTTTGACCCGGACTTCCTTTTCTTGAAGTGACATTTTTAAACTTGATTTCTTTTGACTTTTGAATACTTGACATTGTCTGGTGGATAGAAAATTATGGTTTTAAGATGATTCAGTGATTCTTGCCATCTTGAGACTGTGTTTTCTCTCGCTGTTTGGTCTCTGTTTCCATCTGACCTCTGGTCTTCTCTTGAGCTACTTGAGGAGGGATGTTCCTTCAGTCCAAAGGTAGTTCCCAGAAGGGTTTAGCATCCAGTTCAAATAACACTCAGGAAATATGAGCAGATGATTTCAGCCCTTTTGCACGTTGCCAGCATCTTTGTTGCAGAGCAACACCGTGAGATGGTGTTTTTGGAAATAGCTGCTACACAGGCAGAACAATCTGGACAGGTTGCTAGTTTGAGATAGTGGGAATTTATCTTTTCTTATGTAGATAGCCTGCATTGAAGCTCTCTCAACAGTCTAACATTATGGAGGTCACTACTTCACTCAGTGTGGGCAGGATTTATTTCATTTTAGGGATCAATTTCATTTTAGGGACCAGAATAATCTCTCTCCTTTTAAGTGCCTTTTTCTGTTCACTTTAACCACGAGTCTTAGGTGAGATAAAGCCCACTCAGAGCAACAAGGTGCCAAAACCAGGTTATGTTGGTGGGGGGAAAAAACCAAATGTGATTATAACATGTATTAGCCAAGGTGTTTCCTAAAGAGAAAGGTGAGTGAGATGGATCCCAGCCGTAGTGTCAGATTATCAGTAAATTGAGAAACAACTTTTTTTTCCTCTGGAGCCAAGCAGCTTCATTCCTTTCAGGGTTTGGACTGAATTTTTTTCCTCACCTCTCTGGGCATTCCCTGTAGTTCTGCAAATAGACTCTCACACCACACATGAGAGAAGGGGCCATGCTACATGTGGGAAACTGGTTGGTGTGAGAATTATCTGTTTTGCTGACAATTTTGAGACTGTTGCTGCTTTTTTGGATGTTCACATCTTCCTTCATTTAGGACTTTGGTAATTCCACTTTTACTCTCTGTGGACAAGGATGATCAGTCCTGAGACAGTTCTGTAAACAACTGAGCAACATCAATGCTGTGTGTAGATAGGGAAGTTTTACTGGATTTAGCTTTGTGAGGAAAAAAAAAAAAAAAAAAAGAGCTGGGGAAGAAAATTTGTGCATATGTTTAAAAAAAAATTCTGAACCAAAATCATAGGACCTCAGTAGATGAGTAGAGGATGTCCCCTTTTTCTCTGTAAGGAAAGCAGCTCTGCAGGCTGCTGAGGCTGTCCCAGCTGTCAGAAAAAGCTTAGCAAAGCACAAGAGCACTCAATCTTTCACAGAAAATATCAGTATTTTACAGGATTGGGTCCTGAGGTGACAGGGAGGCTCTGAGCTCTGCTGGCATTTATTTTCATTTGTCAGCTTCCTGCCTTTTGAAAAAATGGATGTTGAAAATTGAGTGGCCGGGGTGGGGGAGCTCCCTGGCCATGTAGGAAATAACACCCAGGCACTACAGTAACAGATGCTCATCCAGTGATGCAATGTGAAGGATGTTGTGTCTTCTGCAAAACAGGTTGGGTATCTAATCTATCCAGAAAATGTGAGCTGGAGTTAAAAGCTAATTGGCAAGGGGCCCGTTGCTGTACAGATGTATTCACTACAGGAGTTGTAAGCACTGGGCACAAACGTGCACCCTCAGCTGTGGCTCAGGCAGAAGGAAATAGCAAATCTGACCCCTCAGTGTGCTTGGAGATAAATCAGCATGTTTCTTGGCTTTGTATTTGTTTGATGATTTTCACCTTTTTCTTGTCAAAAAATTTGTAGGTGAATTTGTTCTTTGTTAGCAGCTCTGGTTTATTTTTACTGTCTCTTGATATGTTTGGGGAAGACAGAAGAAAGATGTTGCAGTTACCTCATTAACCTCACTGACCCTGCTGCTGATATTTATTTTGAACCAGTGTGAGCCCATGGTGGAAAAGGACCCACTTGGGCTATCTGTTGTGTCTTTCATGAGCAAGAAATGGAGGGCCAGTCCATGAAAATGCATCCCTGTGACATGGCTTAAGCCCTGACTTGCAGCTTCCTGAGGTGTAACTGTGCCTTTGCTCATGCAAATGGAACACCTGGGTAGATGGAGCTGAAAAAACCCACAATTTACAGCATTAGATTTTTGAAGATGCACTTTTTTAGGTCACTCTGTGATGCTGACTAGTATCAGATGAACATAACACAGACCCATCAGACTGCTACCAAGGGAGGAGATCACTGAATTCTGATTTGGGGAAAGCTTGGAGGAGCACTTCTGATTTAAAAGACAGAGCAAACACCAAACAAGGTCTGACCATCTCTGGTTTTGCATTTTCAGCCTGTAGCCCTTCAGTCACAAATAGTGACTTAGCCCATAGCTGTCACAAATTATTCCAAAGAGGATCCTCCTCAGGTTTCTCCAGGAAAGCACAAACAGTCACTATCCACTTTTGAGCATTTTAGCCTGACCAGCTTTAGCAATATTCACCCTCAACAGTTTACCCCAGGCAAAGTGGTTGGGCTGGAACCACAATTAACTACTTCTATGCCTTTGTGTCAGTGCAACTGGTACCCCTTGTCCCAGCCAAGGGCCATTTGCCCACGGGAGTGGCTGCAGGTGGCAGCTGAGCTGACATGAAAACATCTGTGCAGTTCAGCTGCCTTCTCCCAGGAGAGAAGTGGCTGCAGCAGGTTATCCCACTGTTCAGGCTGGTGACTCAGAGGAGTGACATCCTGGCACCTTGGATACAGAAAAGCATGTAAGATAAAAAAGCCACTTTCAAATGCTCTTCAGATGGCCTTGGCTGCTTGGCAGGAATGGATGAGTGGGTTTCCATGAGAAACCAAGAGTGTTTGCACTGCTCCTCCTAATTCCTAAACTCAGCTGAGGGAAAAGGGGAAAATGGTGCTAGAGCCCATCAGCCTCATCAGCTGGGGCAGTCTTGATGGCCACCAGGTTTGCTGGCCATGGTCAGCATGGTCCATGCTGAGCAGCACCTGCCCATGAGCTCATCTGCATCCAAGTAGTCCTGAAAGTCCCCAGGAGCTCCTGTGCACAGCCTGAGCAAGAGGAGGACATCCTACCCTCCACAGGGAGCATCTCTGCACACTTTGCTGCACCCATGGGTGTCCTCATGCCACTGGGGAGTTCCCACAAGAGCATTGTGGGGAGCTGCACAGGGGCTTCAGTGCCATGAGGGTTCCTGCAGAGGTCACAGGAGGAGCAAAGTAGTGCAATATGGAAGTGTGGTCTGCAAACACCTTTCACAAAATCAGGTCTGGGTCTGGCAGTCATCACCTGGAGGGGAAGAGCATCAGGTGGTCAAGTCTGAGGGGTGCAGGGAGCTCATCCCACGAAACCCATGGCAAGTCCTGGCCACTCTTCTGGAAATGCAGGGGACTCAGTCAGGGCTCTCCTGTTCTCCCACCAGTTTTCTTCAAGTGGTGCAGCTGCAGATTTTACCAAACTTACCCCAGTGTAAATAAGACATAAGCAGGACCTGGTGACTATGCTAGAAGTCCTAATTGTTTTTGTCTTGATCTGAAACTGAATGTTTTGAAAAATGATACATTTTTACACTCCTGCTGATTGCTGGGTGAGGTTTTGGCTTTCGCCTTATTTAAAGTCTATACATTATGGAAGTAACTTCAGGGCACATGACAACCTAAAGGTTCTGCACCTTCCTGCAGTATTTATATATGGCTTTGCATTGCTCTGTTGTGTCTTGGTGTTTCTTAGTTAAGAGGTTAGATTACACCTCCCTTCACAAGGTATTGATGTGCTTGAGCAGAACTGGATTTAGTTAATGAGCTCTTCCCTGGAGCTCAATTCATCCATGGATTCTGACGAGGCTGAGTGAGATCTCACCTGTGCCTGTCAAGAACTTCTAGAGGGTTAAGGAGCACACAAAACACCATCTCTTCTTGCCTCCCAAATCCAGCTGGAGCCTTTCCTTTAACAGTCCAGGGAAATGACAAGATTTTTAATTTAACTTGACTATACAATTATTCCAGAGGTTGGAAGTGGAAGAGAAATGGATGCAGGACTGAAAGAGTGGTGGTTTCCAAGTGGGCACTGACTATTAGATGGTGATCCCCACTGCTTTGCTCTCCCTGGGGCACCTCCTCACCAGAGCTTCCTGCAGGGCAGGGCAGCCTGTGGCATGGTTTTGGGATGGGCAACGAGGCTAGAGTATCCAGGGTACACCCTCTTGCACACACAGCCTTTCCTGAATTTCCTCTTGGTCACACTTATGCTTTCTTTTCTAGGAAACTTAAAATGCTGAGCACTGCTAGATTGGCAGGAGGGAAAACACCTGGAGAGTGGCCAAGCTGTTTATCAAGGGATTCAACTAAAGATTTAGAAATTTATCTTTAGATGACATTATTTTTGTAATATTATTTTAAAAAGAAAAATGAAAAAAAAGACCTTGCTTTTTGTTTCAGCTAAGCATAAAAGGCTTTTGCTGACCACATTGGTTTGAGGTTTTCATGTTGATCCTAAAACCACCCTGAGGTAAAATTTCCCTCTTTCACTTCTTGCTTTGGCACAGAACTGGTGAAAAGGGAAAGTGTTAGCAGTTTCCATGTTCAGAAATAAAGGTCAACAGAATAAGTCATCCAAAAATCTGCCAGTAAGTTATGTGGATAAAAGCTACCCAGCCCTCTGATGCTGTCACACAGGGACACAACAGAGTTGTCACCACAGCTCTGATTTCTGCTAATTTCAAACTTTGCTTTTGTACATTCAGAGTGTAAATCACTCAGATTTGGTACAAACATTTCAAACTGCTTTAATTTAAGGTGCATCACTTTAAATAGTCAAGCATCCCCAAAATTAGGTGGTTTCTTTTTAATGCTGTGCTCTATTATGGCCACCTCCAATTTCATTAAATATTTGTGCTGGTGCCTTACTGGGTCCATTGCTAATGATGTGGCCTGTCCACCTCTTTTTCTGCTTGAAAAATTTTGAAGTGTATAAGGAAAATTAAACCTGTCCTGGTTCTCAAAAATGATCTTTAAAAAATGCTGCTACGTTTAAGCCCATCTTCACATAATCATTTTGACAGAGTTCAAAACTGTAGGCAGTGAGAAGAAAGTATCTCTGTTATGCATCCTCATTTACATGTAAATTACTGAATAGTATATTTGTCTCTATAGAATTTAGCTAATCCAAAGGAGGAGCATTTCCAATCAATCAGGGGGCAACACAAATAATCTTGTCCTGCTGCAGGTGTCTATGTTTAACTCTATCCTAGGCAGACTCCTTGCATAACTGTGGGGATTGATGTTATTTTATGCCCAATTTTTATAGAAATATAAGTACAATGAGCAACTGTGCCTGTGTGAGCTCTCTCAGAGATGATAACAGCCTTTATGCTTCCTGCTTCTCCAGTTCCTGGAATTGTTTCTGTCTCACAGTGCAGAATCTGCCAGTTCCTTGTGTGACTATCACCTATCTCTATTCCAAAATAAATAATAATAATATAAACTCAAGCCTGCGCATATCTATTCTTTACATAGGACAAAAGCTTATGACCTTCCTTAAGCAGCTTTAATAATTTTAAGCGATTCACCCAGATGGAAACTTTCTTTCCTGGAAAAATTCTTCCTAGTAAGTGACAAAGTGGCTATGTGATGGATTTACTGCTCTGTTGGCAAATCTCTGGCTGTGTCCTGGCTCTAGGGATGAACCTCTGCTGTGTGCCTGGTGCCAGGGGGCTGCCAGGGAACAGGGGCTTGGTTTAGTTAAATAAATTTTAAAAGTAAAAAATAGGAAGTATGAGCCTCTGAATGCTTTTCCTTTGGGTTTCTACCACTTTGCACTTGTGAATAAAAGGTGCCTTTCAGGTAAAGGACTCTTGGAAATGAGGTTGTCTGATGACATGTTACTGGTACATCCTATGCTTCAGGTCAGATAGGATGGGAAGATATTGGAGCTTAAAAAGAGGGAAATAATCCAGAGAGATTTGAAATTTGGGGTTTTCTTATGGTTCATTTTACAGAGGCAAACTTGTGGTTTGGGGTTTTTTTCTATCTTTTTCTTTGCTTTTCCCCTTTTTT